>OY282593.1:14267253-14643097 GCA_958298965.1 Chrysolina haemoptera | reverse complement strand
TGTGGTAGCTGATGTCAGTTCAGAAGAGTGACTGAAGATTATTCGGAGGAAGTTCTTGTTTTAAACACTCAGACCTCCACCCCACTCCTCTTCTTCTTCTCCGACCTCCTACTCCAATCCCCACTCCGACCACCCACTCCTCTTCTTCTTCTCCGACCTCCTACTCCAATCCCCACTCCGACCACCCACTCCTCTTCTTCTTCTCCGACCTCCTACTCCAGTCCCCACTTCGACCACCTACTCCGACCTTCCACTTCAATCCCCACTATGTCTTAAGCCACACCTCTTTCTTTAGCCAGTATCCCTCAGACCAGAAAACCCCACCCCATCATAACCCCACCCCTATTTCAGCTCTGTTATTTGTTACAATGTACACATCCACCTACGGGACAGAGCAGATATAGGGGTGAGTGACAAGAATAACAATTATGAGTGGGAACATTTGCATACTCGAGTGTATCATGTGAATTAACATGCTGATACCACTCACCATTATTATTCATGCCGCAATACCGTACAAAACAAATATCACATAGGAAGCGTTTTTCATTATCACAAGTTTTGATAGTAACAAATGAAAAGCTGCAACAGTACAAATTTGTTGCAACGTCTTCTAACACCTCTGTCATATTTATCTGATGGGCATTGCTCACGATCGTTTCGGGGACATCCTCACAGTCTGGTACAATTCCATCGTCTACTTCTGGTTCTTCTCCGTCATCTTCTAGGAACTCTTCTTCGACGAAGTCATCCCCAGCGGGTATGTCTTGGCGGCCATCTTCAAAATCTACCAGGTCATGGAATTCGCCATTGTCACCATTCTCACCCACTACAACTTCATCTTCTTGTTCCCAAACAAACTCGTCACCTGCCAACACATCAACTTGATTGTTGGCATCTAATTGGGAGAGGGCTTCCAATGCAAAACCAACTTGATCAACCATAATTGCTTTACAAACACAGTTTCTAACAGAAAATACAAAAGTCGAATGAAATGTTAGGATTTTGGACCGATTTTATATGTTACAATCGTGAGTGGGGGTTACCACCTCCACTAAACCCACACTTCATCTCCTGAGAATAGCAATTCCTCCATTAACCTAGATTTCCTCGTCATCTAATTAGTGACGCAAATGCAAACAACGAGGATACAAAAATACTGAAGATATTTAGGAAAAAATATTTGATTTTCGAATTAAACCACAGAAACATGACAAAAATATATCTTCAATTTTTTTTCTAGTAGAATCCACCCATTCAAATCTTTTATCAAGTATGACATATTTCGATAAAATCCATTATAACGTGGATAAAAAAATCTTAGAGATTATTAGGAAAAAATATTTGATTTTCGAATGAAACCGCAGAATCATGACATAAATATATTTTCAAATTTTTTTCTATTAGAATTCATCCTTTCAAATCTTTTATCAAGTATGACATTTTTCGATAAAATCCATTATAACGTGGATACAAAAATATTAGAGATTCTAAAAAGAAATGTTTGATTTTCGAATAAAAGTGCAGAAACATGACAAAAAAAATATTTTCAAATATTTTTTCTAGTTGAATTTACTCTTTCAAATCTTTTATCAAGTATGACAAATTTCGATAAAATCCATTATATCGCGGATACAATACATTACAGCAATTCCAATATGCACTGATTCAACCCCGCATGGAAACGCCAATGATACCTGCCGTCTACAATAGCTTTAATATTTTAGTAACTGACCGGTGAGGGTGAATTTTACCTGAGATGACCGTAAATTCATTTCATTTGGGTAAATTTTTATTTCATAGCGTCTCTTTGCGATAGTTCAGTTGTGTTTTATCTGTAATGGCGTTAGTAACAAAATCTCAATCAGAAAGTGAAGCGGCGGTTAAGGCACTGTTGGACATGGAAAATATAGTGCCGACTATCATATCACCCATTAGAGAAAACGAAATTGTGGAACAATCGCCTGTGAAAAGTGCAAGGAAGCGTAGTAGGCCGATATCGAAAATAGACAAATTCAAAGAAATCGTCAAAAAAGCTAGCCCATATGCCCGGAATGCATGGAGAAAACCGAACTTTTCATTACAACCGAGTGTTAGGGAAGAATATAGAGTGGAGGACTTTAGCGACGACGACGAACCAACAGAACAACAGACAGACAAACCAAAAGACACAAAAAACACTACAGACTCAGGGAGTTCTTCTACAGACACAGATACTTCATCTACAGATACAGACACAAAACAGACAGACAACAAACAACAAAGGTCTACAGAAACGGAGAATTTTGTCAAGGAAAGCAAGCGTATGTTTGCTTTACTGGAGAAACTTGATTTATCGACTGATACAGACAATGAAAATTTGAAAAAACTGAACAGTACATGTGATAGGTATGAAAAGAAATTTCGGGAAGCTCAGATACAACGTGACCAACTGAAAAATAAGATAGGAAAGCGTGAAGAAGCAATAGAATTCAGGAAGCAGATGATGGAAAACTATGCAATTTTTTTTTCAGGAAATGATTAATATGCAATTTTTTTTCAGGAAATGATTAGTTGATGAAAGTTCTGAAAGGAGTGCATATATATTAATTGGTCGATGTACACAGTGAAGGGCGATGTAGAGGGGCCCTTCACGGACTTTCATTGATTAATTATTTGAAATAAAAAATCTATTTTAAGCTGGGAACGGAACAAAATTCTAGAAATGAAAAATAAAAATGGAAATATTCATTGATTGATTATTTGAAATAAAAAATCTATTTTAAGCTGGGATCGGAACAAAATTCTAGAAATGAAAAATAAAAATGGAAATATTCATTGATTAATTATTTGAAATAAAAAATCTAATTTAAGCTGGGATCCGAAATGCAAAAAAAATTATAATCGAATAGAAAAGAGAGGTTCATTGATTAAAAAACGATAAATAAAAAAAACTATTTTAGGCTGGGATTCGAACCTGTACAGCGCAAAATTCTAGATATGAAAAATAAAAATGGAATTATGCAAAAAAAATATAATCGAACAGAAAAGATAGGTTTTTTTTTTGATGGGCGAGTTCAAGGTCACAAAACCAAAAAAAGCCCGAGAAATAAATCTCTTAATATCACCCTCCACCCACCTCCTAGGTGATATAGAGAGATTTCTTTCTCGGGGCACACTGCAAACTCACCACTGAGCTACGCAGCCTCCGAAAGAATTAGTCAAATTTCTTCTATATGAATGTTTTAAATCAAACCCCTGAAATGTATGCGACTAAATATACATGCTCCTACAATTCCGTAAAACTGAAGAGTTGGTCCATCTAGTGCCAAATAGCACAACACATATAAACTATACCAACTGAGCTAATGCGATCTCCGAAGGAATTCGTTATAGCTACCTCTAAAGACCTTTATTTAACCCCTCATGATAAATTCCCCCAAAGAAAATATGACTTTTTGTGATAGAAGTGCAAGTAAAAGGAACGTATGTGAAATATCTTGCAGTTTACAGGCTTGTAAATTGTACATGCTTCAAAAACTCTGCATGGGCAATTTACAAGCATATATTTTTGACCCTTGCTTGTGTTTATAAACTGCTAACAGTTCACATACGTTCCTATTCAAAAGAGATATTTTCTTTAGTTCAGAAGTATTAACTTTGTTAATACTGGAAGAATTTAACATGAAGGGTCAAAAACCCTGGGTGGGCACCCATGTATCTGAATCTTGGCGTATCCACCAGCCATTGAAGTGCAGAATGTTTTGATTAGGGGCAATGCATTGAACCGCTTTTCAGATATTTTGCTGCGATTTTTTTTATATATTTTTTTGGAAATATATGATCATTGCGAAAGTTTTTCATCATAGAACTTTTTTGAAATTCCCACTTATGAGTGAGATATGATTTTTTTAAATATTGATATCGAGATTTTGTTGTAAAATTTATTTCAAGTATAACCTACAATTTTATATTTTTTCTTGGAAGATATGATCATTTTTAATGTTTTTGACCAACAAACTTTTTCTTTATTATCATTCATGAGTGAGATATAATTTTCAAAAATAAGTAGGAGTAGGAGATCTGAGCCGGTTCTGGACCTACCCCCACCATCATAACTTTCAACCAGCAAATTATTTCGCGGTTCGATTCGCGGCCGCGAATTTAATCGCAGTTCGATTCGCGGCCGCGAATTTAATCGCGTTTTGATTCGCGCTCGCGAATCAAAACAGCGGTCAAGGTCTCGAATCCGCGGATTCGTCCGTAGGTCTATTATTTTGAATTTTTCACTTTCTTGATGTCCAACACTTCTTTTTCCTATGAAGTTTGTGAAGGTAACTCCTGGGAGGGAGGGATACCTACTCCCTCTCCTTCTATGGTGGTTTGTTGTCATGTTCATTGTGCGCATGTACCAGTCGACTTGTTTGAATAAAACTTAGAGTCGCATTAACATCAGCACCATTTCTGTCCACATCCCATTGATATCACACATTCCTACGAGCTAAATATGAACTCATTACCAAATTTGTCTGCTGAAGAAGAAGCAATGCCATGTATTGCAACAAATGATGACTTTGGTTTTGAAGATATTCCGGTATATCACTTGTCATCCCAAGAAGGTTTCATCGATGAATATAACATTGATGATTATCTGAAGATGGGAGATATACCGGAACCTTCAGAAAGTGTTGATCCAACCCTTTCACAATTGTCACTACCAAAATGCCCGTCACTTCTCTCTCCTCTTAGTGTCGATACGAAAGCGAAACCATCTAGGAGAAAGTGTGCATCTACTGCTTCAAATCCCAAGAAAACAAGTAAGGGTGTACGGAAACCCCGTAAGAAGAAAGTAGATGACACCTTCAAGAATGTGATAGGTGATTTGGAAGATGTATCGCTTCATTCTTTTGGTCCACTGCAGCGTTGTGGAGACATGCTTAAGAAAGCGAAATGCAGCATCGTAAAATCGAGAGCTATCATCGTCAAATGCGATGACGATGTTCGAAGAGGTAGCATGGACGACGAGGTGGTTCTTCAGAAGCTCGATGCAAAGATTGTATCATCGAAGGCTGAACTGATCAAAATGTGTGAAGATGCAGATAAACTCCGTTTCAAAATCACACAGAAGAATCAGTCCACCCTTTGTTTGAAAATGCAAGCTGAGATTGAGCTTCAGGAGTCCACTAAACTTTTTGATATGGTAGCATCTGTACGTGATAAGTGGCGAAAAGAGTTTGATCACGCATTCCAATCTGATAGTGATTAGCTCTGAGGATTATGAAATGTTATCAATGTTGTGAGTTGAAATGAAAGACTTTTTCAAAAATCTATGAAGTGGGGAGGAGTATGCAGATTATTTCGGTTTTGGCATACACTGGGCGTTGCGTTTGGTTGGGGCAACGTTCACCACTTCATGATTTATTCATTTTGAAAAAAAACTCAAAAATAGTTCTATATTTTCTATAGTTTATTAATAATCTTACAGCTTAGTGAGAATAATAAGTAATACAATTTCATTCAAATATTAAACCATAGCACTTTTGTGTAACCATGAATTCTTTCCGCTTGGAAGGCCTAACCACTTAATGTATAGTTTATTTCCTTTCCTCCTCAACACTTTTTCAACTAGGTATACGTCAGGATTTTGCGTTATCAATAATTCTTCTCCATAAAAACATCCTCTAATCGGGCTCCCATCCATGTCTTCAAGAATATAAGTTATGGGGTATGTTTGGTTAATTTTAACAATTTTGAATAGTTCTGTTGTGTAATTGGCAGTGTAACCCTTTTCGAAAATATTCTTGTACTTGCTTATACGTACAATATCATTCATTCGAAATTTGGAAATACTTTGTTTTCTTCGAGGGATTACTTTGGAACTTTTGAATTTCAGTTTTGTTGCTGGCATAACATCGATTGGTTTCATACCAATTGTACGATGCACCTTATTGTTATATTTGCTTGTTATGATTGGAAGAATATTCAACCATTTGTTGTGTCCCATCGCTGAAAATTCTCTATAAAGCCACGTCTTTATTGTTCGAATTACTCTTTCAGCTATGGCCGCCTTCATGGTGCTGAATGTTGAATAATGGTTGATCTTATATTTTCGCATCAAAAATGAAAAAGAACTATTGAAAAATTCTGATCCTTGATCGCTTTGTAGATGTTTCGGGGAATAGTTGGCTTCTTTCAGCACATCTTCCATTGCATTGGTTACAGCACTACCTGTTTTATTTTTAATCGGCTTCGTCCATAGATATTTCGAGTAGCAATCAATGACCACAAGAACATATCGATATCCTTTGTTATGTTTAGCATAAGGTTGTAATTCGGCAAGATCTATTTGCCACAGATCTGCAAAACCTTTGACGGTGGTGGTTCTTCTGATGAAATTACGTCTTGCCGGCTTATGTAACTCATTGACAACTTGTCGTTTGACATCACTTATTTCATTATCCATCTCCTCGCAATCACTTATTTGTTTTCATTCAGACAAACAATTTGACAATGTTACGGCATCATATAATGAGAACAAACTGATCATTTTTGCTGATGTATTAGATTATTATACCTTCCTCACGTAATTCTTCAATTATGGAAATTATTTCATTATCATGTCCAGTGTGTCCAGCTGACTTTGAAGATATCAATAGCCGCAAACGAGCGACTAACTCCTTGGGTGAATTCCAGTAAACATAATTCGCAGGTTTGGGATCATACATTTTCTGCATTTTCTTTCGATGGAACCCTTCACCTTTTTTTGTCCTACTTCTGGTCGTCTGATAATGTGATAAGTTTAGTATAGGTTTAATAACTTCACGGAATTTTTTAGATTTCGGGTGTTTGAAACCATTTCGCAGTAGATGTTGTTTGTAAGGTGCATTTGTTAGCCTCAATATTTTAGCATATGTATGACGAACTTCATCATCATCATCAACTTCAGGTGGGTTTTTCAAAAAAATCATGTTGTATAACTCCAGACTACTTGGGAATTCATGTGTTCGTGTTTTATTTTTGTTCCAAAATAATATATTTCCATCACTGAAACGTACATTGTGACTCCCCATTTTCAGTTTTTGTGTAGTAGGATCTAACCGTATGCCAAATATTCTGTCATAAGCTGCATTCTTAGTTTTGACATTTTCCAAATGTCTTTTCAAAACATCTCCAGTATTGTCTTCAAAATTATCAAATACGGACTTTTCATCTTTTCCGAATTCTTTGATGGTATCTGTCTCACTGTCAACAGATGATAATTCACTACTATATGATGAATTATTTCCCACTGAAGTACTCCTAACTTTTATTGGAGTAGACTGAGAATTCACTTGCTTCATCGAAAACGTCGGCTGTGGTGGCTGTGGTTTCGTGGTAGCAGCAGCTGAAGAAAGAACATTTAATGGCTTCATTATGGGATCATAGAGTTTTTCAAGCGCCATTCGATTTTCAATAAGTCCACTCTTGATAGAGTTAAATTTCTGCCGTACAGCTTCTGTTGTCTCAACAAGTTGGCGTTTCAAATTCAATTCATTGTTTTTATCTTCAACTACTTTATCATTTTTTGTCTTCATTTTGCTTCACAAGAGAGAGAATACACTGAAGTAACCTCTATGCAATTCAGCGATCGATTGAATGCGTATTGTATTATCATGGATATATAAAACTATCGAACCCCATGCGATATCTACCTTCATGCATTTTTCTATCCTTATCAATGACCAAAAATCCATATTGATCCTCCCAACATTTAACACACATCAATTGGAATTGCTTAAATGTTACATCGGGTGACACGTGATCCGAATAAATATGGTGTAGATTCGTTTCATCTTGCTTGAACATTACGATAAAGTTGGTATTATCTCGCACTAACTGTTTGGGCACTCGTGAATATGTTTGAGCAAGATAAAAACAGTCAACATCTTTATGACGTCCCATACAGAAATATGATCTTATAATATCCTGTTTTTCACATATTACATCATCGAAAATGAAAACAGAATTTGGTTTGGCATCGGATGGTTCCACTATTTCTGCATTATTACTGAATGTATAAAATCCCAACCCCTTGATGGGTTCCAATACATTTCGTAGGAATTGATATTTGGGTTGATTGAGTGATTTCGAATAGAGATAAACATTTGTGAATCGCAGTCCTTGTGGATGTGTTAAAAGAGAGATCATGGCATTCGTCTTTCCACAATTCGATGGTCCGATAATGAGTCCTCGAACAGATGATGGAAGTAGTGGACCATGCCGCAACACTTTCTGTCCATTCAATCCACAACCGAATTTTTCATCTAGATTATCTACAGCAAACTTTTCTTTCTGCTTCACAATGCGCATCGTACCGTGGTTGGAGACTATGTAAGCGATGATATGCTGTGAACATTTCATTTAAATGAGTACCATCAAACGATACGGATGTGTTCGTAGTGGATGCAGAAAAAGCGGTCGTGGATTCGTTAATAATTTAATAAACAAATTGCCGTTCGAATTACATTTACCCGGAGGATATCAGTATTGTGGACCCGGTACAAAATTGGAAAAACGTTTAGCCCGCAAAGATCCTGGAATCAATAAATTGGATATTGCATGCAAACAACACGATATTCAATATTTGAATCATCTAACTGATCTCACAGCGAGACATAGAGCAGACAAAGAACTCGAATACGCAGCTTGGAACAGGGTTAAATCGAAGGACGCTGGTATTAAGGAAAGAATAGCTGCCCTACTCGTTACCAACATTATGAAATCAAAGAGACGTTTCGGTATGGGTTGTAGTAGTACTACTGTGAAGACAAAGAAGAGGAATCAACCGAAGAAAAAGAAGAGAAATCAACCGAAGAAGAAGAAAAATAATCTCATAAAAATCGCCTTTGGTTCTGGGGTGGTTCATAAAGTGCGGAATGTACTGAAAAAAGCTGGGGGTGAGCAATTTGTGACGAATAATTTGAAAAAAGCCACCGTAGTGGCATTGCATGCAGCACGTAAATACCTCAAAGCTGCCGGTGGAAAGAAAACGATCCGCACGCCTCGCATAATTCCAATACCTAAAGTCGGAGGGATTCTACCATTGATACCAATTTTTGCTGGATTGTCTGCGCTCGGAAGTTTAGCTGGTGCTGTTGCAGGCATCACCAGAGCTGTGAATTCAGCAAAAGCAAGCAGAACCGCCCTGATCGAAGCGAATCGTCATAATAGGAAAATGGAAAGTGTGGCATTGGGTAAAAGTGGTAGTGGTATATACCTTAAACCTTACCGTAAAGGACTCGGACTCTATTTGAAACCATACAATCCAAAAAACTAGTTGATTCCCTACCTCGAAAACCTCTCACCGACATCGATCTCACTTATTATGCCAAGAAAATGAAAATTCCATACTTTCGCGGTATTTTCATGCGTGATACATTACCCACTAGAGGTCCACGACACCGCGAGACCGCCATTGTCAATTTAGATGGAATAAGAGGATCGGGAACACATTGGGTGGCATACAGCAAATGTGGGAAAGACATTACATACTTTGATAGTTTTGGAAATCTACCCCCACCAATAGAGTTGATTCAATACTTCCAGAAATGTTCGAAAGTGAAAATTCTATATAACTATGATCGCCAGCAGAAGTTCAACACAGTTTTCTGCGGTCACTTGTGCCTGAAGTTTCTCTCTGAATTATTATAGAATGGATAAAACTCCAGCAATGACTCGAGAGGCTATTAGGACGATGGGATTATCACTCAAAATGTATTCAAAATATCGGACCTTGACAAGAATGGATCGAGTGATGCTTGCAAATATGCCGAAGGAAGTGATACTCGCATGCGCTGCACATGAGATTGCTTCTGTTTGGGAAAAGTTACCTAAAAGTCTACAAGATGATGTTGATATAATGAAATATAGATATTGCAATGACCACCACAATCTTGACGGCGAAAGCGTTTCAGATTCTGATGTGAATGATGGTCCTATACCTCGAAAAATATTCTGCTGTTATTGCAATATAAAGGATATGAATATTGGTGCTAATAAAAATGAAATGGATATTGATGAACCATCTCCGAAAAAGCGTAGGTTGTCCCGAGTGTGTTGTAGACAACAATAAATTGAAGTGAAATCCATAAAATGTATCAGTCATGTCACGGAAGTTCGAACTACAAGCTGTCGGGACGAGTGTCTTGAGTGCAGACTTTTTCCCACCCGTTGAATTGGATAGAAACAGTCGTTATGGATTGGGACTTTTAGGATTCTATGGATGCAACACAGTAAATAATATAACTGAAAAAAACAATGTGATCAGTTTTAGAATCAGTGATATAAGTTCACCAATACTTCAGAAGTACACAATTGAAATTCCATGTGGTGCCTATGAAATAGATGAGATCAATGCAGTTATTCAGAAACATATCATGTTTCGATTGTTTCATGGGAAAAATCAAAACGATACCAATGCAGATGATATATTCTACCTACATGCCAATAATAATACTTTCAAATGTGAGATGCGATCAAAATATGAAATTGATCTAACTCATCCGAATTCCATAGCAAAGATGATGGGTTTTAATTTTGATAGATTTCAACCGAATCAGATACACGAATCCTCACATCCGATAAATATAACAACTGTGAGACTAATCCGCTTAGATTGCAACATTATATCTGGTTCATACATAAACAATGAAGAATCCCACATTCTTTTTTCATTCGATATCGATGTGGAGCCTGGATTCAATCTCACAAAAGAACCACACAAGATTATATATATGCCCATCAGTCCAGAAGGTCGTCAGTTGATTCACAACATCACAGTGCGTATTTTGGATCATAATAATAATCTCATTGATTTTGGAAGTGCAGAAGAGATTGTTATAATTTTGGAATTGAAAAAAATCTAATAACTATTATGGGTTTTTGTTATAATAGACAGAATCGACAAGGATTTGAAAACATTCCACAAATAGCTAAAAAGGAAGGTTCGAATAGAAAAAGGCTCATTCCAAAAGTGTACGCTAAACAGTTAGCACACCACACTGCTCTCTCGCTGAGAGATCTCAAATTTTTGAAATCAATTGGACTGAAAGTAAGGAACAATGGTGCTCGAAACAAATAGTGAAAAGTTGAATATATTTGACGAGCCGATGCTCGATCATTCCCTCACAAGTTTACATGAGCATACATATAAACCATATGGATCACCATTGTTTAGGAATTCAGATGAAATTCGAATTGCAATCAATAATCAAGACGTTATACTTGACATTGCTGAGAGTTTCATTTATATAGAGGGTAAATTCACACCTAAAGATGAAACAAAATTATGTTATCTCTCGAATAATGCAATCGCCTTCCTTTTTGATGAAATTCGCTACGAAATGGGTGGTGAACAAGTTGCTGTGGTCAGGAAGCCGGGGATAACATCTACAATGAAGAATATGATATCATTTGGACAATCGCATGCTAACACTTTATTGACAACTGGATGGGGACTTTCGGAAACTAAACAGGATATCTTGGATACAACTAGTCACGTATTCAGTGGTAAATTACCACTGAAATATTTGATGGGTTTCGCTGAAGATTACAACAAAAGTATCTTGAATGCCAAACAAGAAATGATTTTAATAATCGCTCGATCCTTCAAGAACTCATATATTGGTGAGGTTGATGCTGATTTGGAAATCAATAAAATTGAGTGGAAAATAAGACACATAGTGCCAGAAGATAAGCACAAGCTCAAACTTTTAAATAGAATCAACAAAAGCGGTCTGAATGCTAAAATCAAGTTGGCTTATCGCATGTGGGATCTCTATGAACTTCCATCACTACGTGGCACGTCTTCAGACATATGGGCTATCAAGACAACCAACGCCCTTGAAACACCTCGTTACATCATCATTGGATTCCAAAGCACTACCACTTCTGAAGACAGGACAAAGGACATCACTAAATTCACAACTGCTGATATCAATAACATTCGTGTGTACTTGAACTCTGAAGTATACCCATATGAACGTTGGAATTTGGATTTCGATAAAAAACTCGATACTTCGGCTTATTATGCCTATGAGAACTTTCAACGAAGTTATTATGATAAAGATATGAGTGAACCTCTCATGGACATTGGTCAATTTCGACAAAATCCACTATTCATCATTGATTGTTCACATCAGCCGAATGCCACAAAATCATCAACTATTGATATTAAGCTCGAGTTTGAAACTAGGAAAGTCAACTTCCCAGCCAACACCAAAGTATATGCACTCATTCTGCATGATACATTTTTGACATACAATGCATTGGATGGTTCAGTTCACTGCAGATATTGATGAAGACACACACACACACATTTTTTTCATTTTTCTTTCTTTATTCATGTAAAAGAGAAATAGGTAAATAAAACATGTGTAAAAAATTTTTATGTTTTTTTATTCAAATATCATTAGCTTAGAATTCAAATAGTCTTAGGTATGTACAAACAATCTAATATAACTTCTTCTTCATCTTCATCATAATTTTCTCCTTCTTCGATTTCACTATCATCATCATCCAGTTGGTACTTTTGGATGATGTCTTCAGGTAGGTATGGTAGGAGGCGGTGGAGAAATCTTTTCAGCTCACATTCAATCATTGCGTCGCAGAGGTGATGTAGATCGAAAGAACCATCTGTATATTTCTCGCAGAGATCCACACCCTTTTTGTAGTTCTCGTAATCACGCATACAGTGTTGGATCCTTTCTTCATCATAGCATACGCTCAGGTCATAAATGGTGGCGTGGTGAGCATCCTCGCTCAAAGCACGCAACTCAGAAGTTAACCTTTCAACGGCGGAAGAGATGTCTATGGCTTCGGTCCAGTGTTGACTTGCATACATCATCCACATTTTTCAAAAATGAAGCTATGATCAAAGAGAAATTATTGAAATAAGAATGCTACAAAAATAATCAGTACTACTCACATTAGACTTTTGATGATGTCTCCACCGAAGAGTGTGTTTAACAATGTATGAAAAGTTTTTATATTTTCCTTACAATTATCACCTATAATATAAAAGAATCAGAATTAGAAGATATGACAAGTGGAAATTATATATTACAATTATTCAGTGAGATCAAATTTGACCAACGATCTCGTTTTCATGCCGGCAAAGCTTTGTGGACTCTGACCCAAATATGCTACTGTATATTTACCACCTGATGAATTGATGCATGCTACATCATCATCGGTAAATTGTTCTGAAACGCGTTTTGGCAGCCATGTTTTGAATAATGTATCATTGCTTACATCAAGTAGTATCAATAAAATGGATTTACCAAACCGGGTAGAACAAACTGACATCGTCTTAATTGGGTAAGCTTCATTCAGTGGCAAAGATGATATTACTTTTTGCTCTAACACTTCCATCTCTTGTTTAATTATAGAATTGATTTTTTGTAAATCTACTTTTGGAACTGACATGATGATAATATATATGGAAAATATAAATAATTTTCAATAGAAAAACACACTCACTGATCTCTCTCACTGTGTAGGCACTGAATAACTTCACTACTCTTGCTGACTGCTCGACTGCTAGGTATACAACTTCTGATTTCATATCACCATACCAACTTCTTTTATAATAGATAGTGAACCACCCCCCACCACAGACTTATGAAACATGTATGATACAAAGCCCCCACCATGCGCGAGTTTGCATCGCATCGATAGAGGGCGGAGAGTAAATAGTAGTCGATGAGTCACCGCAGCGTATGGGTGTGTGACGTCAGCGCGGATCCAACCCACCCTATCGAGAGCGAGGGTGGATGCGCATAGCGTCACGCGACCCCTCCTCCCACCACCATCGCAAGGTATACATCACTGGAGAGTAATCAGAGTTCACATATCTAACTGGATCTCCGTGGTGTGCAGACGTGTTGTACCCTCTCTATACTTCGGTATAGATTTGTATGTGTACTCCACACATAAGGGTCATACACAATGGCAGAGTAAGTATACATGAAGGACATGGAAGACATTGAGGTAAGAAAAATAAATTAAGTACTTGGAAAAAGTACTTGTCCGTGTATGAAAAAAAAATCCAAGTCATTATAATCTCAATGTCAAACACAAACCCTGAACACCTCCCAACAATATACATCATGGTCAAGGCTAAGGGCAAGCCCAAGTCCTAGGTCAAGTCCTAGGTCGAGGTCATAGGTCGAGGTCATAGGTCGAGGTCATAGGTCGAGGTCATAGGTCATAGGTCAAGGTCACTGATGACGTCATAGTGGTGGGGGGAGGCCCAGAACCGGCTCAAATCTCCTACTAAGAAGGATGGGAACCAAATCTGGAAATACTGTGTTCATTTTATTTAAATACATTTATACCTCATATGGCAGGAATGAATCAATGACCTGGAATACAAGATTAAGTATATCCATTTTTCATATTTTTTGTATTTTGTTTGCATTAAACGTTTTTGGACCCATAGAGGATTCTGTTTCTTTTTGTTAATGATTACATAAAAATAAAAAAAATATATATATAAGAAAATTCAAATTCAATTTAAGAGATAGAGGTACCTAATACTGTAAGCTGTATGTTAAATTTCCATATGTAACAAGATATCTTATTATATGGGAACATTAACATAGAGCTCACAGAATTAAAACTACTTTTATATCTTCTTTACAACAACCAGATATGTAAATATGTGTGAAAATTAACATCCATTAAAAAGTAACATATAGATTACTGAATAACCTTTAAAATGCACATGAAGCTCTGTTAAACAGACTGCAGAGTGTTGAAATATCTGGCTCAGAAGCTTAATGCTGATAAATCAATTCCTTTAGAAGGAAACCCATTAAAGTATGACATTTGAGTCATTTTGACAGCGATAAAAATATTTATTCTTTTTCACAGCAATAAAAATACCACATACAGGTATTCGAAATAAATACATAAGCGAGTGGTAACTATCTCCTACAATCATGAAAACATATTTCAACGAACATCAACTCTCCAGAACTGAACTTACCTGTTGCTAAAAACCGAAGGGTCAGAGCAAGTCGCATCGCTGCTGGAATTGAATTTCGCATAAGTGTATTCTGTTTTCCTATTGCAGGCTCTATTTTGTTGAGTAAATACTGAAAGTCGGCCGCAGACATTCTTAGAAAATTCTTGTAACATTCGTGATCCTCTAGTTCTAATTTTTCCAGTAGATTATTCATTATATTGTGTTTTTCTCTTTGCTTAATCCAATCGCGAACCCATATTTTATGAGACCTTTTTTTTGGGAAGCTATTAAGTAATAACAAGCCGCAGCTTTTCTTCGATCTCTTTTTGTAACCATGGCTTCTATACTCATGAACACTTAAATCACCGTGGAAACAGCAGAATTAAGTACACTGTGTCTCATGAACCAAAAATTTCAAACTATTGCGAAAACTTGTGAGTGACGAAATTTTTATCTCATCGCAAAAACCCGTCATGAAACAAATGTTTCATGAAATAAAATTTTAATGATATTTTCATTTCATTGTGGACACCCACCTTAAACAATTAACTAATATATTGGATGACCCCACCAGGGTATTTAATTGTGACGAGAGTGCGTTTTTCCTGCAGCCAAAAGGTGGAAAAGTATTGGCGAAACGGGGGGCTAATAGAGTTTATACAGCAGGTACGAATGATGACAAGGAGAACCTCATAGTTCTTGTCACAGCCAATGCAGCAGGCGATTTGGGGCCTCCCATGATCGTCTTTAAATATGAGCGTATTCCAGCGCATATAGCCCAAAGTGTGTATCACGTCGACAAAACGTGGGGAATAGGACGTTCTGAGAGTGGATGGATGTGTGGTAGCACGTTGTATGAATATACGACGGTTGCCTTTTATATTTCGGGATTGGACAACCCTAGTGTTGCAATCAGGCAGCTGACAGCTCTATCGTAAAGTTTGACATTTTTTAGGTTATGCGTACTCAGAACGTTTTGACATACGAGCACTATTTGTATTGTTTACAGTAACTTAAAAGATTCATCTCGGCCAAAAAATGGAATTAAATCGTGAACATTTTCGTGCGATTATTTTTTACAACTTTCGACGTGGATTAACTCAGCAACAGTGCATCGATGAACTTAATTCAATTTTTGGCGATGAAGCTCCATCAAGGACCAGTGTTTATCGATGGTATGGTGAATTCAATCGAGGTCGTAGTTCGCTCCAAGACGAATTTCGTGAAGGTCGTCCAAAATCAGTTGTTGTTCCGAAAACCATTGATGCTGTGCGCGAACTGATATTGAAAGATCGTCATATCACCTATCGTGAGATTGAGACAATCTTAGGCATTAGTGGGACCAGCATACATTCAATATTGCATGAACATTTGGCTGTCAAAAAAATTTGTTCGCGTTGGATCCCACACAATTTGTCAATCGTTCAAAAAAAGGCTCGTGTCGATTGGTCGAAAGAAATGCTCAAAAAATACGATCGCGGTGCTTCGAAACACGTCTATGACATCGTGACAGGTGACGAATCGTGGATTTATGCGTATGAGCCTGAAAGTAAACAGCAGTCGACTGTATGGGTGTTTCAAGATGAGCCAAAACCAACAAAAGTTGTTCGCGCACGAAGCACTTCCAAGCAAATGGTCGCCTGTTTTTTCAGAAAAACTGGACATGTCGCAACCGTACCACTAGAACAACGCGTCAATTTGATGAGTCATCCGCCGTATAGTCCTGACTTGGCACCGAATGACTTCTTTTTGTTCCCGTACGTAAAAAATAAACTGAGAGGTCAACGTTTTTCGACACCTGCAGAAACGGTTGATGCGTTCAGAATGCATGTTTTGGAGATACCTCAATCAGAGTGGCAAATGTGCTTCGACAATTGGTTCCATCGCATGCAGAAGTGTATAGATCTTCATGGGGAATATTTTGAAAAACAATAAATCGATTTTCGATGATCAATATTTGTTTTTGTTCTCTAATCCCAAAACATCAAAGGCAACCCTCGTATAACAAATGTATTTGTGAAATGGTTAGACAACTACCAAATCAAGCGACCAATCGTGTTATTTGTTGATGGACATGTCTCCCATATGACAATGCCTCTTTCCAAATTTTGTCTGCAAAATGGTATTGAAGTTCCTGCTCTTTATCCTAATTCCACACACCTTCTTCAACCAATGGATGTTTCAGTCTTCAAAGCGCTTAAGGTTTATTGTAAACAAAGTGTACGAAATTGGCACGTGGAAAATTATGGAAACAAAATCCGTAAGGAACATTTTTCAGTAGTATTTAGTCAAGCCCTCGAAGACATTACTAAGGAAACCATTCAAAATGGTTTTGAAGCTTGTGGTTTATCACCATTAAATGTAGAAAAAGTGAAGTATTCTAATATATCCTCCAATAAAAAATCTACCAAGAAGGTTCACCATAGTCGGAGTAAAGAGGGGTTAATCATATTAGAAAAATACATACATGCAGAAAAATTAAAAACATTTAAGGATAATTTAAATTCAACATGGAAAGGTGATTTGATAGACCTATCTTTATTTGAAGTGTGGCAAAAAATGTATAGTGATACTGATTTAGAGCTACAGAAAACAGAAAGTGATGTTCAGCCAATAGAAACTGATGAAACAGAAGTGAATTCTGACATAATACCTCAACCAGGCTGTTCTGGTCTTCAGGTAAACAAGTCAGTATCAACAAGTCAAATTTCACCTAAGGTACAGCATCTTGAGATAATTAAACCGTCTGTCGTGGAAATTAACACATCACCATTAAAAGAATTGTGTGTGCCACAAGACTTTTCGTCTCCAGGTAAATTTATATCTGCATCACCTTTAAAAATACTTCAGGAATATTCAACTCCGGTAAAAATATCAGATCTTAAAGAAAAAGTTCCAACACCTTTTAAAAAAGCACTATTTTTCCCAGAAGAAACGAGTTCTGCTAAAAAGAAGAGAAAGGAGAAAATTCCTTGTGCCATCACATCCGAAAAATGGCAAGAATATCATACCAAGAAGCAAGAGGAAAAACAAAGAAAGGAGACTGAAAAACAAAAAAGAGCTGAGGAACGAAAACGTAGAAAAGAAGAGAAAGAAAACAAGGAGACAAGAAAGCAAAGAGCAAAGGAATTAAGAAAAAACATAATCATGATTCCGAAAGTTCAGTTGAAAATGAGGAGTGGATTGAGCGTGGCGATAGCCTCGATGATAGTGATATAACACGAAACGAAAACGAGGGTGATTCAGATGATAGCCAAAGTTTGGAGAGGTCAGATGTATCCTATGATAATATTCAAGTTGGTGATTTCATAGTGACTAAATTTTTAGGAGGAAAAAGACATACGATATTTTATAGATACATATGTGTCATAGAAACAAAGAATTCTGCAAACAATATAGAAATTGTATTTTTAAAATCAATCAACAAAACATCCTTTAAGTTGGTAGAAACAGATACCTCTATTATAAGTTTAAATGATATAATTCGAAAATTACCTCAACCCGAACTGCAGGCCGTAGGAGAATAAAATATACATTTGATGAAGAAGTTGACATTTTTGAAGCTTAGGTTTACTTATTTGATATGTTACATTTTATGTTTGTACTATTAAAAATAATAAATTATTGTCACTTATTGGCGTGTCTTTCACTGGAACATAAGAAAAATCTGAATGTCAATTACTGGTACTTTCAACAACCCAAAAATGAGTATAAATATTTTGTACAAAAACTATTTAAGTTGATTGAAAAATATAAAAATATAAAAATATAAAAGTTACACTGGCCAAACTACTAATGTTTGGAAAAAAATATGTGCATTTATGTATAATATTATTTGAATTTTTTAAAAATAGTTCTTCCAAAATTTTCTCCTAAAACTTTCAATAACTGGTACACTTACCTTATGTCTCGAAAAAACAATCAAATTCAGAGATGCTACCCCGTTGCATCAAATGTGATCAATTCTCGGCAGACTGTTGGAATCATTGGTGTTCCAAATGTCGTAATGGTATGACCATACTATGTGAGAGAGTAGGTTATTTATGGCCTAGTGAACAAATCCACTTCCAGAAATGTTGGTGTATATCGCATGAAGAACAGAAGAAGAGACTTGAGCAGAATCCCGAAAAAACTACATAGTTCTTTTTATGTTAATATTTTATGTACTATTATTATTATTGTGAAAATTGAAATAAATATTTTTATCGAAAACATAGTTCATTTTCTTAATATTGTGTTTACTATTATTATCATTTCGAAAATTAAAATAAACATTTCAAATATACTATCTATGCTTTCTTTAATAAAACGACATACTTTTGAAAATAACAAAATCAAATAATATGCATCAGAGACAAAAGCCCTAGACTCAAAATACGTTTTACGAATTCCATTCGTAAAATGACGATACATGGACTGTTGTGAAATTTGAAGGAGAAAATTCAGTGGAAGCTGTGCCAACAACATGGTTATTGGGACATGACCATTGCTACTGGCCTCCCTTCACAAAGGAAAAAATTCATCAAGTAACATGATTAACCTAGCACCTGTTGGCCTCTCCACAAAATTGAAGTTTTCAAAAGTGGAACATGGTAATTATTTAATCATTTTTACATTGGAACATAGGTATATGAAACTTTTCTATAAATACTTAAATTTCCTGCAATAGTGAAAAAAAAAATATATGTGTTTTTCATCAGATTGCTCTTGAAGGTTCACAAAAAACAAATGCAATATATCGAATGATGTATTTAAAATATAACTTTTTCCCCCAGAAGCTTTTTCTACTTTCTACTTTTCTCCAAGCTCACGAGAATTCTTTGTTAACAATCTGAAGAAGCCAAATTTGTTGCATCAGAAAATCCTGCATTAAAAAAATTTTCATTGTCCAAATCCATTTCTCATTGAAAAATGTCATGGTATAAGTCTACAGCATATCCCAAAAAGTATGCAACAAATGGAAAACTTTTTTTTTATTATTGATTTCCCAAAAAAATATTTGTGATAACAGATTGTGTTTATTGAGAATATTTTAATGGGTAATGGAAAAGTTACGTTCAGCTATTTCTTCAAATGCACAAGGGCACTGTGAAACGGCGACATTCTCATGCGATCTCCATTGCCTTTTCCAGACAATTACTTCCAGCACCGGAGTGGTGCTAGAAAGGCAGAAAATGAAAGTGGTCCCATTATGATAATGAAATGAAAATTAGCAGCCCTCCTAAAATGCCAACATCATTAGGAACATGTGATTTAACACAAGGAAGGAGTCAACTTGATAAACCAGTTCCAGTTGAAATGTCTGCACCCTCTCCTTCTGTCAGCAGTATGTTTGTATTTTTTATAGCTCTAGTGTCTATAATTATTAAAAATACAAAAAAAAATTAATTAAATAATTTTTGGGATCGAAAATACTAAAATGAAAACAGATGCCATAACAAAACGAATAATGAAATTGCACTACATATGAAAATAAGTAATGTTATAGTCTGGAAAATTTGGTGATGTGTCGGAATATTTGACTTAATAGTAAAACCAAACTAAAATGTGAAAACATGATGCGCTCTCGTAGCAAACGGATTATAGTCCGTAATATATCCATTGATAAGGTACTCAACATGAACGTACACGCAATTTAAAATGTTGCACTAGATAAGTTTCACTGTAGATATATCTAGACTGAGTTTTCTGTGTAATGAGTTATAAAATGCTTTGAATAAATTGCCTGCAAGGAACGTTTGCTATTGATATTATGTTTTTTAGATGAACTGACCTGTTGCTGTTGTACAATACAACAGAATGGTATGTTAACTCAAAGAATACTGGAAAAATATTTTTGTATATTTGATTATACCCAACCCATAATTGACTGTGTTTTTCAGGCGAAACAATGAAGAATGTATTGAAACAACAAATCGTAATGAGGAATATACTGACACAAGTTCTAGATGAAATTTAGAATCTTAACATCCCACAACAACTGACAAACACTGTGGAAACGATCAGGAAGTCAGTGTTTGTAATTTTCAATTCAAATAATGATGAACAACTTAGGCAAAGCGCACATTGAGACACACACGCAGGGTAGCGCAAAATTCGTGGGCTGTGTCGGCCTACGCATATTGTCTACACGAGCTGTGTTGTTTCCTGCATAGAATTTAGTTTCAAATAAATAGTTCATGGAAAATTCACTACTAGATTTAAATTTCGAGTCAGATTCGGATGCAGATTGGGAAACAGAAGTTTTGCTGTACAACCTATCAAAAAAGAAAGAAATAATATTGGAAAAGCAATTACATGAAAAAAAAGGCAGTCATGACGAATTTAATTTGGCATCTTAATTCTCGAACTCAAAGTTCACTAATTATTTCCGACTAAATAAAAACCAGTGTGATGAAGTGCACAATATAGTAGAAGAGACAATTTATTCTGAAGGTTGTAATGCCCAGACAAACCCATAGGAACAGAAGAAAAACTAAATTTTAAATGTTTTACGGTTGTCTAATGTATCTTTGATCAGAACCGTTCGATATTGTCGTGAGTTCTATTAATCATAAATAATATTTATTCAGGTACCTTGGTACATTTCAATTTGGAATAAAATAATTTTGATTGCGGACATATTTGAAATTTCTGAAAACAGGGAAAGTGTTATAAATTATATTTATTTTTAGATTCAATCTGACCTTAATACAGATGATGATTAATACAAAAAGAGACGAGCCTCTACAAAACGGATGAAGATGCTATAAGTGGTCTAAAAGCATTTCCCAAGCTTCCCAAGCTTTTCAAAGGAAAAAGAGAATTAAAACTATACTCCACACGAAAGTCTATGAGAACATCGATATCCACAGCCATGTCTCTGAAAACAGTATCCTCACCTAGACGCGGCCCTTCTGGTAGTAATAAACTAAATGAGACATCAAATGAAAAGTAACAGCATCAGTTATCCAGCTCCTCACAGACTGCTGTAGGTGTTTCTGCAAGTTTGACAAATGTGTGTTCAATTAACTACTGAGTATTTTCTATACATTATTGTTTCAGTTTTTCAGATTACAAACATAAAATTGAGAATGATCTTGATGAAGTCAAAAATCAATTAAAACTTGTTCTACAAATCTTGAGAGAACAAAGCAGACCATCAATTGGCAATGAAAATAAATAAAATTTTGATGATTTTGAAGACTACCTATGCAGTCGGAAGATGTTCATTTATGGGAAACTCATTTGAAAGATAAGGATGAGCAAAAAAAGATGGCGAGTACAGTAAAACTGTTTTTGGCCTATCAGTCATTATTCATCATTGTTGCGGGATGGCTTAAGCTTGTATTCTTTATCATTTAACATTTTCACTTAAGTTTTGTACCACCCGGTATACGCCTTAGACCGATGAGCGTGCGCCAAATAGGGTGTGCCCGACAGTCAGTTGAGAACCTCTCTCGTCTTATGGGAAGTATTTTTAGTGTCGTATTTTATATGAGTAGGGGTACAACCTTCATAGTAGCGCACCCAGGTTATTGCCACCGCTTACTACAGTGCAGGCTAGATGCGAGCGTTCGCTGGGTTCACCGCGTGACGTATTCGGTTGGAAGAGAGTATATGACAGCAGCATGTATATTTGAGATTGGTATCTGTCATGAAGTCCACGTTTGAATAGTAAGGGGAGTGAGAATTGGATCGGCCCAGTCGAGCGACGTTATCTTACCGCGTGCCGGGTGCTATCTTACCGCAAGCCGAGTGCTCGAATATTAAATAAAAAGAATAGTAATTGTGAATCAGCCTCACTGTCATGACTGATGGCTGCTGCTGCTGGAGCTGGTGCTTGCCCCGTAGTTGAAGGCTGCTGAATATGATGCCATTGACGAGGACAGCGATGAAGATGAATGGATTGAGGTGGATTCTGCGAGCGGCGTCAACACAACTCGTATGTTACCAATAATCATGTCGGAGACGTTGAACAATTTTGCAACTAATTTGTATTGTTGCACATTGGCCTTCGTCGTCATTGATGGCGGTGATTTTGGCCGATTCTTCGTCTGCCACATGTGTTATTTAAGATACTGTGGTAAGAATGACAACGGTGGGTGGAATGGTAACCACCATTCGCATGGAACTGTTGAGTATGCTGATACTCCAATCTATCATTGTCACGCATGCCAAACTTCCCTGGTTCAACTCACTCCTTTAAGTACATGTTTCTTTTGTAATACTTGCGTGGTTGAAATGGGGTTGGGGTTTTGACGAGGGCGTGGTTTATCTGGTTTGGTTGGGAATCCGAGGGGGCGTGGCTTTGAGGGCGTGGTTGATCGTGATTGGTTGGGAATCGAAGGGGGCGTGGCTTATGCGCAATGAGCGGTTTAGAGCAGGGGGGGAAGAGTGGGAGTTGGATCAAGTGTTTAAAAGAAGAACTTTTGAGTGAACTCTTCAGTTGAGTTCCAGTCCTCAAGCCCACATCTCCACTAGTACCAGTCTTCAGGCATCATCTCCACCAGTCTCCAGTTCTAGTTTGTGGTGGCCAAGCAGAAGTAGAAGGTAAGTTCACAATGTCATATTCACTCGTTTATTTTTTTTTTTTTCGTATTTAGAAATGGATCAAGCAGCTGTAGCAGTCAATGTCATTTTGACGATGACGGGAGTCCTCGCCAACCTGCGGGCTGAGGAGGAAGAGAGACAGCGTGAGTTGGTGACACCGCCGGGCCCATCTACCGTCGACCAGATGGAATTCGACGCCTTGATGGAGACCATCAGGAATGATGTTGATGTCCCGGAGCCGCTCACACCGATGGCATCACAGGAGTTGAAAGGTCAGGGTAAAGGTAAGGGTAAACGGTCTGGTAATTTCATAGGCGATGTTGCTCCCAAAAGTAAAGTACGTAAAGGGGAGGCAAAATCGTCAATGAAATGCCATACCATTGAGATTGTGGACAGCGATGATGACTTCATGCTACAACCGAAGCCAAGTGGTAGGAAACCATCATCGCGAAAACCATCTGGCAAGGCAAAGGTAAGGGTGGTGTTATCAACAAATACAGAAAGAACAAAACCAACTCTTACCAAGGACCATTGTCGGTACCCTATTGTGCTCGCCCTGTTGCACCACCTGTTGCAACTAAAGTTGCACCCATTATTGAAAGGGTTGCACCTGTATTGCGATGGTGGAGCAAGCAGTTGCGAATATTCCTTTACCCACCGAAGATGCCATCCCACCACCACCACCCGCCGTCGAAGCTGTCCAGCCCTTGGTTTCACCTCCATCAGTCCCCGTCAATGTGGAAGTAGCTGCTGCCATGGAGGCTGCCGCTGATCCTATCATGGCGCTGAGGACTTTTGCTGACCAAGGGTTGACGCGACTCGACGAGGTTGAACGTGACTGACTGGCGATCGCTAGAGAGCGGGGTGATATTGCCCGCCAGTTGGCAGCAATTGCCCGCCAACAAGTAACTCTCACGGAGAGAGACCGACTGGCAGCCCTCCTGGAAGCTGAAATGCACACCAGGAGAGACACCGCATCGCCATCAGTGGCGGTTCTACTATACCGCGAAACCCCGCGGCGCGGGGGGGCCCGGACGTTACGGGGGCCCGAAGGGCCCACGCGGAAGTTGTAATCATGTGTGTGAAATTGTTATTCTTGTAAGCTGCTCGATAACATTTCCATATGCGAATAAGTTTTCAGAATGTATTCTCCTGTCCTACACGACTCTTACTGTGATGTGCTGCAAATATCCTACCCTCTGTATGCTGTGTGTGCACGTTATTTGTTATTTAATTTTCGCCAATGCAAGTCAGCTCAGCTAAGCCCAGCCGACTGCGTTCCGAATCGAAGCTGTCAGCATAGAGCTCGTTCTTGGTCGGAAATGTCCGTACTCGCGTACTCTGTATGATTTTGTGACTATGCAGACTTAAGTAAAAGTAACTATTAGTCATTGTGAGTGAGTTGTGAGTTGCATTGCAAATAGGGGTAGGGAATGGTATGATGAAGTTGTAAAATAAGACTGAAGAAAAATAAGTGAAAGGCTGAAGTGAAAGGTAAGGGAATTATTCATTACATATAATTGATTTACATGAATAACAAACTTTATCCTTCTAGTAAGTAGTAAGTTTGAGCAGTGGGGCTTCAAAGAGAAGAAAAAGGAAAAGACTTGAAGAAGAAAAATCGAAATTACCTAAAATCACAACATTCTTGATAGATTGTAGTGGAACAACAGGTGATGAAGGAGATATGTCTACTGAACGTGTAATCTCAGTGTCAGAAGTACCGAAAACTGTTTTGTTGCCTGATAAATCTACGGAGTTTGCGGAAGGTAGGAATATAGGATATACTGATGACGAAATTATATGTTCAATTTTGAAAGAAGCCTATCCTACTGATATGGGCCATTTCGAAAATCGGACACTGACCGATAAAATTAAAATGTTCATTGTTGACCAGGGACCTTGTCAGCCAGATCTTCAGTTTCTGAAAGATGACAGTAATAGATCATTTTCAAAATTTTATTATTCTCAAACAAACCATGCTGGTATCAGCATTCAAAGAAAATGGCTATGTTATTAGCCCAAAAATAACGCGGCATATTGTGAACCCTGCTGGTTATTTTCAAAGGTGAAGAAGTCATCGTTTCAAGATGGAACTAAGTATTGGCAGGGGCTTTCGAAAAAAATTAAGGTTCATGCTCAATCTCAGAACCACGTATCCTCATGTTTTATTTATGATCAATGGAAGAGTAAAAAGGGTATGATAGATGAGGCCTTGATGAAAGATGTTTCAGAGGAAACAAATTTCTGGAAAGAAGTTCTGCACAGGATTATTGATATCACTCTAGCTTTAGCTAAAAATTCACTGGCATTCAGAGGTCACAGAGAAAATATCACTGATGTATATAATGGTAACTTCCTAACGTTCGTGAATCTTTTATCAAAATATGATCCGTTTATGAAAGAACTTGTTTCAAGGCCACGGGGCAAAGGTCGAGTAAATTATTTGAGCAACACCATTCAAAATGAATTGATAGATTCTCTTTCACTTTGCCTAGAAAAACATTTAGTGGAAAAAATTAAAGAAAGCCCGTTTTTCACTATTATAATGGACACGACTCAGGATGTTGCGAAGGTTGACCAATTAAGTAAAACAATACGTTATGTGGAAATTGTAAAAGATGAATCTGGTAAACCCCAAAAACTGGTGATAAGCGAAAGATTTTTGGGTTTTACAAATGTGACGGATCAAAGTGCAGTAGGACTGGTCAAAAATATTATATCTTCACTCGAAAAACTTAATTTAGATATAAAAAGATGTCGTGGACAGGGATACGACGGGGCAAGTGTGATGAGTGGGGTATATACAGGCGTGCAAAATCGAATCATGAATATTGAACCTACTGCAGTTT
This sequence comes from Chrysolina haemoptera, assembly GCA_958298965.1. Lineage (NCBI taxonomy): Eukaryota > Metazoa > Arthropoda > Insecta > Coleoptera > Chrysomelidae > Chrysolina > Chrysolina haemoptera. The sequence continues at coordinate 14,616,727 of OY282593.1, read as the reverse complement.
ACATCCACTGTGCTGCTCATAACTTGAACCTTGTCATCAACGATGCCATGTCTCAAGTTAAAGAGGTTTCCTCTTTTTTTTCCGTTGTTAGTGATTTATATTCGTTTTTTGGTACTAGTTTGAACAGATGGGATATATTGAAATCCATCACTGGCGAATCAATAGTTACATTGAAAAGACTCAATCCCACACGATGGTCAGGACGGGCTATGTCTTTGTTGGCTGTGAAACTAAGATACATTGATATTATCAAAAGTCTCACTAAAATTTCACTAATTTCAAGAAAAACAGAAGAACGAAGTCACTCCATCAGCTTACTGAAAAGTCTAGAACAATTTGAGTTCATTTTTATTCTAATTATGTGTTCTAAAATACTGGAAAATGCTAACATAACATCAAAATTGCTGCAATTGAATGATTTAGATTTATCAGCAGCTTGCAAATCTCTAGAGTCAACTTATAAAAAAGTAAAAGAATGCAGAGATGATTACGACCAACTGAAGACGGAAGCTACTAATGTCGCCGCAAAATGGAGTATTCAACCAAAGTTTCAGGAAAAAAGAAATATTACATCGAAAAAATTTTATGGGGAACCCAACACACAATATTTATTTTCTGAAAGAGAACATTTCTTCAAAGTGAACATTTACTATAAGACTCTTGACATCGTTCTCTGCCAAATCCAAAATAGATTTGAAGCCATGAATGCCACTGTCAGCAAGTTCAACTTTCTTAATCCAAAATTGCTAGTTGAAATGACGGAAGAAGATTTGTTCAGATCATCGGAAAACCTACAGAAGTTATACCCCAGTGACTTATCTTCCACTTTTCCTTTCGAGATAATGTCGCTTTTACCTCTAAAAGAAGAAATAGTGAAGTTAAAAGATATAAGAGAGTTTGCCGAGTTCCACTTTAGCTTCCAACTTTTCTGAAGTAATTACATCCCTGTTACTGTTTCTGACCTTACCTGTAACTGTGGCCTCTGCTGAGAGGTCATTTTCCAAATTAAAAATTATTTACGGAACAAAATGTCACAAGAGAGACTAAGTGGACTTGCAATATTACCCATAGAATCAGAAGAAGCAGCTGCAATGGAAAAATCAGTTTTTATAAACGAATTTGCGGATAGGAAGGCAAGTAAGAAAGATTTTCAATGAATTTCTATTATACACTGAGCACGTAAAAGTTGGAAAAAATTCGTTAAAAGCTTGATATGGCCATTGGCGAAAAAAGCTCAGACACATCGATTTTTTTTCAGTTGCGCATTTTTTGGTCTACTCAAACTTTTGATGACTCCAACAGTAATGACGTCATCAAAAATATGAGTATACCAAAAAATGCGCAACTGAAAAAGAAAATCAACGTATCTGAGCTTTTTTTCCCTATGGCCATAACAAGCTTTCAACGAATTTTTTCCAACCTTTACGTGCTTTCTGTATTCATTTTTTGATCGTATTTTATGTACTTTTCCACTGATCTCAGTTTGTTCCTTTGTTTTTTTTATATATATTTTATATTATTTAAAAGAATTATACGTTTGTTTTGTGATTTCAATATAATTCATACCAGTTTTCTGAGAAGTTGTTATTTATTCACAGTGCTCGGAGGTGATTATAGCATAGAAAAAAAAAGCATGGGGGCTTGGGGGCCTTGGCACAATTCTGGCGGGGGGGACCATTAATCCTAGACACGCCACTGATCGCCATGGACAGGTTAGCGGCAGCCTGCTATAGGTATAGTATTTAAGTTGTAGGTAGGTTAAGTTATGTTTAAGTATCGTAAAAATGTTGATTTAGATGTAAGTGTTGTACTAATCCTATTGGATTAGTATTAATAAAGTAAATACAAAAAAAATTAAAAATTAACACTTAATCTTAATTTAAGTCATAGGTAGGTAGTTTAAATTATGTTTAAGTATTGCAAAAATGTTGTTTTAGATGTAAGTTTTGTACAAATAGGATTAGTATTAATAAAGTAAAAACCAAAAAAAGATTGAGTGAAAAAAAGGAGTGTACATTTAGTTGGATTGGTACACACTACAACTAACAATGCGTGGTTGGGGCATTGTTTAACACTCAATCTTGATTATATTTCGTGAAGAATGGTTTCCGGGCTTTGAGGCCGTGGTCGGTTCACCTCCCTGGAGTCGGTTTCGACGTTTCGCTCACAACTGCGGTGAGCATCTACAGCATAGGTTTAGTGTTCTCGAAGAACGACGTAAAACTGTTTTACGTCGAAACCGCCTCCAGGGAGGTGAACCGACCACGGCCTCAAAGCCCGGAAACCATTCTTCATGACTATAAATTCAGTACGAGCTCAGATTATGGTATCAGTCTTCCAAGATGCCTCTTCCAGACTCCACCTCGTCTCCGAGACATTGTGCCGCCTTCGAAGATGACCTAGAGTGGGCAGCGATCCGCGAACGACATAATATCGTCCCCGCCGTTCAGTACGAGCACGTGTACCAGGGTGAGCAGAGGGTTGGATTCTATCCGCGAGTTCCACGGGGACCCATTCAGGTAGATGAAATTTCGGAGTCCGCACTACCCATCTCTGTCGTCATCGGACGATGAAGACATTGATGGACGCGTCGACAGCGATAGCTCCTCAGAAGATGATTCCGAGGATGACGACCGAGTGGTCCATATTCGTGTCGAGGACATAAATATGGATCTCGACCCAGAGGAGTATCCTGTAGAGGATGACTCCGATGATGACACATCATCTTGGTGTCATCGGATGACGACGATGACGATATCATCTGAGTCCTCACCCTACCCTCCGTGGTCGTCCGGCATAAATATGCGGAATGACACCCAGCTCTTCGGACCACCCAATCGGCCCTTTTCAGGGCCACACAAAAAAAACAAACACACGCATTTGTGCCAATCAATGGCAAAATGTACAAAGTTTCTATAACTTGAAATAATACTTTTCAAAAAGAACTCACATCTCACAAAAAAAACAAACACACGCATTTGTGAGACCCAACGGCAAAAACTTACAAAGTTTCTAAAACTTGAAATGATAGTGAAAAGATAGTGCGGAATGACACCCAGCTCTTCGGACCACCCAATCGGCCCTTTTCAGGGCCACACAAAAAAAACAAACACACGCATTTGTGCCAATCAATGGCAAAATGTACAAAGTTTCTATAACTTGAAATAATACTTTTCAAAAAGAACTCACATCTCACAAAAAAAACAAACACACGCATTTGTGAGACCCAACGGCAAAAACTTACAAAGTTTCTAAAACTTGAAATGATAGTGAAAAGATAGTGAACCACCCCCACCACAGACTTATGAAACATGTATGATACAAAGCCCCCACCATGCGCGAGTTTGCATCGCATCGATAGAGGGCGGAGAGTAAATAGTAGTCGATTAGTCACCGCAGCATCTGGGTGTGTGACGTCAGCGCGGACCCACCCCACCCTATCGAGAGCGAGGGCGGATGCGTATAGCGTCACGCGACCTCTCCTCCCACCACCATCGCAAGGTATACATCACTGGAGAGTAATCAGAGTTCACATATCTGACTGAATCTCCGTGGTGTGCAGACGTGTTGTACCCTCTCTATACTTCGGTATAGATTTGTATGTGTACCCACTTATAAAGGTCATACACAATGGCAGAGTAAGTATACATGAAGGACATGGAAGACATTGAGGTAAGAAAAAGTACTTGTCCGTGTATGAAAAAAAATCCAAGTCATTACAATCTCAATGTCAAACACAAACCCTGAACACCTCCCAACAAGAGTCATGGCCAAGGTCACCGATGACGTCAAAGTGGTGGGGGGAGGCCCAGAACCGGCTCAAATCTCCTACTTACGTACATCTTACTAGAGATAATATTTGCATTATTTTTTTATATTGCTGTTGTTTTGCAGATGGGTCTTCAAAAATTATATTCAATGCAATCCCTGAATTGTAATGATAATTTTACATTAACGTTAACAGAACACGTGTCAGAACAAAATCTAGTTAATAAAACTAATTTTCAAGAAAGCAGTACGGATGTCTTTCCTATGGAAATGTCAGCGATGTTAGAAGGTATGTACATCTTCCTGCTGCAGATAAAATTCAGATAATGTTAATAAGTTATTATTTTTTTGCACATAAGCTTTTGCAACAATCTTCAGAAATTGTGGACAGTACAATAACTCCTATAGAAACCGTGTTAGGTGGTGCCTTCAGTTCATATTCCAGTAGGGAACCTATAATTACAATTCCATAAAACTCTGAAATTATTGGAATATTTCAAATATCGCTTTTGATTTTCCAGAACCAAACCACACTCTCCCAGAAAGACGAATGAAAGATGCTTCATCAACTTCAACTGTTTTCAAGCACGTCAGAACGTAGACAGCATTATTTCCACCCTAGCCAATATGATTTGGATTCACCATCCAACAGTTCGAAATATGAATTTGTACCTTCTCATACTGAGTCATCCGAGGACTCATCATCTTCTGCTCCAAAATAATGTTTCTTTTTATAAAAGATCATTGTGGACCTTCAACCTCACCATCTATAGTGTTATTCCCAAAATAACATGCCATATGTTACATTTGGGATGAACCAATAGGCGGAAGAGGAGGTCAGGAAATAGCATCTTGTTTGAGGCATTACATTCTCTCTTTACCAACAAATATTAATGAGATTAATATGTTTAGTGACTGTTGTTCTGGACAGACTAGAAATATTTATTTTTCTGTAATGCTGTGTCTTCTGATGGAAGATTTCAACAAAAAAGGCAGAAATATTACAATAAATCACAAATTTTGAGAACCAGGACATACCCACCAAGAGGCAGACACTATACATGGAGCTATTGAGAAGGTAAAAAAACACACTACAGCCAAAATTGAAATTCCTAGGGATTGGGCAAATTTGATTAGAATGGTGCCCAGGAATCCTCCTATTACAGTCATAGAAATGCAACAAAAAGATATTCTTGAAAAACCATTATGTGCATCGGAAAGTGAACACTGACAAAGAGCCTATTAACTGGTTACAATTGAGATGGTTGCAGTATCGCAGTGATTCACTTTCACAAGTATGGTATAAGAAGCCTTTTTCCACTACCAGAAAAAAAGTTAAGGATATCAAGGATTTAATGCCTTACGTGTCTGAAACAAGCAGATGCTTTCATCAAGACATGTTTGACCAACCTACTTTGCCATATGAGGAAGAATATCTTCCTGACGAGCGTGTCTATGAGTAATTAACCTTTTGTTATACTATGACAGTTATTGCTTTTCAATTTACATTTTTTATCAATAAAAAATATATGATACGTCTTGTCTTTTATTACCCAACTTGATAAATTAAAAAAAAAATTCAACAAGTGATAATGTCGAACAAAAACCATACAAAACATAAATTTTTTGAAACTTTCAGTTAATAAATATGTTACGTCAATGATAAACATTTGATTTGAAAAAATGATCTCCCAGAAATTTGTAGTACAAAATGTATTCAAAACATTAAAATTTTGTGATCAGCCATTTCGGCTCTCCTGAAAAGTAATAATATTCGACTTAGGCACTTCTTGTACCAACCCACAGATATATTTGACGAAAATTCAATCATGAATTCAGTTCCTACTCAGAAATCTACTTCCATACATTCCATACATTGTAGATAGACGCTGTAGTTATGGTATTCACCGCTGCATGGGATTCGAAGCCAAAGATTTTCATTTACTCCTACAGCGTAGGCAATGCAGTAATTTGCTATAATTGCCAATGTGCCTGGTCTAGGAGTAATGTCATGGCGTGTAGCAGCCTACTTATGTCTCGAAAAAACAATCAAATTTAGAGATGCTACCCCGTTGCATCAAATGTGATCAATTCTCGGCAGACTGTTGGAATCATTGGTGTTCCAAATGTCGTAATGGTATGACCATACTATGTGAGAGAGTAGGTTATTTATGGCCTAGTGAACAAATCCACTTCCAGAAATGTTGGTGTATATCGCATGAAGAACAGAAGAAGAGACTTGAGCAGAATCCCGAAAAAAACTATAGTTCTTCTTTTGTTAATATTTTATGTACTATTATTATTATTGTGAAAATTGAAATAAATATTTTTATCGAAAACATAGTTCATTTTCTTAATATTGTGTTTACTATTATTATCATTTCGAAAATTAAAATAAACATTTTAAGTATACTATCTATGCTTTCTTTAAGAAAACGACATACTTTTGAAAATAACAAAATCAAATAATATGCATCAGAGACAAAAGCCCTAGACTCAAAATACGTTTTACGAATTCATGGACGATACATGGACTGTTGTGAAATTTGAAGGAGAAAATTCAGTGGAAGCTATGCCAACAACATGGTTATTGGGACATGACCATTGCTACTGGCCTCCCTTCACAAAGGAAAAAATTCATCAAGAAACATGATTAACCTATCACCTGTTCGCCTCTCTACAAAATTGAAGTTTTCAAGAGTGGAACATATGGTAATTATTTAATCATATTTTACATTGGAACATAGGTATATGAAACTTTTCTATAAATACTTAAATTTCCTGCAATAGTAAATAGAAAAAATATATGTCTTATGTTTTTCATCTGATTGCTCTTGAAGGTTCACAAAAAACAAATGCAATATATCGAATGATGTATTGAAAATATAACTTTTTGCCCCCAGAAGCTTTTTCTACTTTCTACTTTTCTCCACGCTCACGAGAATTCTTTGTTAACAATCTGAAGAAGCCAAATTTGTTGCATCAGAAAGTCCTGCATTAAAAAAATTTTCACTGTCCAAATCAATTTCTTATTGAAAAATGTCATGGTATAAGTCTACAGCATATCCCAAAAAGTATGCAACAAATGGAAAACTTTTTTTTTATTATTGATTTCCCAAAAAATATTTGTGATAAGAGATTGTGTTTCTTGAGAATATTTTAATGGGTCATGGAAAAGTCACGTTTAGCTATTTCTTCAAATGCACAAGGGCACTGTGAAACCGCTACATTCTCATGTGATCTCCATTGCCTTTTCTAGACAATTACTTCCAGTACCGGAGTGGGGCTAGAAAGGCAGAAAGTGAAAGTGGTCCCAACTCTGATTATGATAATGAAATGAAAATTAGCACCCCTCCTAAAATGCCAACATCATTAGGAACATGTGATTTAACACAAGGAAGGAGTCAGCTTGATAAACCAGTTCCAGTTGAAATTTCTGCACCCTCCAACGGCGGATCCAGGGAGGGGGCACCAGGGGCAATTGCCCCCCCCCCGAGAAATTTAGTCTTATAGGTTACAGTTCATGTCTACGCCGCGTACATGCCCTCTTTACCGCCTCTGCCCACGCCGAGTATACGCCGCTCGCCGCTGCCCTTTCTTCGCATGCCATCGTGATGCGCCGAGTTCGCTTCTCTACCCCATAAATCACAACTTAAACTTACGTCGTTTTCGTAAACATTATTGTTTATCACGCTTCGTCTAGGTTAATACAGTTCGTGCAGTTTTTCAATTTGGTATACTTTGAGAAACATTAGAAATATTTCGTTCAAGACCATAATTTTTCGTTTTTTAACCTTTCGGTGTTCAGTGTAACAGTGTATGCTTTTTCTATTAAAGTGTTATAAAGATACAGCGTACAGCGCGAGATAAAAAACAGTATGGTGAGCTATTGACTGAATCAATAAATGAATTAGGAAAAAGGTTGATTTTTTTTCAGGATACTGGAAAGAGGAAAAGTGATCGCAATATTCGCACCATAGATTCATATTTTATGACTTCTTTAAAGAAACCAAAGAAAGATTACCCGGATTCCGACATTTCAGAAACTAGTACAGTTATTTCATCAGGTAACATAAATTTGGAATTGAAGGCGTTTTTTGAGTTACATTATTTAATCTGCACCCCTCACTCTTTTTTCAGAGAATATTCAGAGCAATAATTGCCCAGTTACGGTCCCCAATAAACCGTCGACTAGTAGAAATGAAGATAGTGAGAAGCAGCAGCCAAAACATGACGACCAATATATATATATATATACAGGGTGATTCAAAAGTACTTTGACAAACTTCAGGAGGTGATTCCTCACAATATTCTAATATGAATTGTCCAAGTAAATAAATGTCCGGAAACGCTTCGTTTCCAAGATACAGGATGTTGAAGTTTCATTTTTATTTTCGTTTTTTTCAAATAACTTTTGAAATACTGAACTTAATTAAACGAAACTTGGTAATAGGAGATTTTTGAGGTGTCGCATTCGAACCTGATGTTCTTATTGCTCTTACTCGTAGGGGGCGCCACCTACACGTCTTTATCTTTTTTAAAGATTCATAACTTTTTTGGGCGTACTTCTAGCACATTTTTCAGTAAAAAAATCGATTCCTCTATCATATCTACGTAAATAAGCTACCCTTGTTACTAGTCGCTATAAGCAACCGTTTTCTAAATATTTGGACTTGAAAACTTCAAGTCGATTATTTGATAATCGATGCATGTTGAAGTTATTACGAATATTTTGCTTTTTTCACAAGAATGCTTTGGAAATAAATTTGACGTTTGTGAGTAGTTTTGGTAATTACATATTTTGTGACAGTTAGACGTTTTGTTGAAGTTTCCGTAAGTAGAAGTAGAAAACACTTATTTTGAAAAAATGGATTATTTAAACAATAATGCTCATTTAGCCGATATGCATTTCGTTTATGGCCTTGCGGATGGCAATGCGCGCGAAGCAAGACGTATTTACCAGGAGCGATTTCCTAATCGAGTACTGCCTTCAGCTTCAACATTTGCTAGTCTCCACCGTCGTTTGGCAGAAACAGGTAGCTTTAAGAGGGCAGCTGATATTATTGGAAGACCACGAGCAGTCCGAACCCCAGAATTGGAAGAAGCTGTTTTGAACGCTCTCGAGGAGAATCCAGAAACAAGCACAAGAGTAATTGCTGAAGCTGTCAATTCTACTCAGTCCACAGTTTGGAGAATTATCCACGATCAACAGTTTTATCCATACCATATTCAAAGGGTACAAGCTCTTTTGCCACGAGACTTTCCCCAACGCATTACTATGTGTCAATGGTTTTTGAGAAAATTGGCTGGAAATCCACAATTTTTAAGATATGTACTCTTCACGGACGAGGCAAACTTCTCCCGAAATGCTATCACAAACTTTCATAACAACCATGTTTGGGCTCTCGAAAATCCGCACGCAGTTAGTGAAAGGCATTATCAGTATCAATTTTCTGTAAATGTATGGGCGGCAATAATTGATAATTACTTGATAGGTCCTTTCTTTTTTCCGCTTCGACTGAATGGCGCAACTTACAGACACTTTTCAGAAAATGAATTGCCGGGACTACTTCAGAATGTACCATTAGAAATTCGTATCCGCATGTGGTTTATGCATGATGGGGCTCCGGCCCATTTTAGCGTTGTAGCCAGGGAATTCCTTAACACAGTCTATCCAAATCGATGGATCGGTAGGGGTGTAGAAGAACCTAACCAGGCGTGGGCACCAAGGTCCCCAGATCTAAACCCGATAGATTTTTATTTTTGGGGACATTTGAAGTCGCTAGTTTATAAGACTCCAGTAGTGAACGAGGAAGATCTAAGAAACCGAATAGTAGACGCCTGTGAATCAATAAGAAACACACCAATAATTTTTGAGCGGGTACGAGATTCAATGACTAGACGACTGACTGCCTGTATCTTTGCTGAAGGTGGACACTTCCAACAATTTATTTGAATACCATTTAGTTTCGTTTATTTTAGTTTATTCTACATATTTAAAATTTCCTGAAATAAAATGTTGGCATTTCTTGCAAATTTTATTAAAACAAATAAACTATTTCGCTTAAGGAAGAAAACTACTTACTTAAACGTCAAATTCATTTCCAAAGCATTCTTGTGAAAAAAGCAAAATATTCGTAATAACTTCAACATGCATCGATTATCAAATAATCGACTTGAAGTTTTCAAGTCCAAATATTTAGAAAACGGTTGCTTATAGCGACTAGTAACAAGGGTAGCTTATTTACGTAGATATGATAAAGGAATCGATTTTTTTACTGAAAAATGTGCTAGAAGTACGCCCAAAAAAGTTATGAATCTTTAAAAAAGATAAAGACGTGTAGGTGGCGCCCCCTACGAGTAAGAGCAATAAGAACATCAGGTTCGAATTCGACACCTCAAAAACCTCCTATTACCAAGTTTCGTTTAATTAAGTTCAGTATTTCAAAAGTTATTTGAAAAAAACGAAAATAAAAATGAAACTTCAACATCCTGTATCTTGGAAACGAAGCGTTTCCGGACATTTATTTATTTGGACAATTCATATTAGAATATTGTGAGGAATCACCTCCTGAAGTTTGTCAAAGTACTTTTGAATCACCCTGTATACCGGGTGACCCGGAACCAATTTACCCCCCTGTATCTTCGTTGTTATTTTATATGGATGTCTCAAATTTGGTACTTCGATTTGATGTTATGAATGTACAATTTAGCAAGTATCAATCCAAATATGACACTTCCGGTTTGACCGGAAGCACATCTAATTTTTATATTTCAAATGGGAAGTATTTTTTTTTTTGAAAATTACAATTCGATATAGAATTACCTTCACAATGATATATCACAATGATACTTTCAATTCACAATCTGCTTACATAAGTGACATTTTATAAAAAAATTACTTTTTGTATTCCCCTCGTAACGAAACATTTTCATGAAAGTATGCTGTGGAAGATTGAACAATATAATGTAAGTAACAATAATTCGTGGCACAACTTTCACACAATAAGTTTTATGCAGACTAATTATTTTTATGATTTTAGTTTTTCTTAATTTTTGGATACCAATACATAGGAATTTTTAATGTTGCTTAGAAACTCAAATACATATTGAAATACAAGAATTGAACGAAACCTTGTTTTGTTTCCTAATTATTTTTTATGAAGATAATTTCCATGCTATACCTACCTTTTATTGAACAATTCAACTTCATGTTAGTTGGCTATGGAATTAAATTTGTTCAGTTGTTGTGTTTATTATATAATAATTATGTGGTCCATTGATTGGTATTTTATAAAATTTGTTACAATTGGACCCCGTTATGCAATAAGGAACCAAACAACATTTCGGAAGAAAATGAGTTAATTTTGTCTGCTGGACTTGAATAACGTTCCGAACATTTTGCAACAAAGAACCAAGGCATTCATTGATATTCGCGCCACCTATCAACCGAAAGACCCAACTGAAAATAGTCAAACAAGGTTTCTATATTTTTCAAACAAGATCCAAGTTACTTTGGTTCCTTATTGTGAAATGTAAGTTGTAACTTATTAATCTTGGGGCACCAAAGGCTGGATCCCTTTTGCAATTATATCTTGTTTACATCTCGGAACTCAGTTTGTGCTCAGTTTTGAACGGTGAAATATCAAGTAATACATTTTCCTAAGAGATGTATACCAAAAGAACTATGTTGATGGTAGACAGAGCCAAATTAATGCAGATATCGGCCGAAATTCCAGAAAATAATGACAATTTGGTAAGATGATTGAAATACAAATTAAATTTTCAGTTTTCGAGTTCTGTTCAATATCATAACCTCAAACCTCAAATCAATATGGCAGAGAAATATAAATATGAGTGTTTTACAACAATTTATTCGAAGAAAGAATAATCACTATTTGTTTTCATTATTATTCCAAAATAATATGACGAGGTATTATTCAAAATGTATCAAAAAAATACACTTGGTTCCTTATTGCAAATAACGTTTTTACAGAGTTGCGAAGAGTCTCCAACGGATAATAATACCGAGGATGGAAATAATATAATTCCAGGAAGAACAAACGGAAGTCAAGGGTTAGGAATCGACTTGATGACGGTGAGTCTATTAAAGCAAAGTTTTCTATATACTGCATAAGTGGGCATTATAAGTGATATCAAAATAAATTTCTGGTTATTGAATTTATATTTTTTCTCAGGATCCAGAAGAGTGTGTGACAGAATTCGACGAAAATCCAGAATTTGAAAACTCTGACGATTCGATCAATGACAAAGATTATGAGCCCAGCTCTTCTACTGAATTCGTAGACGATTTGATTCAGCTAGAGGCTGATTTAGTGGAAAATAAAGAAAACGTAGTACATGACAGCATTGCTCCAGTGCATAAGGGGCGTCCGAGAAAAGGAAGAAAAAGAAAATATGGGGGACAGGATAGAACAATGAGGAAAAAAAATAGAAACAGTAACAAACAGTACTATTCAGCGAAGGGAAAACTCGTACAACCAAAAGAATTTGTGGAATATATGTGCTCCTGTGCCACGAAATGCCACCAGAAAGTATCTTTAGAATTAAGATCAAATTTTTTTCACCACTTCTGGAGCTTGGGGGACTATAACGTACAAACAACCTTCTTGTCGACCTGTGTGAGTGAAACACAAGCGAAGAGAAAGAAGGCAACTGCAAGGAATCCAGATAGGCAGTATTCCATCAACAAAAAAGTAGTTTGTAGAGATATGTTCACTAAAACCCTGGGAATATCTACTAAGCGTATAAATACTGCACTTCGTAAAGTTAGAACATTGTCAACACTTGATTGCCGGGGTGTGGCTGGTGGTCGAAACAAAATTTCTAATGATCAGAAAACCGCAGTTATTAGTCATATCAACAAATTTCTTCGATATCAATCACATTACTGCAGAGAAAAGAAAGGCAAACAGGAATACTTAGCAGTAGGAACGACTACTACACTCATGTACAAACTGTACAAAGATGAAAATCTGAATGCGGTCAGTTTCGCCACATATAAGAAAATATTTTTGAGGGAATTCAATCTGAATGTGAAAACGCCGACAAAAGATACTTGTAATAAATGTGACAGTTTTGAAGTGAAATTGAAAAATTCAGTTGAAGGAGAAGAAAAAGAAAGAATAGCTTCAGAACAAAGAATACATTTGGAAGGAGCAGATAAAGCCAGAAATAAAATGAACAGTGATTTAAAAAACGCAGCTGAGAATGAAGAAATTGAAACTTTGACTTTTGATATGGAAAAAGCGCTGCCATTACCACGTCTAAGTAGCAATCTCATATTTTATAAGAGGCAGTTGTGGCTTTATAACTGCGGGATATATGCAGGAAAAACAAAAAAGTCAACGTTCAACTTGTGGCTTGAAGGACAAGCTGGTCGCGGCGCTCAAGAAGTGGGGTCTTGTTTGCGGCACTACATCAAAAATAATATCGCAGATACAGTGAAGAAACTAATATTATGGAGTGACTCCTGTGGCGGTCAAAACAGAAATATTAAAATAGTGCTCCTTTTGAAATGTACCCTTGAAGAGTCCGCCAACCTTGAGAGTATCAGTATCATCAGTGGATGCACCCAATACTGCTTTTTGCGCCGTTTTCTAGATTTGGCTCGTAATAATAAAGCTACCACGCAAGCGGTTTCAGTCAAATCCATGTTGTTACTGAATGTAGTTGCGATTACTTTGCCGCAAGTGCGCGTATGAAACATTTTCAAATTATTTTTTGGCGATTGCGATTATTCAGTCGTGCGACAGAAAATCGCATGTTCGCGCCTAGCCTAAGTAATTAAATTTTTCGTTAAGATGAAAAGTTTCTTATCGTCAAATAAAACTGAACAAGGAAGTAAGCGAAGTAGTGCGTCCGCATCAACTTCTGCGAAGAGCGATGCCGATACTGCTGAGGCAGCTGAGGGAAGCCGTAAACCAAAATACAGAAAATATAACGATAAGTATTTAGATTTTGGTTTTTCTTGTATTGAAATTAATAATGAAGAGCGCCCACAATAAGTTGTTTGCATGAAGGTTTTATCTGTTGAATCTATGCTACCCAGCAAACTAAAACGACATTTAGAAACTGTCCACCCAAACATATGGTTGGGAAACCAAGAGTTTTTTCAAAGAAAGCAAACTGGGGCAGTAAAACAATAGGCTTCTTTTTCTAAATATTCCAAAGCTAACAACGATGCCCTTTTAGCTTCATACAAAGTGGCATATCGCACTGCAAAAAACCTCACACAATTGCTGATTTTACCTGCTGCTGTTGGATTATGATCGGTGAGGAAGCAGGGAAACAGCTTCTTAAAACTCCTGTCAAAGAATACAATAAGCAGGATGATCGATGACATATCTGTGGATATTGGCAACCAACTTATAAATAGTTTGAGAGATACTGACAATCACAAAGACGCTCATTTGATTTGCTACGTTAGATATGTGAATGAAAAACAGTTGATAGAAGACTTGTTGTTTTGTAAGGTTTTATGGCAGAGAATGATATTAACTGGGAAAACTGTGTTGGGGTGTGTACTGGAGGCTGGTCAATGTCAGGCCACTACCAAGGATTGCAATCTCGCATTCGAGCAATAGCCCCAAATGCTGTTTGGACACACTGTATTATACACCAAGAAGCACTGACAGCAGGAAAGTTCAGTTCAGAGTTAAGTGCAGCTTTAAACACCGTGATACAATTAATAAACAAAATAAAATAATGAAGGCCCGGTTTTTTCTAAACTGATGACACAGGCGCTCAACACTCATAGCAGTGCGCGATGGCTATCTCTGGGCAATTCTCTGCTAAGAGTGTTTAAACTGAGACACGAAATCCACATGTTTCTGAGTGAAGAAAATAATGTTCTTGCTGATATGTTTATTGATGAAAGTTTTCTCCTTAAACTGGTGTTCTTGGCAGACATTTTTGAATTCAATTCAATTCAATTTATACACTTTGGGAAAAAAGTTTAAAGAATGGAGATTGTTCGATGTTTTCATCTTTGAACCAGTTTCTACACGAAAACACTTTTACCCTGAAAGAAGAAATAAAAAAAATGTTGATTCAGCACTTTTTAAACTACAGAATTATTTTGAAGACTACCTGCTAAAAGATGAAATCAAAGCTCAGCAGTGGGTAAACGACCCCTTTCAAACTGAAATGCCTCAACACTTCAGTAATGAAGAAACAGAACAGCTGATTGACATATCAACGGACTTGTCATTGAAATCAAAATTTCAGTCCCAATCCCTGTTTGAGTTTTGGAGTGGTACGGAAAACGAATTTCCAAGAAGGCTTTGCGTGCTGTTATTACGTTTGTCAGTTCTTACCTTTGCGAGTGTGGTTTTTCTGCTGTTGCAGTGATGAAATCCAACTATATAGCAAAGCAGATACAATGAACTTATAAAAGACAAACAAGCGCCTCTCTCCCATTGAAACAGAAAATTATGCATTTTGTTAATTTTTGTATACATTTTTTCAAGTTGGCACTTCATTTATATTTCAGAATTTTTTAGAAAGAGAGTCGTTTTTCCAATGTTTGTTTCAAGTTGATTTTTTGGCAATAAAATATGTACTCGCAATTCAAAATTGGTAAATTATACTAGGTGCGCCGCCAAGCCATGTTTGTACTGAAAGGGAGCCGTGGGTTGAAAAAGTTTGGGAACCTCTGTTCTATAATCAAAATCTTTCCGAGTATTTGGCTATGATGATATCTTTGCAATTTCCATCGGCCAATTTCAAAACTGTTCATTCCATTGATTGAGATATTCCAACTTTTTATATTTATTGAACTTCAAAAAGTCATCACATAGGTACTCAAGTTCCTTTTCGACTGCTCTATCTCTATGTTCCATAATAGCTGCTATCCGGGTCACAAGATGGGACAAGGCCCGGAAATCGACCAACTCTCCTTTGAAATTCGAGATTATTGTATACCTCTCAATTTTAATCAGAAACAGAATTAGAATTAGTAGCTGGTGAATACCATTCAACAGTAAAATATGAAATATTGTTATACTGAACCAAAATGAATAAAACTGTCAAAACTTCATTTTTATATTATAACCCAACTTTTTCCTTGCTTTCTTATAGGTGCTTTTGTGGGTTATTTTTGACATTCGAACTACTTCAAGAGATTTGAACTATTAGACTCCTCCCATTGGCCATACCAGTAAAAGGCCAAAGCCTTCTAGGATCCAGTGACCCTATTTTAAAATCAGTGAGGGGCATAGCAAACTATTTTGAGGATACCAGGAGTCTGGTTATATGATTGATAAGCTGTTTTTCCATGTCTTATTAAAACGCTCATGGATAATGGATGTTTTTCTATATCAAATGCATTAGGAGGGCCAAAGCCTTCTAGGATCCAGTGACCCTATTTTAAAACCAGTGAGAGGCATAGCAAACTACTTTGACTTTTGAGGAACTATTGCCAGGAGTCTGGTTCTAATATTGTTGATAAGCTGTTTTTCCATGTCTTATTTAAAAGCTCATGGATAATGGATGTTTTTCGACACCAAACGCATGTATTGGAAGTAGAAGAAATATGTCCCTTATCCAGGAAAAAGATTCTGAGAAGAGTTGAAACCTCTGCAGTTGCTACCTTTCAAAAAATAACCCGAAAATTGCTTCTCCGAATGTCTCTTCCACAGACTCCACCTTCACAAAATCTGTGATCTCCACTACAGAATGATGTCAGTTTCAAATAAAAAAAGAACAAGAGTAACTAGAAAAATTGCTGAGAGTATAACAAGTTAATGAGTGTGAGACGAGACTTCGACAAAAAAAAAACACAAAAAGAAAGAATAAAACACAAGAGAAAGAATTCAACTCTGATAGTGAAGTTAACGTTGTACTGAAGAGTGATAGATGGGGACGAAGATTTGGAAATGAATTCATAAAATATCGTTCCAGAAAAGCACATATCACATTCTTTATCAAATGGCATAGGATCAGGGGTGTTTGCAAAGTATGCTACTACATTGTATTGGCAAAATATTGGAGAAACTTGGAAATATTTTGAAAATTCAGTTTCTTAGAGAACACACGTTGTATTTTGTGTACCCTGATGTGGAAGATATTGCACACATTCCATTTGTAGATGTCCTACAAATTCTGAAAGACTCATTCATTCAGAGAGAAAAACACTATTTCAATATACATGAATTTAAACCTATTATGTACAACAGTCAGTTGATTGTATATGATAGGTAGTCATTTTTTCACAATCAATCAGTTGTTTATTTCAAATTCATAGTATTTTAAGTTCATACAGAATGATTCCAGTCAAACATTGACACAATATAACTAATTTAGAAGAGAAGGCAAAAAAACACATCTAGTGATTCCAATGAGTTACAAGATAGGATCACAGAAGTTTTCTCTATGATTTCCCATCAGACTCATGGAATTAATCAAAATTTGATAATATTTAATAACAGATTTTCAACAAAAAGTACATTTAAACATAACTTGTGAAAACCTCACAAAGAACTGAACTTGAAATGAAAATATAAATCTGTTGCTGAGAAAATCCAAAGCTTTCCATAAATAAATGTCGGCTTCTGTGAAGGTTTCTGAAATCTTCATCAAGTCCTGTTGCATTCTGTTTCATCATAATATGAGGAATGAATGAATATCTGAAAGAAAAAAAAAGGATTATTTAGTAAACGTTCCAAAAAATTCATTATTTTTCATTCAGTGGAAAAAACTTAGAAAGAGATACAAAACGTAATAAAAATGTATAGTAATTGAGAAGCTTGTCTTCTAAAGTGAAACGGCTATATCCATTTAGAAAAAATGTACAGGAATCGAAGAAAACTGCTCATTGGTTCCCTTTAATTCAAAGAGATGGCAAAAAAATTTGAAATTTTTTCTCAAAATGTAAATAATTCTTGAAGAAAATTGAAAATTAATCTGGATATACAGTGAGTTTCAACAAGTTTGCACCATATAGGAAACTTTTATATTATGCATTTGTCAGAAAATTTTATTCTTCATAAAAGTTGGTGCTTCGCGAAAAATTTACCCTTATTTTTGATATTATCGAAGAAGTTTATTTAGAAAAGTTGTTTACAATCAAAAACAGTATTGATATTTGGAATTGCAGCCACCTACGCAACAATTTTTTTTTGCATTTGGAAATTCGGAATTTTATAACTCAAATACAAGTTTTTCGCGAAGCACCAAGTTTAAAGATGAATAAAATTTTTTGACAAATGCATAATAAAAAAGTTTTCCATATGATGCAAACTTTTTGAAACTAACTGTTTCAAGAAGACTCACACACAAAGATATGTTTTTTATTATGGACCAAAATTCTATAATTTACTACCACTTCAACTGAGGGAAATATCCAACATAAAAAAATACAAATTCAAAATCAAGGAACATATCCTAAATAAGCCCAAATGTTTCGACTTCTAATACCGTTTTCTTCATTATTTCTCTTTTCCACTAATTATTTTTCCCCACAATTCCTTGCAAAACATCTCTCTAACACAAATAATATGAAAGGATAAAAGAAAAGGATAACCAAAAATTTCAAAATCTACAAACATTTTTAGTTGGTAACAAATATTATAATCCACCTCAACTGCTATAGGGTAGCACATCACAAGCAGACTTGCTTAGGTGAACCCTCACAGATGGGATGGAGAATATTAATGTATAAAATTCGTTAAGCATACTACCATACAATTGTTATACTGATATATTACTTGAATAAACTAAACTTGAAACTTGAATTTTCACAAATAGTTTCAAGAAGTAGAAAAAAAAACTGTAGTTGGTTTTTATTATAAAACTGGAACACAAAACAAATTTTTTATTATCGAAAGTCAACAGAGAAAACAAAAACAAAAAAAAACAAAATAAACATAAAATATTTAACGGGTGTGAAAGCTATATGTTGAAATATTTTGTGAATCAAAAACAATTCCTCAACAACCTTCGAAGAACAGTTGAAATACCCGTTGCTCCGGATTTTTTGACAATAGAAATGATTCTTTACCTGCTGAATATCTATAGGGTGGAATAATTTGTGACCCAAACACTGCCCCTCAACAACCCACTGAAGAAGAAAAATCTTGAAACTGTTGAAATACCCATTGCTCGAAGTTTTTTTTCGGAAATGCATTATTCTACAGCTGCTGAATACGCTCTATAGGTTGGAATAATTTGTGAACCAAAAACTACCCCTCAACAACCCTCTGAAGAAGAAAAATCTTGAAATTGTTGAAATACCCGTTGCTCGAAGTTTTTTTTTCAGAAATGCAATATTCTGCAGGTGCTCAATACGCTCTACAGAGTTGAATGATTTGTGAACCAAAAACTACCCCTCAACAACCCTTTTAAAAATAAACATCTTGAACCAGTTGAAATACCCAATGCTCGAAGTTTTTTTTTTCGGAAATGCATTATTCTACAGCTGCTGAATACGCTCTATAGGGTGAAATAATTTGTGACCCAAACACTACCCCCCAACAACCCACTGAAGAAGAAAAATCTTGAAACTGTTGAAATACCCATTGCTCGAAGTGGTTTTTTTTCGGAAATGCATTATTCTACGGCTGCTGAATACGCTCTATAGGTTGGAATAATTTGTGAACCAAAAACTACCCCTCAACAACCCTCCGAAAATAAAAATATTGAGACAGTTGAAATACCCGTTGCTCCGGATTTTTTGACAATAGAAATGATTCTTTACCTGCTGAATACGCTCTATAGGGTGGAATAATTTGTGACCCAAACACTACCCCTCAACAACCCACTGAAGAAGAAAAATCTTGAAACTGTTGAAATACATTGCTCGATTTTTTTTTTGGAAATGCATTATTCTACAGCTACTGAATACGCTCTATAGGTTGGAATAATTTGTGAACCAAAAACTACCCCTCAACAACCCTCCGAAAATAAAAATCTTGAGACAGTTGAAATACCCGTTACTCCGGATTTTTTGATGGAAATGATTCTTTACCTGCTGAATTCTATAGGGTGGAATAATTTGTGACCCAAACACTACCCCTCAACAACCCTCTGAAGAAGAAAAATCTTGAAACTGTTGAAATACCAGTTGCTCGAGTTTTTTTTTTTTTCAGAAATGCAATATTCTACAGGTGCTCAATACTCTCGAAAGAGTGAATTTGTGAACCAAAAACTACCCCTCAACAACCCTCCGAAAAATAAAAATTTATTCATCACCTGCTGAATACGCTCTATAGGGTGAAAAAATTTGTGACCCAAACACTGCCCCCCAACAACCCTCTGAAGAAGAAAAATCTTGAAACTGTTACCCGTTGCTCCGGAAATGCAATATTCTCCAGTTGATGAATACGCTTTGTAGGGTGAAATAATTTCTGAACCAAAAACTACCCCTTGTTGTCACGTTGTCAAATCTACGGATCTACTCCCACTTTGAAAATTCTTCCAACTTGGGTTGCAGCATGACTTTTCGTTGGGTTTGCGTACAATGTTTTGACTGTGATCCAGAAGGCGGCTTGTTTTGATCATCATAATATAAATTAATTTCAGTGGTAATGGACTTATGATGGTTTCGATTTGGTTCAAAGTAGTACAATAGCATTACCATCAGAAAATTCTTGAATATTGAATATGCGACTCGTTTGAACTTCATTCCAAAGGCGCAAGAAAATACCCGATCGTTTTTTACTGCTGCCCTAGAGCCATAATGCGCCCCCGGGCGGTAAAATGCCAAAGAGCCTTCCAGAAATATATAGGGTGTGCTTTAAAACACCTTCGGAAGTATTCGGAATTTTTCAAATTTCAAATTGCGCAACTTTGATCTCAATGAAGAGCCTCAAATTTGGGACACCCTGTACACTTTCTTGATGCACCTTTTGATTTTGAAAATTTTACAATTTTATGTCAAAGGTCAAATTTACGGAAGTGTTTCTATGAGAAGTGAGACAAACTTGTTAGTTCTGGTGTTATTTTCAGGAACAAAGCAGCGAAGTAACACAATGAGTTTGCAGTAAAATGGTTGTTCCTAATTTTCGAATCCGATTTTTTTTCCTATTGTACCTCTCATTATAGTTTGTCGAAAATGTTTGTGGTTCCATCGCTGCTGGCATGCAGTGTATACATAATTTTCTTAAGTTTTCATATATCTGAAAATTCTGCAAATGTCAAACTACTACTTAAGAAATTATGGAAGTAACAGGGGTGTTGCCATAAGAAGTGAGACACATTGTATATTGACGAATTGAAAACAACTCAAGTAGATGAAAAAAAGCGAATCGCATATTGATAACGAAATAATTTGAGACGCCTTGTAAAACGTTATCAGTCTATAACTTCCACTCCAGAGGCACTGCAACAAAAAAGTCCTTGTCCAACTGTTGAGTTCTCACTGTTAGTTCTGCACCGAATAGTTCACCCCCGGTATTAAAGTCGGACTCCCGAGATTAAAGTCCGACCCCCGACTTTAAAGTCGGACCCCCGAGATTGAAGTCGACCCCCGAGAATGAAGTTGGGATTTAAAATAAAATTACTTGTGGCCCTATATTTTATGTGAATTGATATATGGCCGTTTGTGTTGACCTACTCTGTATGTATCCATGTTGAAGCCTACTGAATAAGTTACATTGATTCATGAACTCTATGATTCTCACTGACATTGCTAGTTCGAATATTTTTGAAAAACTAGGAGGGATGCATACTGGTCGGTAATTTTCTAACCTCTCTGGATCGCCTTTTTAAAAAATTGGCTTTACAGGGGAAGTTTTTAATCCTGTTGGAAATATACCATACTTCGGTGAATTATTGATGATATAAGCTATGATTTCATTAATGTAGGCTAATAAAATTAAATCGAAAAAAACCGTTTTGAGGAATTAATTTCCAGCAAACTGGAAATCGTTTTAATACCTCTATTTGGTCCTAAATGCGTGTAATCTGAGTTTGCACCATCTCAGGTGGTGAGCTTAACTTTTGATAGCCAAAAAACCGCCACATTTTTGCACTTTTTTTATTTTTTTGCTTATAGCTGCAAAACGGTGCGTCGGACGGAAAATGTTATTCCATTCAATAATACGGAGGACAAAATTCTGCGTCGAATGACATCTGAAAACATCAAATTCCGTTCAGAGGTATAACCGAAATCGAATGTTAAAAAAAAGAAAATTTCGTAGTTCGGTGCAAACTTACATTTTGCGGCTTTCCAAGACGACATTTCTTGAAAACAGATAGTCTTATTGAAAAAATTCATTGAATAAAAGTTGTAGAGAATAAAATTTCATAATCATAGTTCCTAATAGTTAAGGTGCAATGAAGGAACGAAAACACTTCATTGATTAACAGTTTGTGGCATAAATCAATATATAATAGGCATGCAACACAAAATGTGGCAGCATTCATGTTCGCATTTTCTTTGATGTCGATGGTCCTTCATCTGAGAAGCTCAGACGGCGCGATTGCATATCGAGGCCCCCTTCATCTGGATCATCTTCAAAGGGACTATCCATTGATAACAATGTACGAAGTGACCCTTTTTTTCATTGTCCTACGTTACCATGACACCGTGCGCGAAGTAGCAAAGCATTGTGCGAAATAGGCACCTATTGCGAAATAGGTATTTTGCACACTGCATGTAAACTATGTGGGATTTTTATATTTCAACCTTTATGGTTTATGGTACTCAATGCAAAAAATCCATGGAATCATTTGTTTCTGAATGTTTAGGTAACAATAATTAAGGCTTTTAAACTCTTTTCAAATTGTGACAAAATTTTACACTACCTAATTTTATTTATTATTTACAATGAATTTTGTTTGGCGTTTGTAAAAAAAAATTTGTTTGCAACTCGTGCGCGAAATACTTTGGTGATTTCGACTATTTTTTAACTTGGCCTCGTTAAAAAAATCAGCTCTCGATCACCAAAGTAGCATTTCGCGCACTAGATGAAAAATAATTATTGATGCAAAATTTGGGACCGAAGCTGAACCGGGCATTCAGATATCCGGATAATTGGACAAATCAAGAAAACTTAAACATTTGGACATCTATCTATATAACGTAAAATTTTATTCTCTACAACTTTTATTTTATGAGTTTTTTCAATAAGACTATCTGTTTTCAAGAAATGTCGTCTTGGAAAGCCGCAAAATGTAAGTTTGCACCGAACTACGAAATTTTCTTTTTTTTAACATTCGATTTCGGCTATACCTCTGAACGGAATTTGATGTTTTCAGATGTCATTCGACGCAGAATTTTGTCCTCCGTATTATTGAATGGAATAACATTTTCCGTCCGACGCACCGTTTTGCAGCTATAAGCAAAAAAATAAAAAAAGTGCAAAAATTTGGCGGTTTTTTGGCTATCAAAAGTTAAGCTCAACTCCTGGAATGGTGCAAACTTAGATTACACGCATTTGGGACCGAATGAAGGTAATTAAATGATTTCCAGCTTGCTGGAAATTAATTCCTCAAAATATAATTATTTGATTGGCCTAATGGCAATTAGGTTCTTTTTCATAATGCTGGTCGGCATTTCATCCTCTCCACTAGAATGTTTATTTTTTAGCTTTCTAGATAAGGTAAGAGGGCCAATAGATGACACCCACATTTATCAATACCAATAGATGACACCCTCTTACAAAAGTTCAAATGTTAGGATGTAGGTGTTTCATCTTATAATTTAACGAGTTTGACAACAATGTTCATTCCCTTCTCTACGAGCAGACATATCCACAAGTAGTCGTAGGTTATGTATTGTCGTTCCACGCGCGTTTTTTTACAGAGACTGCAGTTTCAACTGAATTTCGGGATATTCTGAAGTGTTAAGGTAAGTTGAAAAATAATTCACATTATATTTTTTGTCATTGAATTGAGTAGTATTTTTAAAAGTAAGGTCTTAGGATGAACATTTTAAAACTAGTTGGCATTAGAATCTATTATTATAACTTTCTTATTTTAGATGTTAGCTGGGGTGTCAGCTATTGGTTTGAAAAAATTGCAGTAAACCAATACCTGACACCTAGGTGTCAGGTATGGACACCTTTTCTTGCAGATGCCGACGCCAAAATAAATCTTATTAAGCGCAATAGGTGAGGTCAAAATGGTTGTTCTGTTAAAGCAACAGCTAAAAAGTATGAATACCAGCAGTGATTAGTTCACCTGCTACTATTCAATATTTCAGAAAGAATGAACAAGAAAAAGAAGATAAAGAGAAAGAAAAATAAACAGAAAGAAAAATAGAGAAAGAAAAATAAAGAAAAGCAAAAATAAAGAAAAGCAAAAATACGACTACAAAAAAGACAAGAAAAAGAAGCAACAAAAACCGCTCGAAAAAAAGTAATGAAAAAAGTAGATATGGAAAGTGATAGTTCGTGTTCGTTATCAGTGTCACTTAATGATGAAAGTAATGTTTCTGATTGCTTCAGTAATAACGAAGAAGAGATACCTTATGAAGAAGTGAAGCAGGAGCAGGACCAATTTTATTGTCGGGAAAAGAAACGAAACAAAATTACGAAAGCGCAGGAGGGCCACAAGAGGTTTTTATTTCATCACTTCGACTTTAAAGTCGAAATTTCGAAAAAAAAAAGTTGAAATATCGAGAAAAAAGTCGAAATTTCGAGAAAAAAACCCTTGTGGCCCTCCTGCGCTTTCGTACAAAATACACTTACTTATGCAAAGACCAGAAATGGACAAAGATATAGAGGTAGCAGGTTTCAAATCTATCGATACAGGAAAAAAGGATTTTATATTAAATGAAAATGATCTTTCTATCAACATGGACCAAATTTTTGGAAAAGTAGGGCAACTTCAATTAAATTGCAGAGAAGAAAGGATAAGTTATGTATTTACCCATTCTTTACCTGTTAAAGAATTATAATTAGCTAGAAACAAGATGTCCTGCCCTACCAGGACGACGCTTTTTGCTATAATCCTATAAAATAGGAATAACTGGGTCGAAAATCCATCAGAAACGACTACTTTCCTGGGTAATGCCACGACGAACGTTGAATCACATCTAATGAACTTCCGTGCAGAGTTCCTACAAGGATGTCTCCGCAAATGCTAGTTGTATGGAAATGTTCATTGAAACATTTGGATAACCTATAGATCGATTTCTGGGTTGTTGCCCTCATCGGTATATGATAGGTCTCTTCAGACAATAACTAATGTCTGCAAAAAAAAATATTCCAGTATTTACTAAGTATGTTTGTTTCCCTTTTTTAAAATTTGGCGAATAAAATAATCATTGTCTAATTTTCTTTTAATCACCCATTTATATACATGTAAATGACTTGGTGTCATAGTGTCATGTATTGGCCTGAAAGTATGTCATCTATTGGTTCGGGCCATTTCAAGGGTGTCAGGTATTGGTCAATTTGGAGAATATTACAAAACATTTTTTTACAGACTTCAAAACATACATATAATGAAAATTGAGACATCTACATTGTACTTGATACAGTATTTTTTTTAATAAACAAAAAACAAAGTAAGTGGTTGAACCGACGATTTTACCACTTCAGCTACTTAAATGGAGTCATCTATTGGTCCTCTTACCTTAGTTCTATGATTTCGTTTGGGGTTACGGGTCGCACGAACATCGATTCCATATTTACTGGGATATCACATAGAAATGGAATGTTTGAGGAATTTGCTAGTCATTGAGGAACAATGTTTACCAAATATTTATTGTAGTCATTAACAATTTCGTTCAGGTTACCCTTTATGCAACACTCTTCATTTCGAACTCTTCCCGTAATTACATGCATTTCGATTTATTATCAGAATGGGTACCTGAGTGTGACTTGAGTATGACTTGAGTATGATGGTATAGTTGCTTCCATAAATCATGAGATAGAATATAAAAATAAAACACTAATGATAGGTATGGAAATTGAATTTCTCCAAATCCAATTAAATTTGCACCAAAAAAATATTCTCATAACGGCCCTTCATCGCTCTCCAACAACAGAAGTGAAAATTTTCAATTCAGAATTCAACATTATCTGACATAGGTGACATAAATATCAACATCCTGGACAATAAAGATTTTATTCAGGGCTACTTGAATATATTGGCAAAGGAGGGTTTAATTTAAACAATTGATAAACACACACAGGTAATACAAAATCGTGTATTGACCATATATTCATAAAATCGAACTTAAATAAAAATATTCTAGCAGCAGTCATGCAAACATTATTTTCCGATCATTACTCTATAGTCAATCACATTGTACTGCCAGCTAAAGCATGTAAATGTTATAGAAAAATATAAGAAGAAACGTGGGAAACTGTTTATACACCAGATATAAATGCTGAAAAATCCGCCGAAAACTTCATCAACAAAATATTAAAACACGTAACAGACTCAACAAAAAATGTAAAATTAAAAAAGAAGGAACAAAAAAAACAAAACATGGATCACAAAAGGATTAGTAAATTCAATTAATCATAAAAATAAATTGTATAAAAATATTAAAGAAACACCTACCAATACAAATATAAAAGAATTCAAAATATTCAGGAATAAGTTGAATGAACTTCTAGAGAAAACTAAGATGAAATATTATTAGGACCAAATTCTTAAAAATAAAATGAATCCACAGAATCTCTGGAAGTGCATAAAAGAAATCACACAATCTGCTGCAAAAAGCAACAAATCAAAACGAATCAAGAACGAAAATGGAATCGAAATAAAAGATGAAAAAAAACATATCTGACAAATTCTGTGACTTCTTCACAAAAATAGGAGAACAATTGCTCGAAAAATCGGTGTAAATGAAAAATATACTGATAAATTTTCTCACAAAGAACTCAACTGCAAAGTAAAAATGAAAATGAAGTAAGGGAAGTAGTACACGGTCTGAAAAATAACAAAACTCCTGGATGTGATGGACTACGAGCAGTTTTAACCACATAAATGCATAATTACCGATCTGTTGCAAGCCATTTCACATGATCATATACACAGATATGGAAGAATCTTTGCTATTTTTTATTTTCCTTATGTTTTAACCAGTAAAGGGTGTCTATATAGTTACCGATCTGTTGCATGCCATTTTACATGTTTCAAAGACACAGTCAGTGATTTATTTATTTACCTGCTATACATTGTTGCCACATACCCACACCCAGTATTGCTGTTGTGCATTTGAACTGTAAACCTATAAGTTTTAGAGAATGTGACCTGTCCTATAGCATTTATGAGTTCAAAAGGATTAATAAAGTGATTTGATTTGAGTGGCTGATAGGTTGGGCTTTCATGGAAAACTGTTTCTCTACATAAAAGTTTAACCCTTTGCGGTCCAATTATATTATCATAACCAAGGAAATGACAAACAGCCTAGTCAAAACTTGCAAATAACAAAACACGGCCAAACCTTAACCAAAAGAGTAGCGACTTCGACCAAAGCCAGTGTTGTGGATAACCTGACATCAGACCGGAACGTGATACTATCGGGGCCCACCAGACATCAAACCGAAACCTTAAAATTTTACTGTCGGGGCTGTTCTGACGAAGGATCGCAAAGGGTTAACGTATCCACCAATGTTTCTGATAACAATTCCACATCATCAGTTTGTTTGAAGACATCCCAATAGGGAAACAACGCGAATGTTTATGGAACTGTAACTAGTACTAAGAACATTTGCATTGTTTCCCTCTCATACCACATCTTCTGGGATTGATGTGATTTTTTCAAATACGAAACTGGTATCCATAATTGTAGAAGATACTCATTTATCGGATCACACATTTCAACAATGTTGTTTTGAGATACAAAAAGACAGATGTAGGACTGAATATACAAAGAAGCGACATTTTTCTCTCAATAATCTAAATTAATTCAGAGATATTTTGGGTTCAGAAAATTGGGCTGAAGTGTATGAATCTGAGTCACTGGATCAAAAATTTAATGCTTTTTATGAACTAGTCTTGTATTATTTCAATGTGGCTTTTCCTGTTACTACAGTTAAATGTAGAAAATCTGACAAGCCATGGTTCTCGGTCGAATTGAAGCAAATGCATCAAATGTTAGTTGATATGACAAAAATATACAAGGATACTGGAAATGAGATAATTAAAAATAGGTATAAACAGTTGAAGTATACATATAAACAGAGAGTGAAGCACTCAAAAGCTAACTATAATAACGAAAGAATTTATAATGCGGATAACATCTCGAAAGAGAGTTGGAAAATCATAAACGAGATGAGAAACAGTGGATCAAGTTATGAGATGGGCAAAATTATAATAGACAATCAAACTATTACAAATCAATCCGTGATATGTGATAAATTCCAGAAAGCGTTCATGAATATACAAAGCATAAACCCTAATTTCAATGCGATAAAATTAGAACAGTTCTCGAATGTTACTTTTTTCATGACTCCCACATCTCCATTTGAGATAAAAGAAACAATACATAAAGTTTGTTCAAAAGCAGCTGCTGGAATAGACGAAATAAATGGTAAGTGCTTAAAAGCTGTTAGTGATATACTATCTTTGCCTTTGTGTCACATAATCAATGAATCATTCACTGCAGGAAGATATCCGGACAAACTGAAAGTTTTAAAATCAGTACCGATATATAAAAAAAAGGGTTCTAAGGAAGATATTAACAATTACAGAAATGTATGTTTACAAAGTCAATTCGCAAAAGTGTTCGATTATTGCTTTAATTTCCGTCTCAAGAATTTCTTGGAAAACAATAAATTGTTAAATGGATGTCAACATGGATTTCAAAATGGAAGATCTACAGAATCGGCTATGAATGAATTGTGTGATGCAATTTATTCTAGCTTGAACAATAAGGAATATCCTATCGCTCTATATTTTGATCTCAGTAGAGCATTTGATACTGTAAATCATGAGCTTCTCATTCAAAAATTATATCGCATTGGAGTTCGTGGAGTAGCGAATAGCTGGGTTGCTTCTTATTTACAAAACAGGAGCCAGATTGTCACCATAAATTCATATAAATCAGATCCAACCACTGTTTCTATGGGCGTACCCCAATGGTCAATTCTTGGACCACTGTTTTTTATCATATTTGTTAACGACATGAGTTTATCATGTAGTTTGCCACAAAATACCATAATTTATGCTGACGATACAAACCATATAATATCACAAGATAATCTAGGCAAGACCATTCAACTAAGTAACGTTTGAGCTGAGGAATTCTTCGAATGGTGTCTGAATAATGGATTGATTCTGAATAATTCCAAAACATACTTTATGCTTTTTCAACAGAAAAACATCAGTTGTAATGCAAGCCCTCTTGTCAAAATAAATCATGAATCAATTGAACAAGTTTCGAGTATAAAATTTCTAGGTGTAACAGTTGATGAGAAATTGACTTGGAGAAATCATATCGAAATTCTGGTTAGGAATTTAAGTAGCATCAATTTTATCATCAGACAGCTGAAAGGCACTGTATCTTCAGATGTTCTCAGAATGGCATATCATTATGTTATAATCATTTCAATAGGGTTTTTGGCGAAATAAAGAATTTCAAGATATTCAAAACAACATTATTCAATTATCTATGTGAAAATACATTTTATTCGATGGAAGAGTATCTCACAGCTAGGTGATAGGCTGATGTAGTAGTTCTCTATACATGATTTTAATCTGTTAGTAAGTGTAATCTTTTGATGTTTTATTGTAATTTTAACTACATTTTTAATATTTATATTATCTGTATTTCTTTGACTAGTCTGATAAGGTTTCATGTTGTATGCGATACATGTATGAAATTTTCAATGATGAATAAATTCTTTCTTTCTTTCTTTCTTTTCTCAGTTCTAGTTCTTAAGACGCGTTTCCACCGGAGAAACATTGAGCAAATTTTGATGTTTCTGTTACTTGTTTCCGAAAATGTTTCTGAAAGTTACTAAATGTTTCCGATTATTTCTCATTGTTTCGGAAATAAAAGTCGATTGTATCTATGTGTCGAAGGTTTCCATTTTGAGCGGTATCTTCAAAGCAAAAATAGGCAACTCGACGAAACAGAAACAAGTCGCCGTATGTCGCTGGGGCAGTGGAAACAAAAAGCGACTTTTGACGACTTGTAGATTCGCATAATCATAATCGAAAACGTGAAAACAGTGACAAACTAGTGGGTATACAAAATAATCATGCCTTTGAAGTGGGCAAATGAAGTAGTCATAGAACTTATTGAAAACTATAAAGAGTCCGAGTGTTTATGGGATTCAAAAAATTATCAATTATCAATGCAGAAATGGAAAATACGACGCGTGGGCCAAAGTGGCAGAAAAAATAGGAGGAAATATAGAAGTAAAACGAAAATTGAAGAATGTTTTAAGGCAATTTTACAGAGAGCGAAAAAAAAGACGTGCATTGAAGAAATCAGTGGCTGGAGCATATTTCACTTCCGAATGGTTTGCATATGAACGTTTACCATGTTGTTCTCTTTCTGTCAAACTCTTCCTCACCCAGCATTTATGTTTTCTTTTATTATTTTTGCAATTTGATGTTACAACAACATATGCCGCAGATGCTAATAATAACGCGTCTTCCTCCTCCATGTTGCCGAACTTGTCGCACGATACACGCGACTTCTGTTGTTTTTCACATCGCTTTAGTGGAAACAAAATGTTTATGTATGATGCCGCAAGTTTCCGAAACACGCAACATAGTGAAACACAAAGCAACAAAAAAGTTGCTCAATGTTTCTCTGGTGGAAACGCGTCTTTAAGTCTTAGATTCAGTTCTTAGGTACGTGTGCATAAATTGGCCATTCGTTTTTAGGTAGGGGTGCATAAACCAGGTGTAAAGTGTTAAAAATGCAAAGTGCTTTCGACTTTCATCATCTTCAGTCTGTTACCTGACTTGGAGCACTAAAGATGATAAAAGTCGAAAGCACTTCACATTTTTAGGAAATCTGACACTTTTATACAAAATTCCCTCTTCATTCACAATAGTAATTGTTGACTGTTTTTGGTATAACATGTTAAGTCGCAAGGCTCTCTTATCTTTCAAAGTCCCTCAAATACGTTTTGGGGATTGCTCAATAAGCAGAATAAATGAATCAATACCTGACTACTAGTTATCTCCTCTTGGGTCTATTCATCATAGAAGCCTTAGCAATATCATTTACAATCAACCTTGCTTACCTGATTTTTTATAATTGGCTACCATCACATCCCTATGCATAGCCTAATATAGGGTGAGCCTCATAGCGTTCGTTTCCAATATTCCACAGCATATTCAATCACTGCTTCGTTATAATTTACACCGCCCTGGATCTCACTTGGGCATTACACTATTTACATTGATTATTTTCAATAACATTATACCTTAACCATGGCTTATACCATCTTCCCAATTCACTAACTCAGCACTCAGCGCCCACGCCGTCCACTGGTCCACACTCCACTTCCACTTCCGTCCAAACAAACAAAACTTCTTCTTCTTCTTCTTCTTCTATAATTATGGCCTTTTCTCGTCGGAGAAACTAGCCAGGTCGTCTCCTGGTTTTGATTTTTTGAGGGCCACCGTAAAGTGTGTCTGAGAATACTCACACCCTCTATAAATATGTTTGTAGTTGCTGTAAATTGTGGGGGATAGGTATTACTAAGACAAAGAACACAACAAAGGATACAATCAGACTCTTCTCGCTCCCGGGCAACGGGGGAGCTTAACACAACCGAAATGTTGCCTCGGAATAAGGCCCCAGGGTCTTGAAAGATAGGATCTGTAAGGAACATTTTTTTTTTTAAACTTATAAGTTGATGTTATTATAATTTATAAATTTTATAAGAAGCTTAATAATGTTAAAGTTAAGGTTTGCAAGAACTATTTTCATATTGAATGGGGTGCATACGCCGTTTTTCCTGATTTCTTCATAAAGATCTATCTGTGCTATTTGATTTATAGGACATTGGAAAAAAACATGATCAAGATTTTCGATTTGTCCGCATTCACAGTATTTATCATCTCTCACTCCTATTTTATGTAAGTGTTCTGCTGTTAAGCAATGTCCAGATCTCATTCTGATTATAATGGTGATATGTCGTCGATCTATGAAAGGAAATTTGGAATACCAAGGTTTGTTTGGAAATTGGTTTTGTATGTCAACATACCATTTGCCTTTCTGTTTACCTATTTTTTCCCATTTTGCATTATGTTCACCTGTAATTTTTGTTTTCATAATTGGTAGTATATTATGTTTGTCAATTTTGAGGTTCATAGGAATGTTTAGGTTCCTACCAACATTAGCCAATACATCTGCTTGTTCATTTCCTGAGATTTCCGAATGGCTTGGTATCCAAGCCAAAGATATATTTGTGTTGTTATCATTCAAATCGAGTATCAATCGTTTTGTCATTAAGCAAGTATAATCATTTTTTGCATCAATTTTAGTTCTGCATAATTTACTCAAAGCACTTTGCGAATCTGTAAATATTATATTGTTGGGCAAATTTCTTTCAGCACATATCGAACATCCTTTATTTATTGCTGCTATTTCAGATATTTCAAATATCTAAAATGTCAGGAAGTCTGGTAGTGTAATTTAATTGTATTTCTGGGATATGTACCCCAAGCCCCGTTCTGCCATTACCTTTAGAGGCATCGGTGTATATGAAAGTGTGACTACGTTTGTAATTTTCTGTTGCTAATAAAAATTCTTGTTTGTTGTTTGTTGTTTTTTTTAATGATAGGTTAATGGTTTTCAGTTGTCTAGTTTGCATTTCGTAATCAAATTCAAAACAAGGTAATGTTTCACTGGTGTTGATGTTGTATGTTCATGAATGGTTGAATATACTTGAAGGCTTCTACTAAATATGGAGTTTGTTTCCCGTGCCAGTAGCCCTTGTCTAAGTCACAATAATGTTTAAGTGTTTCTACCAATAATAATAAAGGATGATTCTTAAAAGACATAATTTTGGTTAAAAATTTGGTTGATAACCATTTACGCCTGAACTCTAGATTAATTTCAGCTGTTTCTCCTAACAGTGCGTTTGTTGGCGTTGATTTCATGCAACCCGTGATTAGTCGAAGACCCTGAAAGTGTATTCTGTCGAGTTTATTCAAGTTTTCTTTGCTAGTTGGTTTAATAACTATGGATCCAATATCTAAATGAGATTTAACTATGCCATTAAATGCCATTTGCAATGTTGATGGATCAGCTCCCCACCAAACCCTACTAAAAGCTCTTATAACATTTATTCCTTTGGCTGCTTTTGTTGAAATATTTTAAATGTTTTGTGATAGTAACTCCTAAGTATTTAACATGAGTTTTATATGGGATGATTTTGTTTTCGATGATAATTTCTGGGGGATTGTTTTTCAGTGGTCCTTTACTAAAGCATAATGCTTCACATTTATCGAATGACAAACTGAAGCCATGTTCGTACATCCATTGATTAACTATCTCTAGACTGATCATTTTGTTAGTCATTTGTTCAAGATTTTTTCCACGAATTAGTAGTGCTAGATCATCTGCATATCCTAGTAGCATAATGTCATTTGATATTTTTTTAAAAAGAGAAGTTAAATAGATGTTAAATAATAAGGTGCTTAGCGGAGACCCTTGTTGGTAGTCCTGTATTAGTTATTTTTGGTCCGTATGTTTGTCCATTATGATCTTTTATGAAAATTTCTCTGTTTTCTAGTAGTCTGTGTATAATATTACAAATTTCTATGGGTATATCCAATTGTACTAGGTATTTGTATAGTAGATGTATGTTGACATGGTCATATGCCGCTCTTATATCAAGAAATACTGCAAGTGTGTAGAGGTTTTGGCTGAAGGCTAATTGAACATAGGAAGTTATATATGCTATGTTGTCGTTTATTCCCATACCGCGTCTGAAACCTGTTTGAAAATAGGAGAATATTTTTTTGTTCTCAGTTATCCATTCAACCCTGTTTTTAATCATCATTTCTAATACCTTACAAACACAGGACTCCAGTATCAAAAATCTATAATTTTCTGGGAACAATGGATCACGGTTGGTTTTTAGAATCGCAAGAACTATTTGTTGTTTCCATGTATTAGGAATCATTTCACCCATTAGACATTTGTTGTAGATATTGAGTAATAGGCGAAAAAAGGAAACCACTAGATGTCGCTGAATAATCCAATATGGCTACCGTTAAGGGTGAACAACATATAATTTTCTTCAACAATTAAAGGCCTTGTGGTGAAATTTGTAAATTTGGTGGATTTTGTTGCTTTGAGATTATTGAGAATTGCAGTTATAAGTATTTTTGAGATAATCCCAGGCTTGTTCAGTTGCATGAAGTTTACAATTACGAGGTGCTACTAGTGTTTATGATTTTATGAATAGAATAATTTCAGGTGAAGATGCCAACAGTACAAGTGGATCTTGTGATATAATTTCTTATACTGAAGAAAGAACTTGACCTAAATTGATGGATGTTGATGATCTACTATGTGGTAGATTATCATGAAGAATAATTAAGGAATAAAACTTCTTATGTTTTTATACCACTTATGTTATTGCAGTTTCTTTTCCTGAACTCATAGACATTTTCAAACTATGACGGTCATTATCTTGGTCATTAATAACACAAAATATTTATATATTCCTGCTCGTATTTCCGATTTTAAAAATATCTACCATTCTTGGGTGAATCATGAAAATCCAGGAAGAAAATAATTTACTATTAAGATTCCAATCTTTTGGTAAAAGACCTATTTTGGTTGTCCCAGTATATTTATTTATTTATTTATCTGAATGAATAGCAATGCTAGTTCACAAAAAGATGTCACAAAATGACAAATGTAATGAGCTACAAACATTGGCCATAGATTGGTCTTATTAAAATAAATAAATGTTTAAAATTTCAGTAAAATGTATGAACAGAAAAATGCATTGTTGTTATTAACAGCTTAAGAATAAAAATAAGTTCAAAATTTTATAAATGTTTTAACAAGGCAAATTGAAACTGAAGAATCATACGCTTTATAATTTCATATCTTTATATCTTGAAAAACCACATCTATTTTCATTTGAATTTCATGTTCGCTCTCCTGCAGTCTCATTTTATCCCTCACTTGGCATGTTTCCTCCATTGGGTTCTTCAACCTGAAATTACATGTAAAACTCCCATCACATTTTTATGAATTAAGGTCTCTTGAATGAGCAAATTAATTTTTCAAAGAACGAGGCAAAAAAGTACCTAACTTTCAATCAGCTTGAATCAAAATCAGTAATAAGGTTTGTATCTACATGAAACTTAAAATTAACTTTGAATAGGTTACAGATAAATTATTGAAGTAAGAAATAAATTATGGTCGATTTATGCACCCTTACTTAAGAATTATATCAAATACTAGAACTAAGAGTTCATCAATAGGGAAACTAGGCAAGCATTTATCGAACTTTAACTAGTACTAAGAACATACACACTGGTTCACTGTTAGTTCCAGTTTTTAGTCTTAGGTTTAGTTATAAAGTAGGGGTGCATAAATCGACTTTCACCTATTTTTACAATCTATTTGTTGACTCACCATTTTCTTTGACTTCTGTTAACCTTTTACTGTGTTTTTCGATATTTTAATAAGGAATCTTTTGACTGGAAATTAATCCTTTTTTAGGTTTTCTCTTAATTGTTAGAGGTGTAGCTGTAACAAATCATAATAATTGAGATTTGCATTGCATTTGAACCAATATATTTACCATGTAAACAATAGTCTTTTGGTCTTGGAAGTGGAGACTGCAAACATGCATATTTTGCGTAATACATTTTCTAATCTTGAGCACTGTCTTCCATTTGAAACAAAGCTTTCTATGACCAAGTGGACATTCATGAAGACTGATATTTGATTGCAATAAGATGAACATTGAGGTACAGAACAAAATTTCCGCGATTTGGTAGGTAGGTTTTTATAAATATTCTGCATGTTTATATTCACAAACACCAAGCAGCTAAACACTACAGTTCACATATGGTCAATTCTAAGAACTTTAAGGTGTTTATCTAATCAGAAAAACTGGAAATCTAAGAAATATCAGCTAGTCGTTTACACGGTTAACAATGTGCCATTCTTTGTTGTTCACACCTACGGTAGTTGCTGGCATAATTGTTAGATGGCGTACACTTCGATTTTTTCGCCTATTGCTCTAAGTTTTGGTCTGGTAAGTTTATAAGCATAGAACAACCAAAACAAAACTTGACCTTGACTGAGGGACATATTGACATTTGACAGTCTCGACAGTTCTCTCCTCAGAGTAATAAAAGACATAGAGATGCTCTGCCTATACCTACTTCCTAATTTTAATTTGCTTATTGGGAATTCAACATAAGGGATACTCCTTCTGGATTCAAGTTTTGACACTATAGATAAGTACATTGAAATTATTGTTTTCGTTAAAATTCCCAAAGTTTTGGCTATTATTTATGTACATTTTGTTGAACCTGTAATTATTATTGATAAGTGATGAATTTCTGGTAAATATAAATGGTGAATATTCAGTTCTTCTGTTGACATAATGTACTCGAGAGTAGTTCCATTTTTGCCACTTTGGCGCTGGCATCCAATGTTAATCCCCAATATCCTGACCTATCATTATTTGATATTGTGAGATCAATAAATTCTATTCTATTCTACAAAAATACCTGGTTTGAAACATGAACTATCCTTTTCCATACAACTTGCGGTCGAGAGGGTGACGGGTGGTGAAATGTTATGGGCAGTTTGTTTACATTCATAGTAAAGACTAGTTCATGCAAACGCAAAATTCGCAAAAATAATATCTCTTTCTCATTTCAATTCAATGAAATGAAATGGAAAAAATATATATTTTTTTGCGATTGCATGAACTACCCATAAGAAGGACCGTAATACCATTGTTTGAATAAGGGGGATAATTAGTCAATGCCTGTGGAATTGGTATTGGAGCCAAACGCGAGTGCCATCTAGCATAATTATTTGCTAACATGAATATGTGACGTCATTTTAGTGCTGTACTGATGCGCCCACTATAAGAAATGTGGACATTGAGAGGAACTACAAAATTATTGTAGAAGGTTTCTACGCGTAAACAAAACACTTCCTGAAGTTTCCTTCTTTGCAATTTACATGTTTATATTGTTTATACCATTTATTTTAAAGCAGTGGAAGTTGGACTTGCCTAATGATCATGAAGAAGTTTTGAGAGCTATTTTGTTTGAACTTTTTATTGGATAGTTTTCAGTCGAGCAAATTGTCTCTGTTAATTATTGAAAGTACAGTATATTTCAGGATTGAGTGTTTATTTTTGTACTTACACGGTTCTTTTTGCAAAAGAACCTTAACACGGATAAGTTACACACAAAACCTAACCTGAGCAAGCTAGCCTGGTCATCAAATATCACTAGCTTCTTCAGTGGGTTCAGCGATGTCTTGTACTGTCTCTGGGATATATTGTAAAATATTACTAGTTTACAAAGGGGCACAGGGTACTGCGATGTAGCCAAGTACATCTTTGAAGAAATCGCGCTGGTCATATAAGGGATTGGAATTCACAGATTCACATAACTAAACTGGTAGCCGCGAGCAATAACGCAAGCAAAGTAGCTTTTGTAAATATGCTTCTGGGTGAGTTTACTGCAAATGTATCATCACTCAGGCACGGATCCAAAGAAGAGTCACTCATGAGAGATTTTTTAATATTGATATCTTGAAAAAAATTTATTATATTAAGTAAGACCACTGTAGTGGATACCTTAAAAAAATAATGAAGTAACAAATTTAATATTTTCTATTTCATACTAAGGAGGTTCGTTTTATGTAAAAATGACTCATGAATAATAATGTAAAGTATTTTTTCTGAAATACATGCACCGAAATATATAATCTGAGAAATCTGTTTAAAATGGCATGAAAGGTGTTATCGAATACGAACTCTAAAATCAAGATTATTAGTTCACATACATGATTCGTGTAGTGTTATTTGCTTAGGTTATCTTAAAATGTGGTTCAGGCGAACCTGTTAGCTTGATTTGATATTCTGGCACCATACCTATTTTTGAGGTTAGACTTTGCAATAATGTTCAGGTGTAACCAGCTAGCTTTGAAATGATTTCAATCAAGTTCCACCTAATAACTAAACTAAAGAGTCAAAAGTGACATTTATATATTCCTGTCGCCATTTACCGCTGTCCAAATTGCTTTCAATTATCAGTTATATTTAAATAACTTTTCAAAATCCAAGACACAATATGACACAACAGAATAAATACTAACACATCCACTGAATGTCTACCTAATTTACGGTGTGACCCTAATTATAGCGGATACGGTGCATGAAACATCAGAAGAAATAATTTCTTGAATTGAACCATATTTCTAATTTTATTGCAGTCATTGTTGCCACCTACCTACTCTATATACAATTCATCACATGATCCGCCATCTACACTACGGAAATTCAACGTGACTGCCAAATTACGTATTCTGCCATCCAAGTTGCGACATGACTTGGATGCGAACACCACTGACGCTATATACATGTCGCCTTTATTTGAATCCAATATTAATTCCATAAAGTTGAACAACTATCCTCCTTATATTTAAACAA
Source organism: Chrysolina haemoptera (assembly GCA_958298965.1). Lineage (NCBI taxonomy): Eukaryota > Metazoa > Arthropoda > Insecta > Coleoptera > Chrysomelidae > Chrysolina > Chrysolina haemoptera. The sequence continues at coordinate 14,578,412 of OY282593.1, read as the reverse complement.
TGGTAATACAAACGAAGAATGACAACTTGATCCGAATGAAATGAGCGGGCATACACGAAACTACCCGAATGAATACGGACTCAACGTGTATAAGGCCCTCGCTTGTCAACAAAGTTATGTTGACTTCAAGACAAGGATGGAGAAGGCATATCTATGGTCTTTTATTACTCTGAGGTCCTCTCTTTCTCTCTGTGATTTTTTGGTTTTTGCTTCGTTCTCAGGCTCATTCGACCAGTCTCCTTTTATGACATACCCCATGTATAAAAGCTTCGATTGGAGCGTAGTCTGGGGTGGGATTCTGTGTATCATAGAATTCTATTGTCGACAGAAAAAGTGAGATGACATTATGGTTGAATTCATAGGAGAGAAAGAGACAAAACTGTCGACAATAGAATTCTATGGTACACGGAATCCCACCCCAGACTACGTCAATCGAAGCTTTTATACATGGGGTATGTAATAAAAGGAGACTTGAGAGCCATCTAACAGTGAAAGCTCGAACTGTATGAAGTAATGATGCATAACATCCGTCAGAGGCCTAGGAGTACGTTTTCAAATGGGATGAAAAAAGTTGCATTTTCAATTACGAATTAGGAAAGGGGAAACAAAAAATATCAAAATCTGAGTATATCACTTAGCTTACCGGATGGTAATGTTCATGTACAAATAAAATTATATGAGAACAGGGACACATGGTTGTTCCCTATTCGCGATCACCACGGAGTGGGCGACATCTACATTTTTAAATTCGCACAGAATACTTCGGGAAAACAAACATTCTGCTTTAAGATCTCATGTTAATAAATTGTTTATTATTTCTTGTTGAACTATATTTGGTTAGATTTTATTTATATAATGCGAAAAGCATATCTTTGATGTGACTAGTGAATTAATTGAAAAAAAAATTGTTCAGTGTAGCAGTGCAAGAAATATTCATCTTCAAATGTGTCCTTGCACTCCTTTTTCAGAAAGTATCTAAAACATGTGGAATTAGATTAAAAATCGGGAAGCCAATTAGTTATACGCATCAGAAAGAGAATGTTTGTTTAAAAGTGGTATAAAAAACGAAGATAGAAAAAACGAGACATTGATAAAATTCACCTCAAAAAATTCCAAAAATTAGTTCATCGAAATTTTTCCACTTAAATACTGAAATATGTCGTCTAAATGAATGTTTACAAAAGGTATTTCTAAAGAGGAATTCAAAAGTTGGATGATAGAAGTGAAAGTTCAATGATTCGAAAAATTTCAACACAAATAAATGACATTTCCTTTGTTTTCCCAGAGTTTAGGAGCGGCACCTGGTGCCAATGGGCGAATTAAGATAGAAGAAGAGTATATGTTTTTTCTTGTGGACAGTTGACAGCAGCGTTGCCCTTCCTACCGATTTTACGGTAGATCTACCGATTTTAAGGTATGTCTACCGATCTGCTTTCGATTTCTACCGATTTTTCAACAGTTTAGAATCAATCAACATAAAATGTATTTTTTTCAAAGAAACTATCGATGAAACGAGAAACTTGTCCACATACGAACTGCAGTGGGACTCTGTAACTTTTTTTCATAGCGATAGCGATAACGAAACAATTGGCATCTCTTTCAGGAACACCGTAAAGTGATAGCGTGTGCTTCGTTTAACTTCATTTCGCTTCGCTATGCAAAAAAAAGTTACAGAGTTCCACCCCATCTCTTTATATTTCTTCTAGATATTTATGTTCCCTGTACTGGCGAAAATATGTGAGTATTTTGTGCTACTGTGCACCAACGTGGATGTTTGTCATTTGATAGTTTTGATTTTTGTTTTTTTTTCAAACTTCATTGTTTCAGTTATTTTTTTTATCATTAAATTTCACAGGACAAAAATGTCTTCTGATTCGGAGAAGGTATATCCAAAAAACAATCGAAGGTTTCTTATGATCATTTGAATTTGAAAAAATAGAAATAAAATGAAATATGATCAAATATTGGCTGAGACCAAGTAATGATGGTGAGGAATTTGCTGTTATTGTAAAGCTTGTAGAAAATACCACCTCAAAAAATCTATCCTGACATAATTGATTTAGACCGTCATGAGGTTTCTGAAATAACAAACAAAATAAATCAGTCAAAAGTTTTGGTTTTTGGCTACTACGTATATCATCAAATAAAATAATGGAGTTCTGTTATGTCACAAACTCAAGTACGGTTCCATGGTTCCAAATTATAAGATTAATGCCCGTTTGCACCAACTATTCTTTAGGTGAAGAATACATAGGGGATACCTAACTTTAGAAATTACCTAAAATATACATGCCTTGCACCACCTTACATTCTGAAATACCTTACTAGGGGCTTGTTATACATCGGCAACGTTGCAATATTGTTCAAATGTCATAAAACTGTGAAGAAGAAGGTAACCAAGATGGATAGAAACCCTGGTGGATTGACTGATTCGCTTTTGTTTCACCCAAAGTTGTTAATGCTGTAATAAGATGGGATTAGCTTTCCCGTTGTCAGTAGATGGCGCATTATCAAAAAATAGCCGAGTTTACATTCCGAAGTACTGAGGAGTCATATTTTTTTTTGGAATATTTGAAATTTCACTGTTTTAAAATTACTGTTCTGATTTTTGATGAAATAAGCACGTTAAACATGTTATGTCGTATTTTTTAACAAAATTGAATAAATACGAAATGTAAACATGTCATGACAATGACAATTGCCCAACGTCATCATGACAAGTATTCATTTATCAATCTGCAATGACTTTACCGCCATCTACGAACGATCATGAAGCTAATCCGATCTAATAAAATATGAAGAATCACGTAGGCCGTACCTTAACAGTTTTGGTAGGCCGATTTCACAGGTATAAATGAACGCACCAGGGTTTCTATCCATCTTGAAGGTAACCCAAGTTTCAATTTCATAATCATAACGCCATTCAGTGCAAGACAGTTTCAATTTCAGTGTTTGATAGTGAAAAACAACACTTTTATTAACTTTTTTCACGTTTTGAATGCTGAATCTTGGAAATGGGAGATCGCGAAATTCCAAACAAGTCAAAGCGAAAACGAGCGCCAAACTACACAAGTAGTGAAAGGGAATATCTGCTGAATTGTATACTAGAATATAAAAACATAATAGAAAACAAAAAAACTGATGGGGTCTGTTTCTGAAAAAAAAGCGGCTTGGGAGAAAATTGCTGACAAGTTCAATGCTGCCTCACCCAATATGGTACTTCGTGAGGCTGATTCTCTCAAAAAGTATTATGAACACATAAAAGAAGATTTGAGGAAGAGAGTAGGCGATGCCATAAAGGAATTATATAGAACGGAAGGAGGAACTGCAAAAGTAATATGCACAGAAAATACAGACGATTTATTGCTTTCTATCATAAATAACAAAACAGTATTTAGAGTGGAAAATAAATTTGACTGTGATGCCATCGTTAGCCGTGATAACCAGGTTGGTTCTAGCACCTCTCATAGTTGGAAGCCAGAAAATTACTCTTTATATACCAAGTGTTATTATTTAACAGATTAATGTTTGTACTTCTAGGAAGCACGTCATACTGTATCTGAAGCAAATAACATGTCTGAAGATTGCATTGAATTGGATTATGAAGAAACTTCAAACTTAGAACAAATAATAGATAATAGCGATGTGCAAGATGGTACCATGGAAAGACCATCAGGAAGCAACTGGAAGAAGGCTAACATGAAGGACTTGAAAACACCAAAAAACAAAGTGTTATCAGCAAATTTACAAGAAGTTAGTATAATCTCTGCATGCAAGCTGTATTTTTTACTTTTAATATAGTATCTTTCTTCTAAATAATTAAACTGAGCTGATTTAATTTTTTAGGTTTACTCTTCCTCAAAGACTCAAAAAAGTAAACGTGAGGTTTTTCAAAGGAGGCCCACTGTCATAAGGACCTTAACATCCTCAAAATTGGGTGAGAAGTATGAGCTTCTCAAAGATAAGAAAATGGAGTTACTTGATTGCTATAAAACAGAGCACCTTCTAAGAAAGGAATCATTAGAATTAGATATTGGCGAGTAAATCGACCGATGGTGCCGCCACTATCGCTAGGAAAATGGCGGCTTTGTCAAGGACTTTGTTTACATTTGTCATTTGTCAGTTTTGTTTGTCATAATATGATGTTTGAAATTTGAAATATCAATCACTGTTATTTCTTGTTTCGTTCAATTTAAATTGTGTTTAACTTTTCATTTGAGTGTTTTTTTTATACAAAGCAGGCCAAGTTCATGCAGGAAAACATAACCTAACTTACCTAACTATCCTTGACAAAGAGGTTCAAATATTTCCCGGCAGGGGTCGTGACCTTATGCTAAACTCTCCAAAAAAACAGTTAACTGCAACAATTCATAAAGATTCGAATGTTTCAGTTTTAGATTCAGCTGTTTTCCTTTGAACTAAAGAACAGATCTATATTTTTCAAAGATCTGAGTTCCCAGTTTCTTGTGAGCCAAAAAGGCTATAATATATGCTATAATTTTACCCTTTCTTCTTTAGGAAGGGAAGCTAGAATTTTTTTTATGTTAAAACAGCAAAGGCAATCTCTTCCAATTTAGTTATATTGTTAATAAATCCTTTCATCAATATACTTGACTATTAATTGGTCATCTAGAACACAACACAAAAAATATAATTTTGGGAAAACTAGTTTTTTTTTTGAACAGCCATTAATTACCATTACTCACATAACTTTCCATGCCAATATTATCAGCATAAAATTGCTAATATTGGTATAAAAACTGTGTTGTTATAAAAGGCTGTCTTAAACAAAAACAACTCGTTTGTCTAGTAATGTATTTTCGTTGGAAAAGTTTTCAATGTACCTGGTATTAGAATTGAAGTATTAGAATATTCATTGCAATCTACTACTTTGGTATTAAAACTTATGGTAAAATATATTTTTCTTGATATTTTGTATGAATTTAAGAAGTTAACATTACTACTTGACTACAAAGTAGGGTGTATTTGAGAAACTATATTTTTCTAGTAAAAAAAACACGAAAAGCAAATAGATTGTTTTATTAATTACCTACACTTTTTAATGTCTTGGTAAATTTGTAAAATAGTTAATGATATTGTTTCTGCACATCTGGTGATTATTAAATTGCTCAGGTGCAATATCTGGGACATTGCCCATTTCTATTAAATAATTTAACTGATCTATATCTCCTTCTGCTGGGGGCTCCTCTTCATTCATATCTCTCGCTATATTATGTAAAACAGCCGTTGCAATAATAACAGATAGAGATGTTTCTAATTTCAGCCGAATGCCATATGCCAAGACAGGAAATCTCCGTTTCCAAATACCAAACACTCTCTCTATGGAATTTCTTGTCCTGATGTGGGATTCATTATAACGCTGTTCTCCTTCCTGTACAGGATTCGCCAATGGTGTGAGAAGATAGTTTCTGAGTCCATATCCACTGTCACCAAAAAATTTTTTTAGCATTTATTTCATGCAAAGTAATTGAAACAGAAATACATGTAGTTTCCTTTCTTTGAAATCTTCACTGTTATTTGATTAATAAATTTTCATTATTGTTTATGTTGTAAGCAAGATACAGACTGTTCAGACAACCTGGGCACATGCAACTATATCATAATATAAATTTCTGGTGGCAGTATTGTTGCATAGATGCACATATTGCTTGAGTAAATTTCACCTACATATTTTCATATTGAGTGGCTTTGAAAAACTACTTTAATAAGGAAAGTTTAAAAGTTCCTAGTAGTAGTTTTATGTTACCTATAATTTTTATCAAAGTTTTTATACATTTTTTATTTTTTTGCATTTTGAATTAGTATAGGTACTTTTTATGAGAATATATTTCAGTTTAGTATTCCTCGCATTATCTCTTTATTTATATATTTTTTCCCAGTATTAAACGAGTTTGTATTGAGCAATGATTTATTTATTAAAAATTTCAGGAAGTTTGAAATTGAGCGCGATTGTAATCCCGCCATCTGTGGGTAGAACAGTAAAGAAAAGTGATTATTATAAATAAGAAGAAGAAAATGGCAAGTGGCACCTTTGGGTAACTAACTTCGGCACAATAGAAAATTCCTTCTTAACAACACTGCATAGCATAGCCGAAGCTGAATAAATAAAATAACACATCCAATTGTTATCAAACGTGTTTCATAGAAAGTAATGGTCATTAGATTAAAAAGTATTGATGAGTGTAAGCTCCATAATGAAGCAGGATGTACTATTGCAGCTGCAGGGAGCTCAAATTTCTTTGAATATTATAATACACCTTCAATATGAATATGAACTAGTAAGAAAATGAAAAACGCAACTCCATCTGTTTGTTATGAGCTGAAGACAATCGACAACTGTTTTTCTAGAACTGTGGAATCCAAATTCGCCAATAGTAATATTGGTGGCAATTGAGATCGAAGGCCAAGTATGATAATGATCCACCAGTGATTAAATAAGCCATGGAATGGAACAAGTATCCTGCACAATCAGAGGAATGTCACAAAGATTAGGTTTACTCTACATTGGCATAAGCATATTGATATTTTGGTCAGTTTAACAAAAGAAATGAGGTAAGTAGTAGGTTGACTAATTGATATTGCTTAAGGAAAAAGTTTACAATATGAAATCAATATTTCTTTGGCGAAATACAGCAAATCTACCTATAACCCTATCTGGAGATACCGGTATGTCTCGATGTACGTGTAACAAGGCCAAACCATTCAATCTCTTCTCCCCCATTTGTGAGCGAAGCCATGTTTTGAGCCTACGGAGAGTGGAAATCTGCGTTCGGCTGATGCAATGCTTACTGGTAATGTAGCAACAATAATTAAAATTTGTCTGATATTTGGAAAAAGTATAGAATGACATTCTTTCAGTGCAAGCAATGCCCTTCTTGGAACTTCTAATCCTAAAACAATAAATAAAATGAAAATAATCAAATCAACAGAAATTGACTAAAATTAAAACTAACCTTCAGTTTTACATTCAACCCATTTGGATTTTCACAGTTCAATTTCTTCTCTTAGTGTTATAATGTCAGTATCTAATTCCTCAACCCTTTCAGGACGAAGCCTGTCGGATTTTTCATTGGCGCGCGGACGGCAGTTATTTCAGTGCCAGTGGGACTGGTGTCACATATTTGTGACAAAAAAAAAATAGAAATAATTACATATATTTAAAGTCAAAACAAACAGCAGTAAAGTTAGAAAGAACGATATACCTTAACCTATCAACCATCTGTATATCGATAAACTTCTAATAACGCTCCTCTTCATGGTAAATCCGAAAACATGGGGTAACACATAGACCAACATCACAATTTAAACACATGTGCCTGGTGTTTTTTCTCTTTTTTTCACGTTTTTCTGTCTGAGAGCAAACCTTACATCTACGAAATTGCGCTTGTTCGTTCTTGAGTGGAACCATTTCTGGAAAATGTCTTTCACAGAGCCGGGCAAGGCCGTGGTTATAGAATATAGAATAGAATAGAATAGAATATCTTTATTGACCATTTTTTGGTACAAGAGTACATATGGTAAGTCAAAATTTAGTTGAGAAAATAATAACAATTACAAAAATATATGAACAAACAATAACATTTTGGTACTAACAATTTCAGGACATGACATTTAATAAGAATATTACGTATTTAAATAATTCAGATATTCTTCTTTGCTATAAAAACATTTTTGTATTAAAAACTCTTTAATTTTATTGCAAAAAGCATGATCTGAACCCACTTGCTTAATAGAGTTCGGCAATTTATTGTAGAGAGTTATCGCATTGTACAAAGGGGATTCTTTGAACTTGGAAGTTTTGTGAGCGGTAACCTTCAACAATCCCCCATTTCGAGTCTGGTACTTGTGTGAAGAGTTTACGGTTTGCAAAGAATTGACATTTTTTCTTACATGACTAACACATTTCAGAATATATATTGAGGGAGCAGATAAAATATGTTCTTTCACAAATATTGGCTTACAACTGTCCCTAAATGACAAAACAAATATCAGCCTTATGATGCGTTTCTGAGCTATGAAAACCCTTTGGAAATCTTTCCCACAGCCCCAAGACATGATGTTCAGGGAAATATGAGAGAAAACCATTGCATAATAAATACTTAACAAGCTAGACCTAGTCACACACTTTGTTAATTGTTTTATAGCGTAAAATGCCTTATTTAATTTATGGCAAACACTCTGAATTTGTAGTTCCCAAGTCAGACTGGGATCTAACACAGTGCCTAAAAATTTAATATCAGTACCTATATGTATTGCATTATCTAAGCAAGTCATATCTGTCAACAGATTTTTTTTTGTTGCGAAATGTCATAAACACTGATTTATTTGTATTCAACACTAAGCGATTATTGTCACACCAGGATGAAAAAGCATGTATTACTGTATTTGCTTTCGAGATAACATTTAATTTATTTTTATCAGATACCGTTATGTTGATATCATCAGCAAACATTGTAATGTGACAATCATCCAAGTGGTCTGGTATGTCATTTGCAAACAAAAGAAACAATAACGGTCCCGTTACCGAACCCTGCGGAACTCCAAGTTTTTTATCATGAAAGACTGATCGTACCCCGGACCACTTAACTGCTATAGAACGCCCCTCCATATACGATTTGATCCAGTTTAGTAAGTTAGTTGGAAAGTGGAGTCTCGCTAGTTTTTCAGTTAGAAACTCTAATGACACTAAATCAAACGTTTTTGATAGGTCAAAGAATAGCGATATTACAAATTTATTAGCATCTATTTCAGTATGTAGATAATTTAGCAAGTGATAGGTAGCTGTTTCAATGGAATGTTCTCTTCTGAAACCATGTTGGTTATTACATAGAAGATGGTTAATTTCCAAATAATCAATCATCCTATTCGCAATAATTTTTTCAAAAAGTTTGGATAATGAATTAAGTAGAGCGACTTGTCTATAATTATCAACATCCTGGCGGTTTCCTTTTTTAAAAAGAGGAATCACCAGAGCTTTCTTGAATTCCTTTGGAAACACACCTTGTATAAAACTTTGATTAACTAGATATGTTAGAGGTTCAATGATACAGTCGATTATATTTTTTACAATTATTATAGATATTTCATCTATTCCAGTTGATTTTTTATTCTTCATTGAATTCAAGGTGTCATGAATTTCTTTTTGGGTGATGGGATTATTTTGAAAGGGATGAATAATTTTTACGCTTCTACTTGTGGTACACGATGATGCTGTATTCTGCCTAAAATGTTGGGTTATGATAGATTCAGATACGCTCGAAAAATGATACGCGATTATTTCAACTATTTCACTGGGATTATTTATTGACTTCGAATTTTTTTCTAGTGAAATGTTTTGCCCATGTATAACTTTATTTTTCTTACCTAATTCATTATTTATAATTGTCCACGTTTGTGCCGATTTATTAACAGCCCTGTCAATGGTGTCAAAGTAGTACATTACTTTACTCCTTTTGATATTGTTTTTATGTTCCTTTAATCTTTTTTTATAATCAGACATACTCTCCTTGAATATGTCTCTATACCTTGTAATGCGAATAAACATGTCGTGCAATATCTTACCCTCCTGAATCATTTCATCTGTTATCCACGGTTTGTTACCCCTATTTTTATTAGACTGAAACTTTTTAGGACAGGATACTTCAAAACACCATGAAAAAGATTCAGAAAAATAGGAAAAAGCATCACTTATTTTCAGATCACATAATGTAGGAAACCAAACTACTGACCAGAGCTTATTCCTAAACTCGTTTATATTATTTTCATTTAATTGGCGCCTGAAGACACCTTTTTCACTCTCTCCATGCTCTGACTTATTTGATTTTATAGTTAGTATATGAGACATATGATCCGCAATATTAGGCTGTACCAGTTGACATTTGAAAGTTACATTTTGAAAGTTGTTTGTCATATAATCAATAGCTGTCACACTGGTATGTCCATTTTTATCAGTAAATATTCTGGTGGGATACTTCAGATCAACATTGAAATTGAATGATTCAAAGAAATCATCCAGCAGTTTCGTATTTTTGTCTGGAACCAAACAATTGATATTGAAGTCCCCACTAGCACGTTTTTCTTTTGGTGGATACCTAAAAACAAATATCTAATTTATTTTTTCCAATAGGCTAGTAAAAACAAAATTTACCTTTCTAGTAATTGGCGAACCTCAAAATGAAACTTTGGGAATGGCACCTTGTTCGCATTCTGAGTTAAGTACATAGCATGGGCATTTAGCATGCATAGGTCCAGTGAGTGGAAGAAAAGTTTTTTGTACCATTTCACCGTCTTTCTTGTACAGTCAACGGTACTGATCATCATGTCTGTTTTATCCACAGCACCCATCTTTTCGTTATAGTCAACAACACATACAGGCTTCTTGTTGAATTCATTAGATACTCTGTCTTTCTTAGCAAGTGTTACCATTTCATTGTCATGCATTGTAGTAAGCATATGTACCTCTCTTCTGTCCTTCCATTTTAGAGCCATTACATAATCACTGCTCCTAAACTCTGTTTCTCCCTTCTTCAGCTTTTCTTCAAATTTTGGCATTCCTTTTCTGTTGACCCTCACCGTCCCACAAGAATTTGTTTTTTGACTCCAAAGGTATACCGACAATGTAGGGCTTGTATAAAAGTTATCACTGTATAAAGAATGACCTTTATTTAGATATGGCTTTAGAAGAGTAAGTACTGTCTTGCCTGATAAACCAAATTCTTTGTCTCTGTTTGGATCATTTTCTTTTCCAACATAAACAATAAAATGTAGGACATATGCGGTTTCACATAAAACATTTAAAAAGTCCTGGAATAAGGATTTTTTTAAATGTTAATCATATGATGTCCCGTTTTAAATTTTTACATGGTCCTATGGACACATGATATTTTTATGGTCTGGCTCTTGTACACCTGACGAGTAAGTAATTTTTCAATTTTTCAAAATTCACATTATCAACATTTCTTAAATTCATTTCAATGTAACTTACTTACAGGTACGCACTGATGATGACTTTATAGTCGAAAGCGCTTTGCTATGATTTTATAAATAAATTTCTGCACGAAATACAAACCTTTTCTTCATCCAATAATATTATAATGCCAAATAAAAGAATGAATGAAAGAGTCGAAAAGTATAGCAAAGTAATACATGTGTCGAATGTGCTCTTGCATTAACTTCAAGTAAATAGTGGTTTATCTATTAGATTAAATCGTGAGTTTGATATCAAAAGTCGCGTCAAAGTTTTGTCTTCAATTTGATCCGAAATTCAACTTCATTTTGAATTTCATTCATTAGATTATTGGTTGTTTAGATAATAAACATTCATTGCGATCTACTTGGAGTGAGCAAAAAAAAAAGGAATATAAAAACGATAAGATAGTGACTACCCATAAAAAGTTGCTCTCGGCGATTAAGTTTGTGGGATCAGTGGCGTACCAGAAAAATATTCCATAATGTCATGCCTTAAATGCAGTATTACTGATGACGATCTCTACCTACAATGTGATAGCTGTGAGCGCCCAGTTCATGCTAACATAGAATGCTCTGGCCTTAATGCTAGTGAATTAAAAGTTATGGCCCTTAAAGGAAAGAGAACCCTGAGATTCCTATGTGAAGACTGTTTAATTGGGTTTAGACTAAGCTAATGAAAAAGGTTGATGACCTCCAAGAGGAATTCAATAAACTCAAAGCCCTCATTCAGACTGGTCCAAACACTACCCTGCCAGAAGATGAGATAATTAACGAACTCCAGGAACGTCAGAAAAGAAAGAACAACGTTCAATTTCCCAGAACCTCAGAATCAAGCTTTGGACTTGATTAAAGTTAAAGAAATATTCTTAGAACTAACCAATGAGGACCTCAACATTTTAAAAGTGGTTAGACTTGGTATGACGAATAAAAATGGATACAGGGCTCACAAAGTTGTTTTTAATGATGCTGAGGATGCCAATAAAGTCATCAGAGCCAAAAAAGATATACTTAGAGGAAAAGCCATCTCAATCAACGCAGATTTAACTCAGCTTCAAATTAAAACATGGAATAAGTTGAAAGAAGAAATAGAAGTAAGAAAGAAAGCAGGAGAAAATGTTGTTATTAAATACTTCAATGGTGTTCCCAAAATTACTAAGTTAATCCAAAAAAAGTAAATGGGAATCCAATTTGCTGTTATTATCAGAATGTTGGTGGGTTACGTACAAAATTACTGGATCTTCAGAAAGCTGCTATGTGCTCGGTTTATGATGATATAATATTAGTTGAGACTTGGTTGAATAAAGACTTTCATAATTCTGAATTAGGTTTGAAGGATTTTGATATCTTCAGGTTTGATAGAGATTTAACTAACTCATTGAAAACACGTGGAGGTGGTGTTCTTATAGCTGTCAGGAACTCAATATCTGCCACATCCATCGAATTGGTGAACAATAATGTTGAGCAAATTTTTGTTAAACTCTCTTTTGGTAACGATCATCTGATTATTGGTGCGGTTTATATAGCACCAGTCTCTAATGTGGAATACTACATTAATCATGTTAACACTGTTGACTCTGTTTTAAATAACTTTCCTGATCATAAATTGCTGCTCTGTGGAGATTATAACATATCGAATGCCATTTGGTTTAATGATGAATTTGGCCTTAGTGCCGACTGCCCCGAAAACTCCCATGCGAATATATTGCTTAATTCATTCAGTTATCATAACCTTTACCAAGTGAATTCTATTCCTAACTCAAGGAATATATTCTTAGATCTATTATTTTCATCTTACCATGATATAGTCGTTAATAACCCTACTGACCCAATTTTTCAAAATAGCATTCACCACTCTGCCATTGCCTTTGATATAAATATTAGAAAAATACCTGATCTGAAAATTGTGGAATACTTCTATGACTTCAGGAATAGCAATTATATACTCATGAACGATTTCTTTGCAAGCATTCAATGGAATTCCATATTGAACGATGACATAAATCTTTCCTTAAGTAAGTTTTATGAAATATTACACGAAGCTATTCAAAAATTTGTTCCTCTAAAATATTTCAAAACTTCTACCTTTCCAACGTGGTTCAACAAGGAATTAAAACAAATGATTTTTGAGAAGAAATTAGTTCATAGGGAATATAAAAGAGGCAATCTTGAAGCATATCAGCGGTTTCAATATCTAAGGGAACAATGCAAAACTTTACGTGATGCCTGCTATCGTAAATACATTTTGCAGACTGAAAACAACATTGCAAACAATCCTCGTTATTTTTGGAAGTTCATCAACGATAAAAAAAAAGACATATAATTTACCGTCTTGTATGACTTATAATAATATTTCTAGTGCAAATTCTAACGAAATAGTTAATCTCTTCTCAGACTTTTTTTCGACAGTATATGATGATACGATAATTAATCAAATCCCACATTATACCCATGATAATACTGTTGACATTTGCTCTTACACTGTTGACATTAAAGAAATTATCGATTTAGTACTCACCCTTCCATATAAATTATTATATGGCCCTGATGAGATCCCTTTGCATTTGATCAAAAATTGCATTTTTACTTTAGCAAAACCAATTCAATCTTTATTTAATCTATCTCTTCAAAAAGGACTATTTCCCAATTCTTGGAAACACAGTTTCATAAAATCCATCCACAAGAGTGGGTCACGCGATAATGTCACGAACTATAGAGGTATATGTAATCAATCTGAGTTAACAAAAATGCTTGACTGTTTAATCTCCAAAAAATTATCCTGGGACCTCAAAAACGTTCTAATAAGCGAACAACATGGTTTCTTTAGAGGTCGTTCTACAACCACAAACTTATTACTCTACCAAAAATTTATTATCAACGCATTCGAGAATAAAATGCAGGTAGACTCTATAGATACGGATTTCTCCAAAGCTTTTGATAGGGTACACCACGGTTTATTACTTGCAAAGCTCGAATCAATGGGATTTGAAGGAAATATCTTAGAGTGGATTAAATCCTATCTTAGTGATAGAGTACAATATGTCAGACACGGGAGTTCGGTATCAGACCCTATCAAAGTCCCCTCTGGGGTTCCCCAGGGATCTCATATGGGACCAGTGTTATTTAATGTATTTGTTTATGACCTTCCAAATGTTATTACCAATAGTTCTTTTCTATTATTTGCCGATGATTTGAAGATGATTAGAACAGTTCAATCCATATCTGATGCTGAGAGTTTACAGTCTGATTTAAATAACCTTTCAAGGTGGTGTAACATTAACTTACTGAAACTGAACTTGGCTAAATGCCAAAAAATAACATTTTCACGTAATTTCGGGACTATCGATTATAATTACCAAATCAATGGTAATAACTTATCAGTGTGCAATAAAATCAAAGATTTGGGGGTTATATTCGACTCAAAAATGACCTTTAAGAATCACATAATTGAAACCTCATCTCGTGCACGAAAAATGTTAGGCTTTTCTCTCCGTTCGGCAAGAGAACTGTCTGTCAACTCTCTCAAGATAATCTACTGTGCGCAGGTGAGGTCCATACTTGAATATAACTCCATCATTTGGTCACCACTTTATAAAGTTGATATTGAACTCTTAGAGAGTACCCAAAATAAATTCTTGAGATACTGTGGCTATAACTTGAGAATGAATAGAGATGAATCTTTTTACCCACAAATATTAAAAACTCTGAACTTGAACACTTTAACACATAGAAGATTAGAAATCAGTCTGATATTCCTCCATCAAATTATCAATGGCAGTATCGATTGTCCTCAAATTGTTGAACTTATCCCGCTCTCAGTAAATGTTAGAAGGAATAGAAATAGCGACACCTTCAAGATTCCCTTCTGCAAACAAATTATGGTCAAAACGAGTCTCTCAGTAAAACAATGAGATCAGCAAAAACTCACAGCAACAAACTTGAACTGTTTGATTCATTCTTAGCTTCCTTTAGAAAAGTTGTTAGAAAGTTGTAATTATTATTTTTGTTTTTCTCAGTAATTTTTTTTTTTTGTATTCATCACATGATTACATTAGTGTGTACACATGTATTTTTACTTTGTATCTTTCTATGTAATTGTAAATTGGCTTGCCGTTTAAATAAATAAATAAATAAATAAATAAAAACAATCAACGCCATTATTAAAATTCCTTTTTATTCAATAATGGAAAAATAAAATGGAATCAAAACAAAATCTAATTCTACATCATGGTAGTTTTAAGTTGAAACAGGCTAAGCAGGTTAATTATTTATCATGTTTCTGAAACAAAACACAGATCTGGAGCATTATCATTGCTCGGTAAAAATTTCCAAAATAATTTTTTTCTTTCGTCTTGAAAACAGTTACAAAGCTTATTTAAGATCGCTTCTTTCTTTTTAGTATTCAACCCTAAGGGTTCTGCAATTGGTTGATCAGGAAATTCTGCTTGAAACTTTTTTTTTTAAGAAATCAATTTCCGTGAAAGTTTCATCGGAAAAAGATTCTTTGAAGAAAAAGGTTTTAGAACCCTTTTTGAATTGTATAATTCTTACTGATTCTAATAGAGGAATATTATTGTTCTTTCGTTTTTTACAACCATCTTGAAATAAGAAAAAATCGGAAACGTTCAGAACTAGACATTTCGTTTTTCGTGAAGATTTTTCAATAATCGTAATTAACTGGTCAAAATCATAAATACACTCATGTCTTTTCATTTCGACGCTAATATGACCGTGAACCGAATCTGCAGACATAAAAGAATGGCCGGGTTCAAAATATTTTAAAGTTATCAGCATTAACAAAAGTCACAAATGATGAATAGAGAGTCCAGTTTTTATTTTGGGCGGAACAATTATCCACCCAAAATATAAAGTCTGAAATTTGAGGGTTGCTATTCTTTATTACATTGTAGTAAGCTGAGGCAACATCGGATGCTGATCTTCCTCTTGTAGCTTCGTGCCATACAACACAAATGTTTTCATCAAGTTGTAAAGATGCGAAAGTTTCATTAAATACCACGAGCCTGAAAAAAATATCACATTTAATACGTAACGCAATATTCATTACATTGATATAAAGTATGTTATTACCTTGATGTGAAAAACGCGTTTTTTATTGACATTTTTGGAAGAAGCAAAACTTTTTGCATATCCACGCTAAATATCTTTTCTGTCTCACTTGCTTTCTTTTCTTTATCCGTTTGGTATTCTTTTCTAGCATTTCTATACCTGTTCTGATGGTCTTTAAATAAAATGCAAACTTCACAACTCTCACTAGGGCAATCCTTTTCTTGTGAAAAATGTACCTTATTTTTTAAACATACGTCACATTCATCTTGGGATGGGAGACAAAATCCAATATTCTGTTTATCGAAAACTTTTCTATAGAGGTCATAAGATATTATATTATTATGTTGAACGTAATCTTGCCACATATATGTAATTTTTAACTCGGAAGGAAGGTACCGCCTCTTTGGAGAATGCTTCAAATTGTAATGGGATACTACGGGATTGAACGAATTAATGTGAGCTACAATTTGAATTTCTGTCTCTTCTTTTTGGACCTGGAGTATTTGTCGTGAAATAAGCCCTCTGTCATCTTGCAATTTAGCAATGCCATCTTCACTATTTTTTTTTGACTGGAAGTGAGTTGTTATCATCCCATCAGTTTTCAATCCCAATGTATGCAAAAAAAATATCTTACATACTTGCACATTTTCCGGTAACTGCGTTTCACCGCTTTTAAGCGATAAGAAGTAATGTAAAGAACATGTTTTTGGGTTAATGGCTTCTTGACTTCTGTATTTAACTTTCATCTGTTTTATATAAGCATCGAAGAAAAGCCTCCTTCCTGTAAAATTCAAGCTCCAAAATTTCGTCCTTACTTGTTCCCGTAAAATCTCGTTGAATTTTAAAGAACATTTTCTTCTGCAATTTTGAGTACAAGGCGGCAGTAACTTGTATTTCTCCTCAATTCTGTCCTTTTTATTTTTTATTTTCTTTTTCGAAATCTTCTTTACAATATCCTTAAACAGCAAACGACACGCTTTTTCTATTTCTTTGTCAGATTCTTTGTGGTTAATAACTTCTTCAGATCTACTACTCGTTTTAGGTACTGTAACCGCGGCATCAGGATTTGTTTTTTTCTTTTCCTACGAGCGTGCGGGAAAGTAACTTTCCCGCACGATTTTTCGTTTTGAAAGTTGTACTTTTCCGTACGATTTAAAATCGTGCGGAAAAGTTACTTTCCCGCACGATTTTTACTTTTCCGTACGATTTTTACTTTTCCGCACGATTTTTGTATTGGTGAAAATGAGGGTATTTAGGACTAACTAAATGATCTATGTAACTATTGTGTCTTATTAGTCATTTTGTAGCATTATTATAAAAACTTGTTTATTAAAAACCTTGTTTTTTCATAAATAAGATGGACAAAAACACTCGTAGGAAAAATATTGTACCTAACTCTTACGGAAAATGTCTTTTCCGCCCTTAACGGCTTGCCCGAACTCCGCTCCGCGTCGTTCGTGCAACTGCCGTCGCGTGCGGAAAAGTACTACTTTCCGCACTTGTTAGGTAAATAACTATTTCCTACGAGCGTGCGGAAAAGTAACTTTTCCGCACGATTTTTCGTTTTGAAAGTTGTACTTTTCCGTACGATTTAAAATCGTTCGGAAAAGTTACTTTTCCGCACGATTTTACTTTTCCGTACGATTTTTACTTTTCCGCACGATTTTTGTATTTTTGAAAATGATGATATTTAGGACTAACTAAATGATCTTTGTAACTATTCTATCTTATTAGTCATTTTGTAGCATTATTATGAAAACTTGTTTATTAAAAACCTTGTTTTTTCATAAATAAGATGGACAAAAACACTCGTAGGAAAAATATTGTACCTAACTCTTACGGAAAGTGTCTTTTCCGCCCTTAACGGCTTGCCCGAACTCCGCTCCGCGTCGTTCGTGCAACTGCCGTCGCGTGCGGAAAAGTACTACTTTCCGCACTTGTTAGGTAAATAACTATTTCAACATCATTCTCAATTGCAGGTACTATAATCCATGCTTCAGTGTTTTCAAATTGTTTTCCAACATAATCCTCAATTTCAGTGAGCAAGTCTTCAGGTCGAAAAATTTGTCTTTTCTTTTTTGGGGGATTATCAGGAGTATAGTCTGGGTCATTATCGCTGTCATCTATCTCTGAATAACATTCAGCATTTGACCTGACCTGTTTTTGTCAACAGGAAGTCTGAAAGATTAAAAAATATATTAAAATAGATTTTTAGTCCTTCAGAAATTGAGTTTTAAAATTTCGTACCCTTCCAAACACACCTGGACCAATCTTCGACTTCTAGAACGTTCCATTTTAACAAATAACTCCTTCGGCAAGTTTTTAATAGGATTCCTAAAAATATGTAAAAAGATGTTAATAGATTGTAGGTTTGGTAATATCGGTTCGTGGGAATCGTATTACCTATTTGTTATTTTTCGTGGGCGACTTTTCTATTGCAAAGGCGAACACTGAAGATAACTTTGATAAATAACTTTATTGATTAACTTGTAGTATGTATATATATACAGATATAACTCAATGGAGTTTTCGTATCGCGAGCTGTTGAATCGGTGAAGTCTTCGAACGAACTGCCTTTTTCGAAGGACGAAAAAGTGAAATTCAAATAGTCACACAGATGACCCTCAACTTTCCTAGAAGAACAACCAATTGTCTTTATGATAGCTTCGAAATTCCCAAACTTAATAAAAATAGTAATTTGTACTTATTGGCCCTCTTGTAAAGATAAGAATGGTTATTGAAATATCTGAATAGGTAAAATTGCAGAACGTGCAATGAATAATAGATACGAGAATTGTTATTGAGGGACTTAAGCCGTCCTGGTCGGATTAGGAGGTAAGTCTAATTACGGATAGGCAATTTGGTTATTCCGATCGTTAGCAAAGTTTCATAGAATATCTCAGCTGGATGAAATGGAACTACAATAGGTACACAAGATAAAAATAAGAAAATTCAAATATGGAATATTGAACTAAATGATAAAAAAATTAAACTCAAATGTTAAAGCTAGAAATATACGTAGGGGCAACTCCCCACATAGGTATTGTTGTGGTGGTCTTTTTTTTGAAATATTTCTGTTTTTTTATTGCCAATTTAAAGAGTTGTAGGAAACATTTCAGAAGGCTTTATTAGTCTCCGATATGTAATAGTTTGTGGTTTAAATTTTTGGATGTTTTAAATTTTTTAAAGTTTTCTTAGTTTTTGAAAACGTTAGAGAATTTAGACCGAAACGTTAGTTAATTTCAAGAGCATTTAGAGCGTAGGAACTGACGTAGGAATCGACGAAGAAATATTGCTCAGAGGGAGTAAGAAAACTCATTAATTTGCACTTCCAAATTTAGTGGCTATAAAATCAGAAATAATTCAAAAAGCAAAAATATTACTACCTACACATGCGACAAAATACAGACATAATACATACGTGGTGGGGCAGCTATTGGTCGAAACGGATCGAACGGCAGTCCCCACCGTAAAGTGCTTTCATATAGAACCGGGTCACTTTTTTCGCATGTATAGGTTGAATGGAGTATTTATTTAGTATAGTATTTTTTAAACTTACTTTTTAAAGACACTCCGACTAATTTTCAACACCTATACCACTATAATCACTGTAAGCAAAAAATAAAGTGAACACTGACTTAGTTGACTAACGTCTTTTACGGCGTTCTAAACAATACTAGGCAAAATTAGGAAAATCTAGTAACGACATATACGGCATAAAAATATAGTTTCGCGCGCGAAATAAAAATATACAAAAGCTAGTAACTAGACTTACTGGTGTTTGTAATCACATTAATGTCTTTAGATAACTAGAAAAACAACTTTTACAAAACCTAGTAACTGGATTTTGTAGTTTTTGTTATCAAATAAATATATTTTCTTTATAGATACTAATTATAGCCATGAAGAACACTGCATTTACGTCATTCAGATAGGTGGCAATTTGACCCCAAGTAGGTAACTTTTGGCGCCAATTTCAAAGATGCATAATAATTCAAAAGCTAGTAGTATTTCAAGTTACTAGGTTTTACCATAACACGACAGAACATATCTTGGATCAAGAAGTCTGACAAATGATTGAAATCCAACATCGTTTACAATATTGAATGGTTGGTAGTCAATTGTAATATCATACCTAGATATCTGTTTAAGTCTTTTTTTCTTTGCGAAGAACTATCATACTCTAACGTTCTCTTGAAAAAAGGACTTATAGATCGAAAACTTGGGTAGCTGAATAAGGATCACTATTTGAACTAGTAGTACTAGCACTGGAACAGGGTTCAGAAATTAGAGTGCTATGAAATCTTTTCAAATGATCAGTTAAATTGCTAGTATTCCCACTGGAATTATATTCCTTACCGCATGACAAACATTTGGCAAAGGACCCCGCACATTTCTTATGGGAAATGGCTTTCCGTGAATTTGGCTGAATTTTTGATATGTTGTAGTTCTCTATGAGCTGATCAAAAGTGTCCATAGCCACAAAGCTCAAAAATGGACAGTTTTCGAGATATGAAGCTTTCAAAATGGACTTTTTCAAATTTTTGTGGTATTTGTCCATCAATCGAAAGGCACTCATTTCTTGTTGGGATGGAATTTGAATGTTCGGTGCCCAGAACCCGACTCAGAAATGATCTTTATCAGTTATAGTAGCCACTGTCATCGAAAATTTTTCATACACTGCTCTACACTGGCTATGAAATGAGGTACAAATTCCAAGATCTTCCATACATATTTTCATTCTACAAGATAACTCCAAAATAATTTATATTTTCCAAAAACTTCATATTTTGGGTATTTTTTTGAGAGAGACCATAATAACTAATTCCGAATATATCTGATATCCAATAGTATCAAACATGTTTTCCAAAAGGTTATAACAGGGCTCAGCCAGGTAGAATGGTAGAAAACGGAAAAATCATAATCATATGTCCTCATAGATAACAAATGTGATCCATAGTGATGTTACTTTAATATGATATGTGATTAATTTCTCATAAATCTTGATAATCTGACAATCGGGTGCCAAGACTTTTTCCTCAGATTGCCTCTAAATGGATGATAGCATCTCACAGCCAAACGAAACCGTGAATATGTCTGTATCTTTGATACCTGATAGTACTTTCCTGGTAAAATGGGAAAGTTTAAGTGTTGGAAGCAAACTATGAATGGAACTTTTGAGATTTACTGCCGAATTCTTGAAAATACCTTTTTTTAATAAATGTTGCATTAAAGTTTACACATATAAATCAGTAGCTACTCGTATATATGACCGTTTGCAAAATAAATAAGTGGATCAATCAAAAACAGTATAATATTAAGAGTAACATTCATAATAATAATAATAAGAATAATTATATAAACTATTTTAGCAATCGCAAGAAATCATTTGAAATATTTTGAGTGAGATCGTAAGCAGAATGATTAATTTGATAACATAAAACTATAACTATATCAACGAACGAAACAAAATCATGAGTCATTTTATCTTTCACGCCTTGTCAACTATCTAAGTAATCGATCATTGGTGGATGTACTACATTATTCATTTGTCATCATATTGGGGTTTGTCTGCTCCATTCTATTGGCGGCATCGAGCACATGGCTTAATAAACGTGTGTTTGGATATTTGACTCCTTGGTTATGGCGAGCATAACCAAGAAACCATAAAACGCTAGCAACATGAGCACAGCATCCAACGGTCCTGGCGCCTGATTTGCATGTACAATAATATACCTGTATTGACTCTTCATTATCGTCGTTAGTGTACACAATCCAGAGCTGATACTTTGTTGCGTTCCGGAATCTGGAATAAACTCTAACTCTCAAAAATCCAGGTTCCTCAAGTAATTCATCAATTTGGAATATCCCTGCTGTTCTCTCTGAAGTTTATCCTGTACATAAGATGGAGCTAAATTAACCTGGTAAACACCAATAGTTAGATCTCTTAGATAGTCCATACTCAATCTTGGAAACTGTGGCACCTGCTGTTGATTTAAGGGTATCCATCTTCCATTCCTCAAATGAAGCCCATCCACCTCTACTCGAGCTTGCACAACATTGGGCAATCGTGATCTCCGAAGCAATTCCTCTGCAACCCGTTCATTTGCTCCTTCCATGATGATCGGCGGACGGTATTTATTGATGATTGCTCCAGCTATACGATAAAATTGTCCAAGATTGTGAACATGTGGCATATTGATTGTTTTAGAAAAAAACTGAAATGTACTCTTTATGTGGCCATTTCGGGATTCCACTATCCATCTGCTTTTTGTTTCCAATCTGGATTTATTTGCTTCTTCCGTATTGAGTTGACTTTGTCCTCTTGCTAGGTGAATAGGCATCTCGTAGTGTATACCTATGTTATCAAGCAAGAGTGTGATATCTCGGTATCCTCTATCCAAAATGAAAATATCACCCTCCTGAAACCATTCCCTTAATAGATTTCTATCGTCTTCGAACTCATGGCGTAATATCTCCGCATCATTATTATAATGGTCTGAAAAATATGGGCCTTGTATTTCCAAAATGAAACCATCCGGAGCAACAATGAGAGCAGGTTTAACCAAGTGACGGCCTTTGTGCACCCAGTAGGATTGACGCAAGATGCGAAAGTTGCTGCTTTTAGGTATATACGAGTAAGTTCCGTCAATGCATACAATAGCCCTTGGTATGTTTGGCTCTTGGTTATACAACGTATTCGCAAATTGGGTGACATGAGCTGCTATGAAGTCATGTCTTGTAATCGACCTCAAACCTATGTTTTGAGAGACAAATCGCCCCATGAGGGACTTTCTTACTGTGGCAATGGCCTGACTCACAGCTTGACGGCTCGAATATCCAAAGATCACTTTCAAAAACTCGTCCGACAGTCCCTGTTTCAGCTTGCACAAAAATAACAAGAGATCTTTCTTACTGATGTACCTGAAAGATGTTTCTTCATGAACAGAATCACAAAATTCAAACAATTCCTGGAATTGATTTTTGTTCACTGGTGCTAAGCATTGAAAATCTGCATCGGTGAAACTGTTTTCGTCCTCATATTTTTGTGTATCGATTGCTCTGCTTCTCAATTGTTGAAGAAGAATCTGTAATTGTGGTCCTTTTATTATATAAGGTCTGGTGATGAACCTCAAACCTAGCAGTAATACCCGCAGCAAACAACCGTTCTCATCTAAATGATCGGGACAAGATCTTACGTTTTCTGGTACATAAATATTTTTCGAAATGAATATGTCAACTCCACATTCAGTTGATATTCTTTGAATATTCACAACAGAATTACAAATTATACAAGAGTTGCTTGTTGTTTGCGTTAAAACGTTTAAACGAACCCAAGCTGGATCTAGTTCAATAAGTCTGATTTCGTTCAGGACTGATCTGTTACAATTGAGACAGATTCTTGTTTGATTTGTCACAGGAATTGGAGGATAACCTTGCATGTCACGTCTTGATATCGCAATTTCCCATTTAAATTCATTTTCTTCACTGCGTAGGAGCTGCATTCGGCCAGGAGCAAGTCTCACATTACATATAAAGCATTCAATTTGATTTAAATATGCCATGATGTCGACATGTACCACTTCTTGGAATCAGTATTGATGACTGACGAATTAGTCAAATATTATGATGTGACAGTTTAAGCAATTGTTTCATTTTCATTCACGACGACTTTGATTCTTATAGCACGTCGATTATGATGTTATCAAAATCGAGTTGAATGTTCAATAGACAATGTGAGATTGACTCCGTGTCAAATATAACTTCTCCGCGATGATGAGAAATACCGATTACATTAAAATTTTTTATGATTTATGATGATAGTTTCAGTTTTAGGTTACCAAATAATTCATTTTACCCTCGATCTGACTCATCATATTTCAAATGATTTTTTGCGATTGCTAGGAGAGTTTATTATTGTTTTTTGTTGAATATCATTATGAATGTTACTTCTAATATTATAATTGTTTTTGATTGATCTGCTTATTTACTTTGCAAGCGGTAATATGAGTAGATACTCATTTATATGTGTGAACGTTAATGCAACATTTATAAGAAAAAAAGAATTTTCAAGAATTCGGGAGTAAATCTCAAAAGTTCCATTCATAGTTTGCTTCCATCACCTGAACTTTCCCATTTTACCAGGAAAGTACTATCAGGTATCCAAGATACAGACATATTCACGGTTTTGTTTCGCTGTGAGATGCCATCATCCATTTCGAGCCATTCTGAGAAAAATGTCTTGGCACCCGATTGTCAGATTATCGACATTTGTGAGAAATAAATCACATATCATATTCAAATAACATCAATAGTGATCACATTTGTTATCTATGTGGTCATATGATTATGATTTTGTTCGTTTCCCTCTATTTTAGCTAGCTGAGCCTCGTTATGAATATTTTGGAAAATATTCGATACTATTGGATATCAGATATATTCGGAATCAGTTTATTATATTATTAGTTTGGTCTCTATTCATAAAATACCGAAAATATGACAGTTTTGGAAAACACAAATTATTCTGGCGTTATCTTGTAGCATGAAAATATGTATGGAAAATCTTGGAATTTGTACCTCATTTCATAGCCAGTGTGGAGCAGTGTATGAAAAATTTCGATGGCAGTGACTAATATAACTGATAAAGATCATTTCTCAGTCGGGTTCTGGGCACCG
Source organism: Chrysolina haemoptera (assembly GCA_958298965.1). Classification (NCBI taxonomy): domain Eukaryota; kingdom Metazoa; phylum Arthropoda; class Insecta; order Coleoptera; family Chrysomelidae; genus Chrysolina; species Chrysolina haemoptera. Next base: position 14,553,683 of record OY282593.1, on the reverse strand, counting down.
AACATTCAAATTCCATCCTAACAAGAAATGAGTGCTTTTCGATTGATGGACAAATACCACAAAAAATTGAAAAAACCCATTTTGAAAGCTTCATATCTCGAAAACTGTCCATTTTTGAGCTTTGTGGCTATGGACACTTTTGATCAGCTCATCAAGAACCACATCATATCAAAAATTCAGCTAAATTCACGGAAAGCCATTTCCCATAAGAAATGTGCGGGGTCCTTTTTTGTCAGATGATTTTTTGAAATATTTCCACACTATGGACATTTTTCTCCTTTTTGTTATCTGATTCACGCCCAAAGTCACTCGCAGGAGTTTCTTCACTTGGTTCTAAAAATATTGAACACATAAAAAACTAAAAGAGCTACTTACTAGTTTTTGTATACTTTACTTGTACAAGAACCACCATTTCTCTCTCTTTTTTCAGAGTTTGATATAAGAAATTTATCCATAAAACACGTTTGTACAATTCGCACAGTATTACATGTGAATTTATTTATTATCATTGTTGTGATTTTGATTAGGTTAAGGTTAGTTCCCTTTATCCACCTAGCTGATTCCCCTAGTCACTAGTGTGATCTGTACTTGAAATTCATGAACTTAACATGGTAAACAGTGAAAACAAACAGAACCCTGTAATTATATTTCGAAAACCATATTGCTATCGCTTATCGCTAGATGTCCCTTGAGAGTACCTGTTCGATTGAAATATGATATTATCTTTTTACATATTAGGTTAATACTCAGAGTAATAGTAAAGTCTGTCATTTTTAAACAAAACAACCAAAAATGAACAGAAGTCAAAAATATATAGAAAAGAAAAATTCAAATTCATATTAGTTATTTATGAAACTAAACTTCATATCTGGATAAAGGAACATTATCATCAGCATCTGATGAGGATTGAATTTCTTCCAGACATCTATTTCAAATTAGCCTGTTTTTTCGAGGGGTTTTGATTTAGATACTTAAAAATAAATACTAGTTTAACTTGGATTGGACAATTCCGAATATGGAAAAATATCTTTCCAATCATGCGGTTGCCGCCATGGCTGTTAGTAGTTGCTCGTTGCTGGAATAATAAACTAGGTTTTCAGGACTCGATCTGTATCGATTACGTTCATTGTGGACTTACAAAAAAAAACTTGCAGAACATCCATTTTATTCTTTTGAAGAGTATTCATCTTATAAAATATAGATTTTATGTCTACAGGGTGTTCATTTCAGGACTTCCCACCCTAATTTTTTCGAAATGTGTGTATTAAAAAAAAAATCTGAGACAAGTCAACGAATGTATCGAAGGGGACTATTTTTCATCAGAAAATGAACGCGCCCCCTTTCATCCCCTGCAAGGGGGAGCTACCAACTTCAAAGTCTTAAATGCGAAGGGGTATCGAGTTATACCTCATTTTAAAGGTCTTTTTAATCTCTACAGGTCGGTGTTTTTTTTTTAATTGATCGATCTGTTGTCGAGATATTTAGGAAAATCTGCTTTGCTCCTCCGTACCATTGAAATGAAAACTGTAAATGTTTATTCTCATTCCTTTTACTTCAAACCTAAATTACAATATTTTGCACTACCTCGATAATTGCTCAAAATGTATACTCTAAAAGTGTACTCTAAAAGTGTACTTGTTGAAGAAAATAAAAGACTTATTGAATTTTTTACCATAGTTACCAGTTGTGTGATAGTTGTGTGATAAAACAATGTATTAAAAATGTTTGGATTGACGTGGCCTTTACTTGATGGAAATCCATTGTTATGACACTAATAAATAAAACAAAGTCATTAATGCCTATTATATTTTGGAGGAAGGCCATGACTTCAATGAAAACTTCTAAATTTTTCATATGGAAAATAAGGGCATTAGGCTTAATTATTTAGAATTCTTGGAAATTACTAAATTGAAAAATTCAACTTGTTTATTAAATGATCAATTGGACCTGAACAGTTCCCCTTTGTTAAATTTAATTCAATTAAGTAGTAGCTATGTTTTGAGATTTCCAGGTAGTTATATTGTTATTGTCAATTTTATAAGATGTATGCTAGGTAGTCCCTAATTATAGAAAAAGGCATTCAAGTATTTTTCAAGGAAGAACAATATTAGTGTACTACATTCCCTAATTTTGTGAAAATTTTAACGTGTTTTACCTTAGTATCGTATTAAAAATGGTTTACACTGAAAAAGTCGAAATAGTATTTATTTACAGCGCCGAAAATCAATATGATCGACGAACTGCTGCAATATTCAACAAAAGGCACCCAGATAAGAACACCTCTCATAGGTATGTCCTAAATCTTATCGCCTTATTTATTTATTCTCATTTACTCAGACAGGATCTGTTGCAAATTTAAAACATGATGAGCCAAGAGTTTTGAATGAACCCACTCAAATCGAAGTGTTGGGTTATATTGGTATACGTCCTAATATTTTGTTACATACTATTTCTGCTGCAACTGGAGTTTCCTATGTGTTTTAAGTGAATGCTAGATGGTATGATGTTTTAATTATGTTTTATTTATTTGTCCCATTGACTGCTTGCTACAAAAATGTATATTTTTAAACAAATAGTATGAGGTATTGTGTTTTAATTATGTTCTTTTGACATGCTTTGTTGAGAAAAATTTATATTTTCAAACAATAAAGCTATTTTTTACTTTGACTTTGAATGTTTCAATCGGTTGAGTATCTCCGATCGTTATTGAGTGTGAACTGATAACGATTGTAGATACCAAACCGATTAAAACGTCATGTTCATAGAAACACTCCAGACAATGGAAGTCCGTAATAAAAGTAATCAATTCACAACATTGTATAAAACTTTCAATCATTCTGTATCATCAGCCAATAGCATCACTATCTTAGCTTTGAAGAACATCTTTCTTTTTCTTTCTTTCATTCTGCTCAGCGAGTCAGCAATTGAAAGTCGAAAATTATGGTCTTCCTTATTAATGTCTGAATTATTGTTACTTTTAGAAATAATTAGTTTGAGGCTGATTCTTTTGCATGATAAAAAATATGGATGTGTGACACCAACCTTTCTTTCCTCTTCGTTTTGTCCGGTTATTTTTGGCTGTCTGGTTGGGGTACCCCTGTTTGCCTCTTGCGTTTAACGTTTGTGGAGCGGTGAGCGGCGGTGCTAATAACTTGGCACATACATGAAGATATAATATGCACACAAATATGCGGTGTTTATTCAAATATGGCTTGTTCTCGACTGGCTGCCGGAAATGATCGACGTACCTTCCTTGTACATGCGCATAGGAAAGTGTCAACACAAATTACTTTCAATAATAATAATAATAATAATAATCGATCGACCGAGATCCTTCCGCCTTATAATAATAAAGTAATCTAACATGATAAACTCAATATGATACAATTATTAGGAATAAAATTCAGACTCTGTCCCACTGAGCTACACGTAGCAACTAGAGATTCCAATGGCACTTCAAATTTTTTTTATTGAAGCGATCTTTTCTGAGGTTTCCAATGTCACTGGGTGTTTTCTGAATAGTTGGATTGGTTGCTGTATTGGAAGGAGCTACCTCTTCTGATTCCCCCTCCAATGATGAAAGTGATTCCAATTCTGAGTATATATCAGCCATGCTATTCTTCTTGCTCATGTTGTCCTTTGCTCTATAAAAAATGTTTTCTCAGAAGATTTCAGAATCCAATTACAAACTTACGTCCTCGTAATGATGGTTCTGTCTAAAAAACCCCATTTTTTCGAAGAGAGGCCAGCTACAAGAATATGCCCCAGAACCTGATGGTATGCACGTTAAATTCCTTCTTTCTCGAACATATTTTAGCCGTAAGGATTTCCATGACGTGAGTTGTTAATTCGTCGGACGAGGTAACAGGAGAGGCGTGCAGTAGTGCGTCTCTCTTATTTATGTGGTATTATCATATCATTGCGTTCCTTGTTGCTCGCGTAGATTTCTGTCTATACCACAGATGAAAAGTTTCCGATACTGTATAGACTGACCGATTATTTATTTTTTCAAATTTCTTAAAATAAAACGAGAACAAGATTAGTTAAAGGGCTATATTTAATACATAATAATTTAGTAACATATTTATTCACTCTTAACATTCTTAAGCAGTATTAATTTGGTAATTTTTTTCTGACACTAGCCTGATTTCCATGTAATCTAAAATTAAAACTACTTGCATGATGCTGCATCCTACATTTAATCTATGCTGACACAATTTTACGTATTAATTGAATCTCTTGCAAATCTTCGAAAATAAATTCTTCAGTTGGCTGATGTGGAGGAGTAAAGTTTTTCAAACTGATGCTAAAATGGTTAATTGTCTTGTTGATCAAATGTTGTTTTATGTTGAACTGCTTCTTCAACAATAGTTGTTCTGACAAATATCTGAATTGCTTTTCAACATAAAACAAAATAGTTTACATACAATATCAGAGCCATAAATTAAATCTCAACGTTTGATAGACTTCGTAAAATTTTTGTGGCATACATCATCAGCATAGTATGTATTATACACAGTGAGAGCATGTCAGTCTTTTAACTAAACTCAACACAATCTACTCAGCAATATAATGAATGATATTATGCTGGATATCACTTAAAGTTATAGAATCAATACATTCCTTCAAGCTAAATTCTTCAAGATTGTCGTCACTAAATTCTTCGGATTTCAAAACAAAATTCAAATGCTGGAATGCTGAAGTACAACAATTTTCGAAATCAATGCAGTCTGAATTTGGACTAGATTTGACGAAATTTCGAAATAATAGTTGCCTCAAAGACCACTTCAATTGTAAAGAGTTGGGATTGTTATTCCGTCCCCCTCTTGAACGAATGCAGGAAAAGTACAATTCTAAGTGATCCTGAGAATATTTATATGTTAATAAATATTTTACTGGATGTTCTGGTAAAGAAAACATTATCAGCCAAAGTTAAAAGTGTTTTTCATTGTGCATATGAATCCCAACGCAAATGTTCTTCTATTGTGGCTTAATAACGAAATTCCATCAACTTTTAGAGATTGTAAATAATTAATCGAATCTGAAAAAATACTGGTAAAGTAATGTGTGGATTTTGATCTGATGGGGATTTATAAAGCCTTTGCCAAATGGATTTCTTGAGTTCAAATGATCAAAAATCCTATCAAGCACTCTAATGAATTCAATGGTTGCTGGGCAGCCTTCAAATCCTTCCTTACCAGTATCTTTGAGATATTGCAAAGCGTCAGCAACACTACTGCTCAGGGCTTGAACATTTATATGTGCCGAAGTTAATGAATTTCCTATTCTTAGCTGCTCCCTCTCTTGAACTGAATGAAGTTCTTTGAGATATTCCCAACAATTTTTTCTTAACTCTGAATACATTTCCTTTTCTGCAAAACTATTTCTTGCCAGTTTGGCCATATGACAAGAGTCTAGCATACAGTAGACCTTAATAGGCAAACACAGATGTGTAAAAAAAGAAACAATTTCTTTTGAATGAAAATTACAACCCAACTTATTATTTGTTTTTATCTTACATTAACTCGCTCTAATACCCTCCTTGCAGTGTTGTTTTTTTTTTCAGCAAATGATTTGAATGCTTGGCACAGAATCAGGTTTCAAAATATTTATAGGGTGAATTAGCTGATTTTCGGCCACTTAAGCAGAATGTGGACAAGTTTTGTTTATAGTTAAATTTTGTTTGAATGATATCAACTGTTTGAGATTGATTATCATAAGTATATAGGTTTTCCTGCCATGAATATGAAACATATTTCAAATATGAGGAGAAATAAAAAAATTAAAAAAAAATATTCAAATATGTATTTTTCACCTGTTTCCGGCCCCACACGCTCATTTACCGGCCAGCATTGTTCCTATTTTCGGCCACGATTTTTATACTGGCCAACTTTTATTCTTTTTTTCAGCCACAATTTTATGTACCGGCCGAGATTACGTGTATTTTTGGCCATAGCAATTATTTAATGAAAATCGAAGAAACATTTCAAATAAGTAAAAAAAATAAAAAATTTAATAACAAATTTAAAATGAAAAATACAGTTTAGTTTTTTAAAATAAAACTTATGTACTATAATCACATCGATATTCCTTTTCAGCCGCCTCTTCGTACGGTAATCCAACAAACTCGGTGCATTCCATGTGATACTACCTCGGACAATAATCGCACCCTATATTTTTTTTGTCATCCTCTTCTGTCTCACTTTCTAGTTATTCCGCATTCTTTTTTCTTTGGCCAATAGTCTATCTTCCTTTCTTTTCCTAATTTCATCAGTCTTTTGTTTCTTTACTGCGTCTTTTTCTTGATAATACATTCGCCAGGCGTTTGAAGATATTGCACTTGGTAATTTTTCTTCGGTACTTTTTCCTTTTTTATAGGATCGGGATACGTTAAGTGGTTATCGAAGGCATTTAATGTATCTAGCTTATCTTCAATTATGTTATGGTGAAAAACTTCAACGCATTCATTATTTTCTTTTTCTTTATTGGTAGCAAGTTCAACATCAGAACTTATATGTAGTTTTTCTGGTACTGTTAAACTTCTTGATTTAGGTTCATTGTTAGTTAGATCCATCAGAATTTCACTCGATTATTCTTGTTCATTTTCTTTTTTATCCATTTTCTGTAGTTGTGTCCACAATATTCTCGAGAAGTACTTCTTCTGAAATTTCAATGCTATTCATCGTAATTTCACTTTCGAAATTATTTTTCATAGACCTATCTACCAAACTCTTTATAAGTATTACTAAATTTTCTGTGGTAGCCCTAATTTCTAGTAAACGGTATTTGTTACTCATCGTAGGTTCTTCGGTAATTTCTTTAAATAATTCAACAACTAGTTTATCATTAAAAATAGGAGGTTCAATACTCGCTTCAATATCAATAGGTATTATGTACACATCTTCGAGGTTGATAATGGAGCCAACTTCAACTTTCAAATGGGGTTCAGAAAACGATTCTCGCGTTGCTATGTGGTCATCATCAAATATGAGTTTGACATTATTTTCAGTCTCGGATCTTATTCATTTTCAATTTGCCTTTCACCACCTTGATTCTTAGTAGTACTATGATTGTTGGAATCAACCCTTACTGAATCTTCAAAATATCGAATTTCATTTAAAATAACTTCAGCGTTTATTGCATAGGAGAACAATTTATTTTTAATTCTTTCAATTACTTTTACTGCTATTCTGCATTCCTCAGATGTGATCTTTCTTCTTGAGGCGTGGAATTTGAATTATGATTTCGTAGGTAATACTACAAGTGTATTGGTGATTATCGAAATAAAAATTCCTTCGACTTTGAGAAACAAATTATGTTGCTTGGCAACCACACGAACGCGAAGCGCGAGTGTGGTTTCCTAAAGCAATCATCGGTGCACGAGTTGTATTTGTTAAGACTATTCCATGAATGAAATCAAAACCATTTTTATTTATTATTAATGTTAATATTGAAAGTACAGTTAGTGCTGTTGAATATTTTGACGCAATTCATATCAAGTTCGCCCTAACTACGCAGAGCAGCTGTCTTGGTATTTAAAACTTCCCGCTATTTCAGTGACCATTCACAGGGCGCGTCTTTCGTTGGTTGTCTTTAGGTTTGTTCGCGTTCATAAAACAAACAGTCTCTGAAACCATCGGATGCATGCGCAGTTTCACAGAACTGTACGCATTCTTTGAGTTCTGTGGGACTACGCATGCTTACAGCTAACAAACTCATTTGTAATAGAAAAAAGTCGACGCTCATCAAAAGGAACCATGAGACAAGTTCCAACTCACAAATTCTTAGGTGTGCATATTTCAGAAGACTGTAAGTGGAATTATCACATTAATGTCATATGCAAAAGAACAACGTCTATATGCTATGCACTGTTCCAACTGAGCAAGTTACTCGACAAACATGCTCTGAGAATGTATTACCATGCGCAATTACAGTCTGTAATATCGTATGGGATAATAGTGTGGGGCAGTTCACCTGAAATGAATAGGGTTTTTATACTACAAAAAAGGGCAATGAGAATAATTGAAGGAGTACCGCGAAGAACAAGCTGCAAAGAAATATTTATCAGGTCCAGAGTTCTAACACTACCTTCTGTCTATATACTACAAGTTCTAGGATATGTCAAAGAAAACATCATCCTATTCAAAGGGGTCAGTAATAGCGCCTATCATACCAGAAACACTCTAACTTTAGAAGTACCAGCTCATAAGCTCACAAAAACCGAACTCAGCCCTAAACACATGGGCATTAAACTATACAACAAATTGCCAACTGAAATAAAAACATTACCTTTACATAAGTTCAAAATAGCTATTAAGCATATTCTTCTTGAAAAGGCGTACTACTCAGTGGCGGAATTCTTGAATGACATAACAATTTAAGTAACTACATATTGTATTATGCTGTTGTTGATAACCTACTACTCATACATGATCTATGTGTTTCATGTTAAGGTTTAATCTATTTCTCTAATTCTATGTCGTAGTTATTTTATGTAAGTGTTTGATTTAACATATACACTATTTTTATTTATTTATAAATTTTTATTATATGTTAGCCATTAGGTACATTGACATGTTCTATATCAATTAACTTGATCCTGAAGAACGAATAAATACTAACTAACTAACTAACTTGTGACGGTTTCGGGTTTCGGACAGTTTATTTTGTGAACGCGTCGAACGCGAACAAGCCTATTAAATTGTTTAGTTCATTGGTAGATAGATAGTGACTCATCGTTCATTTTCATGCTTTTACGGGAATTGAAAGGGCGGAGTTTTGGTTTACGTGTATGCAAAATTTATCGAAGAGTTAATATGAATGAAAAGTGAAGCGTATCTTGGTTTTGGTCAAAGTTTGGTGTTGTGTCAAAAATTTGTCGAAAACTGTGAAGTTGATATGAATTAATATAGTTAGTGCTCATCATGGTTTGGGTCAAAGTTAGGTGTTGTGTCATTATACCAACTTGCTGGTGGGGTAAGTTTGTTTTATAAAACAACCAATGACGAAGCGAACTACAAAGGTATCTAATAGCCAATCAAGTGCCGAACTACAAAATCGAAAACATGCTGTTTTCAATTATCAATATGAAAATTTCCACCAATCAAATATTTGGTAATAATGAAAGATCTACGCGTCAGGTTGCTGGAATATTCAATGGAAGGCATCATGATCGAGAACCAATTTCTCACGCCAAAATCAACAGATTGTTCGTAAAGACTAGAGCGGTTTTCAAGACAAGACCAGGGAGGTACAATTTAAATCAAAGACACTATCCTGACGACGAACATTTCCAATTTCGAAACAACCCAATTGGTACTGTAAGGGCAGTTGCGAGGACAATGAATTCAACGAAAAACAAAGTATAGAGATGTTTGAAACGCAACAGGATTAGGGCATTTAAACCAAAATTTCCACATACCGTGTTAAATGGTTATTTTGAAAGACGGTTTGAATTTTGCTTACAAGGACTTATTGAAAAAAGAGTTGAATAATTTTTTATTCAAATCAGCTCTTGAGATGTTGAAAATATGAATTAAAGGGTTTTTGGGGATGCTGATTCCGAATCTGATAAGAAAAGTTGTCTTAAATAAGCATTAATATTTATTTCTCAAAAAATGCCTTTTTTTCTCTCCCCAACTTCGCACGCCAATGGTGAATGAATATGATCACTATGCCAAATACTTAATTTTTCTAACATAAAATCACCACCAAAATCTCAAGAAAATCGCTAATAACAGATATTCGGGTGCATTGACGAAAAAAGTGAATTTATTTTTTTTCTCGTCAAATCAACTCTTGAGATTTCGAAAATATGGATTGGGGGGTTTTTGGGGATGCTGATTCTAATTCTGATAAAAAAAGTTATCTAGAATGAGCCCTAATATACTTTTCCCAAAAAACAGCTTTTTTTTATTCCCCACACCGCACGCCTATGGTCGATGAAAATGTTCACTATGCCAAAATACTTCATTTACCTAACATATAATCACCACCAAAATTTTAAGAAAATCGCATTATTAATAACTGAGATATTAGGGTGTATTCATGAAAAGCGGGACACACTATATATCCTTAGATACATAAAAACAACATCAGAAACAGATAACAAAGCTAACTATCAACAATAATCTATAGGAAAATGTGACACTAAACCAATAGCTCCCAAGTTTTCTAATGGAGTTATACCTCTGTGATGCCCTTCGTCTAATCTTAGTCTGAAACTTGAGTTTGTTCTCTTAGTGGCTTGAAGATTTAAAAAGGTCATCTTATGATTTAAAAATGTTCCTTCATCTGTACATTTATAACAGCCATGTTACCCAGTGTGATACTTAATGTTTTTGATGAAAGCACGAGCTGGAGAATCGCAACAAAATGATCTTATGATAATAACAATTTTCTTTTCATTCATTACAATACCCTCTTTTACAAGATCTTCAAGTTCATCCACGAATTTGGAAAAATAATCATTCAAAGGAGGCTTATTATTACCACAATAAATTGCAACAGGAAATATTAGTTTTGAAAAATTATTTACTTTACACAAAATAGGCCAAAAAGATGTATTAGTACTTTTATGCAGTGGAAGCCCATATAAGCCCATTAAATTAAATGTGTCCAATTCAACATATTTTTCAGCTATTTTCATCAAGTTTTGTCTCATACCAAAAAAATCCCCAGATCCCTGTTTCTCTACATCTACATGTGACGGAGTTTTTAGAAGTGTTCTTGCACAGGTAGGCAAATCTGACAAGTCCGGGTTTGTAGTAAACCAGGACAATAACTCTGCCAAGGAAGTATGAGTGATGTACTTGAAACTCCAATTTCTCAAAAATGCTTTGGTATTAATTATTTCATTTTGAGACTTTCCTTCTGACAATATGTCATGAATGGAATCATCACTATGACTGCTATCGTCGTCAGAATCACTATCTTCGGAATCATACCTAATCATTTCATGGTGGATATTAGTGATACTTGAAGTAGGACTAAAAGTGTCACTCTATTATTTTCCATATCGATGGTACTTTTAATAAAAAAACTTTCATTCCTCTCGTGTACTTCACTGCAATCTTTTTTACTTTGAATACAGTCCCAGTGAGATTTTATTTTCTTACTTCCACTGGAAAAAATCGAGTCTACTTCCACGAGTTTTCCTAATTTTTCTGTACCTATAGCTTTTGCTTGTTTGTTCGAGTTGAGGTTTCCACATTATATTTACCTGTTTTCATACGATTTACGAGGAATATAGGTGAAAATATATTTAGGTATAGATAGCGTCACTCCAAGATCAGACGTGCTAGTAAAAAGTAATAATATATACTACTCACTTGTCCATGAAAAAATGATTTCCCAATTGGGACATCATTTTTATTTTACAAATTTGGGAAACAACTATTTTGTCTAGAACTTCTCCAAAAACCACCAGAAATACGTAGACCAAACCAAAGATTAATCTTTTTACAATAAACAATTTGATTGCCAATAATGCCAATATTTGCCAATGCCACGTTTAAGCCACAAATGAAAATAGACAGAAAGCATCGTTACTGAGACTGATTTCGAATTTACTCACAGTGTACCCTATACTACACCGTGTGAACATTGACATGCAATGGGCCATTGATGAGCCGTAGTAGAATTTTGATTGGGAGGAATATTTAAGGAGGCCCATTGATGGGCATCAGAATATTATTGTTCGAAGGTAATTCGCAAGAAGAACAATGAAGGCCTTTCATCCACTTACCGTTAAACGTCATTCACCCTTCATCAACGACAATTGGCCGGCTTTCTGCCGACTTTTAATGTTTGCTGGGTACACTCTAACGGAACCATGTTACAATATGTTTTATTTTTGTGATTATTTGTTTCAATTCATCAGTCTCATTAGTAGTCCTTTCTACTACCAAGTTTAGTTGATGTGCAAAACAATGAATGTGTATTTTTTTCTCTAAGAAGAGGTCAACTCCACAGGTCGTATTAGAAGCACCATCAGTTATTATAGCAGTAATTATATTTTTTTCTATATCCCATTCATTACACAAATTCCTTAAATTTTCTGCAATGTATAACCCTGTATGCCTGTTATCTAATTCATATAATTCTAAGGTAGTGGAGAAAATTCTACTGTTGTCTTCAAAGTGCAATGTTAAACCCAAAAAACTTTTTGAATTAAGGGTTTCAGTCCAAATGTCAAATGTGATACAGTAAGAGGAAGCATTTTTTCTTTTTTCTTTATAGATAACCTTTGCTGCAACGCATTTTTCATTTAGCAATTTACTGATTGTCTTTTCACATGGAATTTTATAACTGGGTGCTAATACTTTCATCAATTGTTTGAACCCCTCATCCTGAACAATTGATATCGGTTGAAAATCCCGACAAATCATGAATAATATGGACTTAGTAATATTATTGTATTTACTGCCCACTACTGCATGGGATGTAATTTCTGAGTAAGTTTCAATTATTGTTCGTTGTCTTTTGAATGAGGGTTTAATTTGTGATACTTTGGTTCTGGTGCAAGGTAAATCTTCAGACACAGAGATTCCAGAAGGGCCAGGCAAATCTTCAGATGTATAGGGAACCACATCTTCCAGTGAATTTGTTTCTGATAGTGATCTATGTGACTCATCAGTAGGCTGTTCAACTCTTTTACACTCTTCATTTCCTGATTGTGGCAGGGCTTAGGGATGCACTGCACTTAAATGATTTTTTAAATTTGAAGTGTTTCCAGATGTTTTAAACAGTTTTCCGCATAACAAATACTCAGCTGTTTTGGAATCCATTGAGAAAGCGGTTCTCAATCTGAACACTCCTGAATTTTTTAAACTGGTTTTTATTAGAAATATACAAATTCCCTATAGTCAGCCATGAAAAATGTAATATCAGCCACTAATGATCCTATAGTCAGCCTATTTTGGGAATATTACAAATTATAAAAAATAAATAGGTAAGGTAATTGATCATTCAGAAACAATGTGTACGTAAATTTTAATAATAATAACAAAAAATAAAAAATAAAAAAACAACAAAAAAAGTACTCTATACCTACCTATCACAACCAAAGACTGGTAGTAATTTGAAGCTATTATTCAAATAAACATTTATATACATATCAGGTAGCTTCACAGCCGTAATAGTAATAAACTCACTAGGTAAATAATGGAAAAACAACATTACTTTTTACAAAAATCACATATAAATTCTGCGTATTCTATTTCAAAATAGTCACATCTCTGAAAAGGAGAACATTTCAGATGAAACCACCGAAGGCATCTATCACAACCAATATTTTTCAAGTCGTTATCTTCAGTATCACTGTCCATATCTAAGGTGCAAGTCGCACATTTTTCTTTAATTCTAATTTCTATATCATTTACGTCAATCACAGATTCAAGTTCTTTTTCCATCACAGAATCAGGTAAACTTATTATATCAGTCTCTATTTTTTGCTTCTTCTGTTTCTTTCTTCCTTTTGAATTACAACGCTTTTTTCTGATGAACGTTTAAGTCTGTCTGCTTTTCGTTTTTCCCTATCGTCTGCCACTTTTTTCTTCTCGTCTATTTTTTCTTGTAATATCTTTCTAAATTCAAGAGAAGAAATTGCTGCTGGAAGGCAATCCTTTCTGGCTCGTTTGCTCGTGTTGCTTTTTATTGGTGTTGGAAAATATAAATGGGTACTGAAAGATGAAGATAAGGAAGTACTGTTTGACGATTCTAAAGTTATATCTTGCAAAACTCTAATTGTCTTTTCAGAATTTCTATAGGAATCTTCTATATCGTTTCTAATGACTCCACCTTCTTCTTCTACGTCACTCTCTATTACTTCAATCTTATTCATATCTTCTTGTTGTTTATTCACGAATGCTACCTTAGGAGCTGTGATGATATTTGTAGGAACTTCGGTGGAATTGATTTTTTCATTGTTGAATATATTTTTATTATTCACTTCAGTCTCCAGTAACTCATGCCCTTTTCTGTACTCTCTATTTTTATCTCCATGTACGAGGGCCATGGTACTGATTATGTTACGAAATTCCATAGCATTATCTTCAATTTCATTTTCAATATTCTCTTCCATGTCAAAATCAAATATTACCACATTTCCTGTTGGGGTTTGTTGTTCTTCTGTAATATCAGCATTCTCAGTGTCACACCTCTGGAGAGTTCCATCTGGCATAACAAATGCATCAACTATTATGCCATTTACTGGGTCCTGGCAATCTTCTGGAATTGGATCACTTTCTTTGTTAATTATTGTTTCTAGTTTCTCTAAAATGTTATCTACATTTGATTGCCCACCTTCAGTAAACATATGTTTGAACTGTTTTAAAACAAGTTTGGTTGTTTCTATCTGTTCTTTAGAGATAAGTTCATTATTATTATTATTGGTTGCTGGTTGTACCCTTTCAATTGCATTTTGGATACACTTGCTGTAGTCCACTGCATCTGGGTTGAAAGGAAATAACCCACATTTTCTAAATCCATTTTTGTTTGCTTCAGTTGAAGAATAATCTGACAGTACTTGTTGCAACAAGGGACAAAAGGTGCATTTGGTTAAAACAGAGTTGACATTTTCGGGTTTGAGCTGCCAAGCCCTGAGAGTTTTCTTCCAATTACTTTTTAGTGGCTTAAATACGCTAACATCTGCCGGCTGCATAATATGGGTAGTGTTTGGAGGCAATGCATATAAAACGATGCCATTATCATGGCAATATTGACTTAACTCTAAAGACAAGTGAGACATGCCCATCTACAAAAAGAATTACGGGTTTAACAATCTTACTTTCTTCTAAATACCTATTCAAGCCATTTGCTATATATTCAAAAAATATGTCTGTCCTCATCCATCCACTATGGGATCGTCCCAAAAACCATGTTGATGGCATACTATCGACAATAGCTTTATTTGGACGAACAAATGGAAATACGACCATTGGGGGCAATGTTTTTCCATCATCTGAGCAAATTAAAAGAACTGTTATGGTTTCTTTGTCATTCCCTTTTTTTACATCGTACACGTTTTTGTAACCTTTTGGTGCCAGAACTTTTCCAGTTTTGGGACACATGGCAAAACTTGTTTCGTCACCATTTAAAATACGTGATGGATCTTTCAGAATATCGAGCCAATTGTTTTTTTCCAAATAAGCCTCTAAGTCCCTGAACCATTTTCTAATGAATTCTTCGGTAATTATACTTCTGCCCTTGGTAAGCCCTTCTGCTTCTCTTAAAGCCAGGGCAGGGTGTCTCTTCAAGAATCCTGCATACCACTTTTTGCCTGGTCTTTCATCCTTAAATGGAGTTTTCCTTTTTTCACTTCTCATTATTTGCTCTACAGTGTGTAAAAGGTCATCTTTTTTTTGAGGAAATCCACATTTTGCTAGTGAAATGAGCCAATTTTCTAAAGTATCCTCTTCTTCTTTCGTCAAAACAGTTCCTGGACCCATCTTACGAGGACCTTCTGCAACTCGACCATGAAGTCTATCTTGTAA
The DNA here is from genome assembly GCA_958298965.1 of Chrysolina haemoptera. Taxonomy (NCBI): domain Eukaryota; kingdom Metazoa; phylum Arthropoda; class Insecta; order Coleoptera; family Chrysomelidae; genus Chrysolina; species Chrysolina haemoptera. Next base: position 14,538,189 of record OY282593.1, on the reverse strand, counting down.
AGTACCTCGAGGTACATCATATCGCCTGCTGGCCTCTCTTATGCTCAATGTTTCGTCTCGTATAGCTCGCAAAGCATCAGTCAATGCTTCCTCTGGGTATTTGTGAATACTGTGGGATTTGTAGCGACTCATATTGTGCTATCTGTGAAAAAATTCAGCATGAGGCATCATTTCCGCAAGCGGCTGAGTACTGGATTTCCTATATCCTAAATTCAGCCGCTTAGTATATGTTTCAGAGTTGGGCGGCTGACCATTGGTTAGTTCGTTATGTCGAAAGATATCCGTATATAATATTGAAGAAGAATATCTACTCAAAGCATATAATTGTATACATTGTCTCCAGACCTATATTAGTTAGTTTTCAGAAAATTTAACAGGGATAAGTTATATATTCTATTTCCACATAGCATACAACTTAGCCAAAGTATATATTTTTTCAAAACGCAAAACAAGCATTTTGCAGCCGCAACAGAGGCCGCAAAATGATATTTTGCGGCCGTTACCCAGAGTGACGGACGACAAAAATTTTTACGGCCGTTCCCATAGTGACTGCCGGCAAACTGAACGCCACTACAGCATTTGACATTTCTGAAATATGACAATAACAATGTATTTCGAACCAAAAACTATTTCCAAATTCACAACAGAAACATACTTTATTTTTGATATATATTAACATTGATTGTACTGTTTATATTATTACTGATATTCATCCCTGAAGATGAAGCAACTAAATCTATTGTTTCTGAACAATCATTATTTACATTAGACAAAAACGTATTATTTTCTTTGGACATTAACATTTTGCGATTGACTACATTTGAACTAGATGCTACAGTGCCAGAAATTGCATCGGAAATTTTGTTCTTATTATGGATGGAATCCTCGACATATCCTTCCGCTACAGTAGTGGACTTCCATCCACCGTGGCGTTTAAGAACTGATATATCAGCACCTGTATTGGCAAGCAGCGTGGCGGAACTTCTTCTAAAACTGTGGCCTGTGTATGCCTCACTATTTGGTAAGCCGAGATATTTTGCAATCATACTAGGTATTTTTCCAATCGTATGCACTCCAACAACCTGTGCCGAGCACTTTCCATTTTCATATCTCAGAAATAGACGACGAATAGCAGTATGTTTTGGTCGAAGAGTTACATATTTATAGTAAATTCTTATATAATCTTGATTAGTAATGGTAAAAACACGCTTTTGATCAGTTTTAGTATCAGGAACAGTTACTATCAATACAGTTTTGTCTTCCTGAATATCTTCGAGGGTCATTCTCACTAATTCATCTCGTCGCAATGCTCCTGATATTCCCATTATCAAAACTACCTATAATAATAATTATTATGAATAAAACATCATACTTCACTTTTTTTCCATATTTATATACCTTCCACAGTAGATGATTTGCATCACTAGCTTGTTTGAGGAATGAATCAATTTGCTCGTGCGTAAAAACTTTTGATTTCTTTGCTCGATAACCAACTGACTTTTTCTTGAGGAATGGAACCAATTTTAAAAACTTCTTTACGTCAATTCCATCTCGTACGTTAAGCATAGTCTTTAACATAGAATAAATGCTCCATAAAGTTGAACTCTTCACAACTTTTGATCGCTGCATCAAATATCCTAATAATATGTTTTCTGACACCGTCTTGACATTTTGGTTGACACACCAATCTTTGAAGTTGCTGTAACATTTTTCATATTTCCGTTTAGATTTTTCGGGTATCAAATGAGAAAGTGCTGAGTCTATGAGATCTCTCAGCTCAGGAGGAGTGCAAGTAACTGAAATATCACTATCGCTATCGGACATCTTCAAGACTTCACGAGAAATGTCAAATTGATTTGTATTGCTAAATATTTCATCTCCATAGAAACATTGTGATATTGAGGTGTAATTTTCTCTATTCGCGTTGAAACGCTGTCTTTTCTAAAGAGACATAATGTTTATTGAAATTATGTAATTTTCACGGTTGCACGAAAAATATTGTGTATACTATGGCCGCGAAATGTTTTCGCGACCTCGAGATTATCTTGCCTCGGCCGGAGCGGCCTCGGCGATAATCTCTCTCTCGGAACGCGAAAAAGCATTTTGCGGCCTTAGTATACAAATAACTATACTTACCAAAACATAGCCACCTGAACACGACGCCAATCATGCACCCACAATGCGAATATTTTTAGGTTAGAATCTTTGACCGTTAGACGAGAATTGGCGCGAAAAGTGGCTGACTACAGGATCGCTGATATCTAATGAGCAGTGTAGTAGGAATTCTTAGTATTCGACAATTTTTGTAAATGGGGCTGACTACTAGGAGCGGCTGGACTCAGGTGCATTTACCCTATTTTCCTTATTACTGGAAAATTTTTAATTTTTCCAACGGATTCGGGTTCCGCAAAAATAATTGATGTTCACTGATGTTTTTAAAAATGAATAAATATGTGTCCAAATGCCCTAACAATGAAATTGAAGTTATGGGGTTTTCACCCTCAGCTGAGTAATTAAAAGTTATTTATTTATTTTTTTTGGATTGACTTGGCCTTTACTTGATTGAAATCCATAGTTATGACACTAAGGTAAAAAACGATTAAAATTTCCACAAAATTTATTGTCTTTGCGACATGTTTCGATACACAGTATCTTTTTCAAGTGAATGTAGTACATGTAGTACGATATATGTACATGTAATGTACTACATGTACTACATTCACTTGAAAAAGATACTGTGTATCGAAACATGTCGCAAAGACAATACATTTTGTGGAAATTTCAATCGTTTTTTACCTTAGTGTCATAATTATTAGAAGTTATTTACACAATAGCTAACAATATATTTTCCCTGCAAGCTCCTGGTCAGACAGACTTACATGATTTTACCAGAAAGTAAGTTAGTGGGAGTATAAAGAAGCATTTTCATTATGATTTATAAAAAACTTTTCCAGCCAAGTAATTTGGTACAATTACTTATTAATCACAAAGTACTAATGATTATTGTCAGACAGAGGTTGTCAAGCTATAGATGGGGGTAGAGGGTAGCCTCCATAGGTCAGGTAGAACTAGCTAGCTCTTACCCCGAAGAAACGTACCTCTCAGTACCTTAGGCAATGAGTTGAAGTAGAAAAGCCATCGGTAATTGGGTTGTTATGAGTTAGACCAACTCTACAGGGTGTATTTATTATATGCCGGCCTCCCACTAGGGTAGGTTTCACCTTCCGGTGATTAGACTTAAAGGAACGTACTCCTAGCGTTATGCAAACCTTTTTTGACTTGTTTCGGTATATAGAAAGTCATTCGACAGATTTAACTAATCCTGGACGCTAAGATAGTGCTGGTCATTATAAAAATAGGCTGTCTAGGGCCCCAAAAATATGCTTTATTACAATGTAGATGCTTCAAAGAAATATTAAACGTGGCCGCACCGTTTAAAAGTCATTTTCGCGTTGAATCACCGTTAAAGGCGCACTGGTGATGAAATTCACATAAGGAACTGAGAAGTCCTGAAAAGCTACATAATACACGGCATGATTTAACCCACGAGAGATACCTAGGTACTTGTTGAAAAAATGGAGTTTTGGGCAAATATTTGAAGGCCCCACTGTTCAAGCTACGTATGAACCTGCCAATACTAAACATTTAATAACCACAAAAAGTTGTTTTCATATCACTGAAACCAAAGTTCATAATTTGTACTTTTACCAAGAGTGAGATGCAATGATATGCGCATTAAACTACAGCTCATTTATGTATGACATGATGGCGGCAAATTTATTCCCATATACCGCCATGTAAAAGTTTTCGTGCCCAATTTGAAATTACAGGATGATGAAAATATTCTAGTTGATCAACATAGTGTTTTCGAGTATCAGGAAAAACATTTGATTAGAATATGGATAGTTTTGTCTTCTAAACTAGCAGTTTTCATTTTTATATGAATAACATGTTAATTATGGTTATAATACGACAAATATGACAACACTGTATTTATACCAGCTGACTGCTGTTATGAATTATGATGGACACGCATCATCAAATCAAGGATGGAAATTTGTGATATGAATCTGACATTTATTTTGCTGAGAACCTTATTTTTATCCCAAAAAATTTAGTGTCCTAATATTCTAAATTGTATCCTATTTAAAATATCAATGGGTTTTTATTGTGCTGTGCCCTTATGTAAAAATAACTCGAAAACAAAAAATTCCATACACTACCATTCTTTTCCAACGAACCCATCAATTAAAAAAGAATGGGTTATCAAAATAAGGGGAGATTGTAGACAGTGGAAGAAAAATAGGAATCCCTTTTCGGTGTCCAAATACAGCAAAGTAGGTATTAAGTTATGATAGCTCAGGAGTGGTTATTTCATAGTATTTGTATTATTTTTAGGTGTGCTCCCAACATTTTAACCGTTCTGATTATATCAACTGGAAAAGAGGTATTTTGAGGCGAGGAGCTATTCCCTTATCAAATTCCCTTTGGAATATCAATGAGAGGATACTAAAAAGGCGACAGATCAATTATTAAGGTGCATATCCACCAAGCGCGCAAAATGATTGCGATTGTTCGCAAATAATTGCAAACTCAATATTTCTTTGGTGGAGACGAAATCGACGTGCATTCGCAAACGTTAGCAATGGTTTGTCCGTGTTCCGGGCGATGTCGGTACATCAAAGGGATTCGTTGTTTGTGTTCGCCCGTTGTGCGTTTAGTGGAGACGTGGTCGCAGTGAAGGATGTTATTTTTCTGAACGGTTCGAGTACCTACGCATAACCTAAATTGAGAAACTGTGGCTATAATATATAAATAATATGGAGTGGGACAACGATAAATGTTTGCAGTTAATTCAACTTTATGAAATGAAACCAGAAATATGGCAGAGTACCCATAAGTTTTATTACAATAAAACAAAAAAGCACGATGCGTGGAGTGAAATTGCAAGAGATGCGAAAACCACTGTGGATGTTGTAAAGGCAAAACTAAATTCTCTGCTCGCCTCTTTCAGAAGAGAAAAAGCCAAGCAAGGAAAGTCCATGACGACTGGAAGTGGTATGTTAATTTTTCAAAATTTATTATCTGAAGGCCCCAAATTATAAACTACAAGACAAGTGACTAATTTACTTGGAGATTATAATTTCAAAAAAAAACCCTCTGCCCCCAACCCATTTTTGACGTTCATTTGATTAAGTTACAATTTTAACACTAATGCACCTTTTCTTACAGGTCGAGATGAGGTGTATGAGAGCAAATGATTCGGTTATAGAGCTTTTGAGTTCTTACTTGACAAAAATAAATGTCGGAAAACACTTACCACAGTGGATCTTAATCTAGACAAGGAAACTGTGCAGGTAAACACATTTTCAGTTATTTGACTTTATTAAACAAAAGTACATAAAAAAAGTTAAGCATATTCATTTTGCCAGCTAACAGTGCCTTTACCCATAAAGTATTTAGAAAATTCATCTCGAAATTGTTGAGCACGTGTCGATGATTTTCGTGGAACTTTCCTTAAATGTAATAGAGATGACGTATTGGTATCAGTTCTCCAAGTACCAGGAGTCACTTCTCCATCTACTTCGCTGTCTAACGTACCTTCGGGACAATATATATTCTTTGAAGATTTGCTTTTACGTAAATAATTATGTAGATACACGCAAGCCGTCACAACCAACTGTGCGTTTTCTGGTTTTAAAAGCAGTGGCTTTCTTAAAACACGAAAAACAGATGAACAAATCCCAAACGCGTTTTCAACCACTCTGCGCGCCCTACTGAGTCTGTAGTTAAAAATTCTTTCTTTTGAGCCTTTTTCGTGCAATCCTGAGTAGGGCTTCAGTAAATAATCATTCAAGGCGAAAGCTTCATCCCCTAAAATTACATAAGGTAGGGGCGTTTCGTGTCCTGCCAATATTTCTGGTTGTGGTAAATTAAAATGACCATTTTCTAGACCTTTGTATAGCTGTGTATTCTTAAAAACACCTCCATCCGATATCCTGCCTTGGCATCCGACATCCACAAACCGAAAATTGTAATTTGCATCAACTAACGCAAATAGCACTATGCTAAAGAATGATTTGTAGTTAAAATAGTCGCTTCCACTGCCTCCAGGACATTGTATAACTACATGTTTTCCGTCTATTGTACCAATTGCATGAGGAAAATTCCATTGTTGTTCAAATTCTTTACTTACTTCCAGCCATTCCTGTTCACTGTCGGGCATCTGCAATTAAAAAAACCATATGCAACCAATCATTTATTTTTTTAGGATAACGATGCTGATGATGTAGTAGAAGTAGCGACTGAAGAGGAAAGTTTTCAAGATACAGAAGATTTTGCGTCGATAAATAATAGCGCCACTCAGGAAATTACCGATACAAGTGCCTCAGAAGAAACAAAAGCAAAGCACTCTAGGAATGTACCGCCAAAAACAAAAAAACCCAAACGTGAAGCCACACTTGATCCTCGTATTGACAAAGCTTTCAATATTCTACAAGAGTGTGCTCAACGTGATGCTTGTGACATATATGGTGAGCATATTGCTGTGAAACTGCGAAGTTATAGTAAACGAACACAAGCAGTGGTCCAACATTTGTTCAATAACATATTATTTAACGCCGATATGGGTCAATTTGATAATCAGATCGTGCATGCCAATTCTACTGCGAGCTACTATAATCATCTACAATCACCGTCAACAATTACACGTCCATATCCCTCACCATATTCAAGCATTGGAAGTAACGATTGGTCAAGAACATCTACACCATATCCTTGTGCTTCTACGGAGCAGGTGAACAACTCATACAATATTGAGACCACTTTACAAAATGAGACATCGCACGAAACATCAGTGGTGAACACAGCGCCTCTCGAGAATCAGCCTTTAGGATCAGTAGCAACTTATGTAGCGAGCTTCAACCCGAATATACTTACATTATAATATGTTTTATAAAGTACAAAATACCTATACGAATGAATAAAGAGTTAATGCTCAATCGTGTACTTACTTTTATGTATTCCTTCAGAGCTTCTATGATACATGCACACACTTCAGGAATTATTTGTGAAATTAATTGCTTGGAAACTTTAAATAGATACATAAGGCTATTGTAGGAATCTCCTGTAGCCAAAAAACGAAGTGTGATTGCCAGTCTAACTTCTACAGGAATACAATCTCTATAATTTGTATCGCGTTTACATATTTTTGGTCCGATTAACGAAAGAATATAATCAAAATCTTCCACTGACATACGGCAAAATTTTTTAAATAACCCACTCTTATCATTTGTTTTCAAGTCAGTTAGCAATTGCATTGACGGTCGTGTTTTCAAAAACTGGGATGTCCAAAACTTATGTTTCCTTTTTTGCTTTTTTCTCTTCTCTTTTTCAATTAACACCGACATAATTATGAAAGCTGCGGCACTACCAATACGGTTTCCTTTCGGAGCCATGTCGACGACACACGGAACAGTCTGAACACCAACAAATGATGGCAAATGTACAGCCGTTTGCGAATAGTTGCTGGTGGAGACACTTTAATTGCAAACATTTGCAAGCATTCAGAAACGTTCACAAACGTTTGCTAATAATGATTTTTTGGTGGATATGCACCTTTATAAGAATGGTCTAAGTGGGCCAACGGAAAGAGATAGTGAAGGCCCTTCTACTTCCAGGGACAAGGACATCAGATTATTGGTTACAAATAGTGATGTCTTTAGTACATCTGGAAACTTGTAAAAATCAGAACATGATAACAGAAGAGACACTGAGTTGATCTTAGCGAACAATACCAAGACAAGTGCACCAGGAAATGAAAATAATATTCAACTAGATGAATTCAAGAGAAAAGTGGAATGGCTAGATTCCAAGCTGATTGATATCAATAACATGAAATTTTGCAATGCATTTTTATGTGAGATGATTAGACGACGATAAATTATTCAAATACTATATAAGTTTGACCTTTGAAGTATTTCACATAATTCTAGATTTCTAGATCCATCCAAAATACAATGTCAAAAAAACAAAGAAACTTTCATTGGAAAATCAATTTTTTTAGTTTTGATAAAATTGAGATGCAATTTTGGATATCAACACTTATCCAAACTCTTCATGATTTCCATTAAGTCAGTCAGTGATATATTGGTTACATGGCTGAATTTCTTGTTTATCCGATTTGGTAATTTAAATGTTTAGAGATGTTATTTTGGAAAACACTGTTACGGTTTTATTTCCACTTTACCTTTCAGCTTTTTTTTGTTTTAAATTCTAAATATACTCTTGAATCATCAACTAAAGGAAGGGAATATTTATTGAATGATCTTGTACATGATATTTTAACTATCTCAACGTCAAGTGGCAGTTTCCTAAAACAATAAAAATATAATACTATTATGCTTCATCGAGCAACTTTCATTACCTACCTTTCAGACGGCTACGAGAAGTATCCCTGGACCACTCGTGGATGAATAGATTCAGCTTACTTAGGAAAATATGCCCCTTCATAGCTTTTTCTGACTATCTTTATGTATAATAATATCTAGTTAACTTTAATGATATCAACAATCAGTTAACCCTCTGAACTGTCACTTTCGATGTTTTCTCCTCCTATTCTAAATTTATAACAGATCTCTCCTTCTCTTTCTATTTCAATTAGTAGCCTTTCCTATTCCAGGAGATACAACCACGCTTCTTCTTCTTTATTTGAGGATACTCCAACTTCCCACCAGTACCCATTTTCTGATTTCGGTGATCTGTGGTTTAATCTTTGCCAACCCAAGAAAAAAATAAAATAAAAACCCCAAGAATTGGCGCGGTTAGAGGGAGGAAAAAAAGTCGTATCTCTTGTCCATGTGCATGGAAGGAAATCGAACGCTTTTGCGGATTATTCTGAGGAAATTCACAAGAATATTAATAAGGAAAACTAGAAGTCTGTTAGTGTTACAGCTGTTCATTTATTGTGGATTCAGTTTTCTTCGATATTCCGAATTTCACCTCTACGGTTAACCGTAGCAAAACCACTCGAAGGCCACACATCATCACAGGTATGTTTCAACAACCTGAAAATATTCAGAAAGTTCATCAACTATCTATAACAAACATATCAATCTACCCCACATGTCTGATATTGATATTTCTTCACAGGCCTTCTATCTTCTACTTCTATATTTACCTACTACGTCTACTACTATTTCTATCCGTTACGGATATCCTTTGTACACCAACCATATCAAAACACTGTGCCAGTCACTTTGGCATAGCCCCCTCGGTGGCATACTTCTTCAACCAGTCTCCACTGTTGAGGCGTACCACCCATCATAGACAGTCGAAGCCGATCAGTCGGCCAACGAGTGACCCCAGGAAGCCCTACTACCAGAGGCCCCCGCCTGACACCCACTAGGACTCCATCAGACAAGCATCAGATAAGCTTTAGAATTAGTATCATTCTGGTTTTGCTTATTAGTTTAGATTTTTTTTGCTATTATATCATCTAGCTCTAAACTTAGGTATACTTCCTGATAATCTAGCTTCGCATGAGCATTTATTCGATATGTAGATGCATGTTAGTTGTTGCAAAAGGGTGATTAGTTCCCCCTGCAATAAAAGACAATAATCTGAATAGAGGTACGAGATGCGTGCTGTACACCTATTATACCTAGGGTGATATACTTACCATTTAATCTTTCCTGTGAGCCCGCAGCATACGTATGGTGGAGGGTAACTTTAATAGATCTGTATTGCTTTCTATATTTCATGAAATTATTCATTTCGGCGGTTGGATATATGTCGATTGTTATAGCCTCAGTATCGAGAAATCTGAAATCTTTGATTTGAAGCTCAAATAAAGGTTTGGTAATTTGGTAATTATTCAGTACATCAACAGTTTTCCACCCACTCCCATCTCCACTAGGGCTTTGGGATTGTAAACAATAACAAGGTTAGCTAGAGTACGAGGTTAGCTTATCCCCAATTTCCTTGGAATGCTGCTACATATTGATATTTACTTTTAAGCTAACAACACCAATGATGAATTCAAGAAAAAATATAAAAATGTAATAGGTAGCTTGGATTGCACTGAAATTTTTATTCAAACACCTGCGACTTTGTTAAGGCAAAGTCAGGTATTTTCAAATTATAAAAATGCAGCTACTCTAAAAGGACTTGTAGTAATTGATAACAATGGAGGTATTATTTTTGCTTCGCCCCTATTTTCAGGAACAATTTCAGATAATAAAATTGTTGAAAGTAGTGGGTTTAATGATATTTTAAAAGAAAAAATATCTACGGGATTTTTAAATCCTGGTGATATATTCCTAGCTGACAAAGGATTCAAAATATCAGATTTAGTTCATCCAATAAAAATTAACACACCCATCTTCAAAAAATCAAATCAACAGTTCACATATGCTGAAATGCAAATTAATCGGCATATTTCGCAAGAACGAATACATGTTGAACGTGTAATGGCTAGAATAAAGAGTTGCAAAATTCTTTCTGAAGAAATAAATATCAACCTTACAGGAAGCTTCAACCAGATTTGGACAATTTGTTGTATGTTGGTCAATTTTCGTCCACCTATAAAAAAACAGTAATTGGTATATTGTATTTTGAGTTACATGTGGTAATAGAACATAATTTAAATAAAGATATTTTTCAAAGCATATGGTTTCTTTATTTTTATCACAATTGGGTTTAGGTACACGTGAAAATAATAACAATTCTACATAATCAAACGATAACAAAATAAAATATTTAAAAACAATAATATTATCTAAATCTACATTTGGCTACATGAAGCCAAATTCTGATCTGAATTGTGATGTTTTTTTTCTTCATTGAGAGAAAAGACCAAATGCACAAGTTGAATAATTTTGTTTTGATATTTGAATTTACTCTTGAGATTATTAAGTAAATAAAAAGCCAGTGTTCATCATTTTGAGCAACCGTCACAGCTTGAAAAATATCATAAACATTACTCAATTTAAAACCCACTAGCGCCCGAATTAATTTTATTTCATAATTCATTATTTCCTTCCGTAAAGATGTTTAGAAATACCTCCTGGAGCTGAAAAAAATATTGAAAAAATTCTTTACTCACCAGTTTTTCGAAATTTTGCTGTTGCCATATGGCACCGCTAGGCGCTTCTGATATGAAAAATATTGATTATGAAAATTTTGATAAACGATTAATATTAGCAAAAATTGATAAAAGCAAAAAATAAAAACACGAAATATATAAGAAAGTATTTATTATGATTGATATTATAACAAAGATACTAACGTGAGTGGAAAGGTATGAAACAATCAATACACAAGGCAACATCACATTTCTTACACATGGTTCTTATTATTGATTTGCATGTACTTGCAGCACATCTTCTTCTTCTTTTTTCCGGTGTATGCTGGACAGCGTGATCAGTACGGTCAAATCTGATGTCATTTGATATACGGCATGTAGAAGAGGACTCTATAGAGGAGGATCGTCTGCCCGCTCCTTTAGGAAGTACTTGATATTTTTTCAAGTAAACGTTGGTTATTTCTCTTCTGAAATCTAATTGAGGCACTTTTTCATTTCGAGAGTTGTTATACAAGAGCCAACTGTTGTGCATTGCTACGTCTAATAGCCAAGTAAATAGGGGCCAATACCATTTTTTGCCCCTTATTCGTATTCGGTAGCATGCAATATTTTGATCCATATGATCAGTTCCCCCCATATATTTATTATATTTTGCTATAGCAAAGGGGCGTGGAATCATTATATTGCGCTTTTGCTGTTGAGAAAACCGTTTGACTTGTCCCACTTCTTGAGTACCTCTGGAAGAGGAAATGATTGTAACCACAGCATTATCCATCCATCTGATATATAAATGACCGTCTGTTTTTTCGATGGCTGTTTCGAAATGACCACGAGGTTTTTTTGCAAACAATGTTTTGTTGGTTAGGGGGCATTGAGTTGGAATTCGATTTTCTCTAATTGTACCAATACCGAAGTACCCACGAAATCTCAAAAATGAAAACAATGCAGGATTTGAAAACAAATTGTCCATATAGAAATGATAACGCAGATATCTCTTTACTGGTGGAATTTCATCCATCATTATCAGCATTGGGCTCGCAGCTTTACCAAATAGAACATCATATTGAGCATTTCCATGAGGACTTTTTCCCTGATAGAGGTCAAAATTTACTAGATAGCCGTCTTTGGTATTTATGCTCCACACTTTATATCCGAATCTCACTGGCTTGCCGCGAATGAATTGCTTACAGCTGTGTCTGCCATAATATTTGACCATACATTCGTCGTAGGATAAATTTTGTTCTGGAACAAAATTTTCAATACACCTTTTTTTCATCATTTCCATAAGACGTCTTATTTTCCATGCTTTATCGGTAGGATCAATTTTCGTATTATCCGCAAAATGGATAAAGCGGCAAATTTCTAGAAATCGGTTACGGCGCATTGACTGGGAGACAGCTGCATTACGCATATCATCACGTGAGTCCCAATAGTGTCTCTTTGAAGGAAGTGTGTTATAGCCACTCACGAACAATATTGCAAAAAAACAACGGATTTCATCACCAGTGATTTTTGGATCAGGACAGTTTAGAAACATAGCATATCGTCGGCTCTCATTTACCAGAAATTCAATAATGTCCGTATCTATGAACTGTTCAAAAACTTCAACTGCTGACATTTTTTCATATTTCGAATAATTTGGTTGCGGAAATACGGAAGGGGACTCATAATCAAAATTTGCGTGCAACTCCCACCGAGGTTGAAAATTTTGTTTGTGGTTGCGCCTCTCGTTTATCCAATGTGCTACTTCTTTTTTCATCGGGACCGATGGAGAAGTAGACTCTAAACCATCAGACTCCTGAGTGTCACAATGTTGGCTATCATACTCTACCCCCATTCTGTCATTGTTTGGTAGCTTGATTTCGTCACCAGCGCGTAATTGACGAGAAGAAAGGTTATCAAGTAATCTAAAAAAATCATGCAAATTATGAGATATTCAATAAAATTATAAAAACCTTAACTTACCCGCCCTCGTCTTCATTTGCCGAGTCTTCATCAGTATCCACATTCGGTTCAGGCGGCTCAATAAATATATCTCCTTCAATATCATTTTCATAGGCCATCTCTAATGCTTCTGCCAATGAAAACCCTCTCCTGAAAAAAAAAATCTTGAAATTTACAGAGTCTAAGCGCCTAGCGTTGCCATGCGGCAACGGTAAGATTTACACATGTATAACTCATAGTGTAATTTGCCAAACATTTTTGAATCATCAAAATAAATAAGACTTGGATATCTACAACACCCCTGTTAATACGGCAATACCATTTATTTCCTTTGAAATAGTGAAATAAAATACTTACGTAAAACGAACGTCCATATTTTTCTTTTTACGAAACACCAATATTTTAAAATCACACGCACTGAACTAACGGCGTTCAAACTGCAACTGCCGCTAACTATTCGATGAATACAGTATTGTGCACCGAATAATATTTGCGCCACTCATCTAAGCGCTCCCCTACCCTCTCAACAAGATGTTTGAAATATGACGTGTTTGCCGTTACCGAACGGCAACGCTGGGCGCTAATGGGTTAATAAACATTGTGGTACAGAAACCCAAATCAATACCAACCCTGTATATTATTAGCTCATCACTTTTTGAAAAATATAAAACCAAATCACAAAATTCCACTCCACTAATCAACATTTGCCCTTGAATTCGAAAATAAGAATTATGTCCTTTTTTGATTTGCAAATCTCCTTGTTCATTCGATTTCATACAAAATGTTGTTTTACTCAGTGCTTCCTCCATGTTGCTATATGAAGGGCATTTGATTTCCAATACTCCACTATTTTTATTATTATCTATAATGTGTCCATCAGGACTTGCCCCTAAATAAGGTGCTAAAGGCTGGGTCTCACTAGGGCACTTTTATGGATGCCACAAGTTGATGCCACTAAAGTTGATTGTAAAATTGAAATCACACGTATGATTTGTTGACTCCAGTTTATCTAGTGAAGTTGCTTTTAACGCAGTGGTTCGTGCGGGAGTTAATTGTGTTGCTGCTATTTTATATGGCGTTTTACAAGATAACTTTGATAAGAAGATGTACCCATTTCCGACACCCATTGTGTGATTTAGGAAACACACGAATTTACTTGTACCTAATTCCGACACCATTTAAATTTTTTATTTCATTGAATATACTACCAGTAAACCCTATTTATATCAAAATTTGAAGACTTTATATTCAACCCCGTGAAGTTTATTCACATTTACTCATTTAGTGGTGACTTGTGGCTAAGAAACTTATAGTAGAAATCTGCTTACTTTATTAGAAATACTTTACAAATGAGCACAACACACAACTTTCAGTCACCATCCAACTTTAAGGTAACATCCCGACAGTGTCGGTAAGGTAGAAAACGAATCTTGACCTAATTAATTAATGTTGGATTTTATCATCAGATGTCTCAACATGTATCTATAGTTTGTAAATTTCTTATTTCAGTCATATAAACAGAAATGTGTCGGAATTTAGGACAGTGACTTAATTTGGGTCTCCTACCTTAGTGTGTATATTTTATAATCGAATGTAATGAAATAAATTAAAAAATTACTGAAATAAGCGAAATAATAGATTTAGCAAGCAAATTCATTTATAGGTAGCAGTTGGGAAGTTCGGTAATCATGAAGAAGTGGCTGATCAATTTGGTAATTATTTTGTTGATAAAATCTGTCTGCCTCATGGTAATCCTATGTTTTATTCAGGAAAAAAAAGGTTCTATTGGTTCTAATCAGGAGAAAGACGAACACGAAAACCAACTTGAAGAAGTCATCTCAACTAGTAGGATAGTTGAAGAGCATGATTATTCTATTACTTCTGGTATTACTGAGGGAAGTTCGGTGATAATACCAATATCCATGGAAGAGGACTATGGTACGATGAACGATGAGGTGATAGGAGATATTTAAATAGCCTTGTGTGTCACAATTTTTACTATCTAGCATTTTTATAGAATATGGATATTACAATGATTCAGGAGAGGGAGAAGGGGAAAAAGGCTAGACCGAAGAAACTAAAAAAAATAAATTATAGATTCAATATCGAGTGGTTGGATATACCTGAACTCAAAGGTTGGCTTTCAAGGTCTACTCAGTATCACGTGGAGGAGACTGTGGAATATGGATATTGTCATCTCTGCAAAACAGAAATTTTTCCGCACAAGGTCGATTTGTTCAGACATTGTATGTCTGATAAACATAAGACAAATTCTAGGAAGGTGAGTGGATGCAAGCAAGCAAGTTTTTTGATGAATTCCAGGCAATTTATTGAAACTATCCCCATTTCGTACCACTTGCTACAGCCTCTACCAGTGGTACATATAGCACAAGAAAATCAGATGCACAATGCATCGAAAGATGAATATATTAACCAACTCAAAAGGAGGGCCCGGGACTATGAAGACGATGTACTCGAAAGCGAACAAAGCTTTGTTGCTGAAACTAATAAACATAAAGGAAAAATAGCTGAACTGAACGTAGAAATATCAAAGATTAACGAGAATAACAATATGCTAGAGAAAAAAATAAATACAGATGAACTGAGAATGAATAAACTAATAAAAGATATTGAAGAGCTCACTTGCATAAGAGAGAGCATGTTGACCTCAATTGAAGTGCTTACCCAAGAAAATCAGCTCTACTCTGAAGAAATAAAGAAGTTGAGAAAGCAAGTAAACGAACTCAAATGCGTGGAAAAGAAAGACCTGAGTTATGAAACAAAACCGTGTAAAATATACAAGAATCATGCTCAAAAATCAAGCATATCAAATCCAACAAGCCAAAAGGTCGCACAGAAAATGAATAAAATTGTCTTGGTCGCAAATCACCGCCATGGTAAAGATTTGGCTGCAATCCTACAGAAGCAAACAAACAATTATGAAATGCAATCCACCATAAAATGTGATGCCGACTACGATGAGATATCCAAAACTGCACTACACAACTCTAAATCTCTAAGAGAGCAAGATATTATAATTTTATGGCTAAGAAAAACAGCTGCAGATAGCATAAACAGAATTATTTCGAAATTGACCCACACAAGAGTTTTAGTCTTGACAGAGCCATATCGATATGATTTGGGTAATATGAATAATATCATATACAAAAACAACTTAGCGATAGCCAAAACTATGCATCACTCAAGTTCTTCAGTTGCCGGAGTATTGGATAGCAATAACCACTTAAGGAAAGCGAACTACTGCAGAGATGGCTTTAATATCACAACAACCGGGAAATGGTTTTTGGGAAAAGCTATCATAAATTTTATAAATACTCATCTCAAAATCAAATTTCCAAAAACTGATTGTCATAAAACGTATCAAGAAATAAGAGATGAGAATTATCAAACAAATAATGTAGTTGAAAACGAAGCAAATAAACATCAAACCTGCACCCGTCTTGTTCCGAATCAGATAACAGAATTGGAAGAAATAATTGAACCAAATCAAGAACAGTCAACATCTTTTTTAGGGTAAAAAGACCCTTTGAAAAACGGGGCCTGTCAAAAGAGCTCAAAATTACCTTGTTGCTCTTAAATATACAATCTATAAGAAATAAGTCTGACGAATTTTTCACATTCTTGGAAAGTATCAATTTCCCTGATTTAGTCTTGCTCACAGAACACTGGCTGCAGCAAAACGAATCGAACTATATTGAAAATTACACTGTAGTGTCCACTTACAACAGAAGTGTATTATCTCATGGTGGGACACAGATCCTCATAAAAAACTGTTCAATTGAAGGTTTACAATTTTTAGATGTAGAGAAATTTTCTTACCTCCTGGAAGAAAAACAATTTGAATTCTCACTCATATACAGCAAGAAAATAAATCTGTACATTTTGTGTATTTATAGAGCCCCATCCAGTGATGTTAATGTGTTTTTAACCAAGCTCGAACTGATAATGAATGAATTACCAATAAAATCTTCCATTATACTAACTGGAGATCTAAATATAAACTATGATGAAGACTCAACCTATACAAAGTCACTAAAAAATTTACTATTATCTTTTGATCTTATCATGCATGTAAACGATTCTACTCGCCACTCTATGTACTCAGCAACCAAAATTGACTATGTATGCAGCAATATGCACGATAATTTCAGTTCATGCTCGGTTATAAATGCGGGTTTATCAGATCATGAAGCTGTATTAAGCACTTTTAATGTTAATTGTACTCTTCCAAAAACTAAGTATGGTCGATTATATAGCAAATCAAATTTTGAGAAATTCAAAGAAGTTTCTATTCACTCAAATTGGGAATCCTTCGTTGATCTAGAAAAACCTTTCGAAACATTTTATGAACATCTTGTAACTCTATTCAATAAGTCCTTTCCGGTACAAAAAATTAAGAATAAGAGAAAGAAAAAACCTTGGTTGACGCTGGGAATAGAAACATCTTCTAAAAATCTAAGATGTATGCACTATATCAGAAAATACATCAATTCAGATTTTTTTAACGAATATTTTAGTAACTATCGAAGAATTTATAGAACATTAATCAAAACAGCTAAGGAAAGCTATTATACAAATAAAATAAATGAATCTGATAACAAATCTAAAGCTAGCTGGAGTATTATAAATGAATTAAGAGGAAAGCAGAGCAAAAATAAATCCGAAATAACTCTATCTCCCAATGAACTAAACAATCACTACTGTACTATTGCTGGTACACTTACTAAAGACTTACCAAGAAATATTAATCCCATGGACCACTTTTTAAATCCCCCTATCCCTCAATCATTTTTACTTTATGAGACTGATATTAGAGAATTGAAAGAAGTGATAAAATCAATTAAAAATAAAAAAACCTATGGGTTAGATGAAATTTCTATAAAAATCTTTGAAAATCTCCCAGATCAGGCTCTTGATGTTCTGGCCAAATTGATAAACGACTCATTTAACAGAGGAATTTTTCCTGATTTCCTGAAAACGTCCATTGTTATACCTATACACAAAGGGGGAAACCAGGATGAGCCGGCAAACTTCCGACCAATATCTCTTATACCCACTCTAGCTAAAATCATAGAAAAATTAGTTAAAAATAGAATTACAAAATACTCTTTAAAATATAACATAATCTCGCCAAATCAGTACGGTTTTCAGGAGAGAAAAAATACCAGTGATGCCATCTTCTCTTTCCTACAGGGAGTATATACAAATATCAATAGTGGTGAATCTGTTGCGGCAGTCTTTTGCGATTTCTCAAAAGCATTTGACTGCGTTGATCATGAGATACTGTTGGCTAAGCTTCACCACTACGGATTCAGAGGTGTAGTTTTCGACTGGATGAAATCTTATTTAACCGATCGTTACCAAATAGTGAAAACAACAACCTTGTCAGCTACGGCACCGGTAAATTGTGGTGTACCACAAGGATCCATATTGGGCCCCACTCTATTTTTATTATATATTAATGATCTGCTTGGAATAAACATATCAGGAAAGTTCACAGTTTTTGCGGACGACACAACTATTTTATGGCAAGACAAGAACACAAACTCTCTGCAGGAAAAAATCCTTACTGATACAAAAACTTTAAAACAGTGGTGTAATTCAAATCGTCTAATCTTGAACGTAACAAAAACCAACCTAATCTCTTTCAAGTGTGAAATAAACAATATCAAATTGGATAATAGTTATATCGAGAGCCGTGATAACACGAAATTTTTGGGTATATTCATCGATAGTAAACTGAAATTTGAACAACATGTTTGCAACTTAAACAAAAAATTAGCTTCTGGATGTTATGCTGTGAGACGTGTTACAAAAGAGCTAGGACTCTCAACAGGAAAAACAACTTACTATGCCTTGATAGAGTCCCACGTAAGATACGGAATCCCATTTTGGGGAGTATGCAATAAAACTCACCTGCAGAACACACTCATCTTGCAGAAACGGGCAATTAGATACTTATCTACAGCAAAGACACGCGATCCCTGTAAACCATTGTTTGTATCCCATAAAATACACACTGTCTTCGCCATCTTCATCCATGAAACAGTATGCTTAATAAAAAAACACTTTAACCAATTCAATAGTACTCCTTCCTATTACTCTATACGCAAACAAAATAATATTAACCTACCAAGGCCAAATTCAACCCTAGTGAAGGACTCACTTATTTACAATGGTTGCAAGATGTTCAATCATTTACCAGAGCATATAAGGAATATTAGCAACACCGACCATTTCAGAAAGGCTGTGCAAGTGATTTTAAGTGATCGACCGTACTATAGTCTGGAAGAATTTTATTCTGACAAATTTTAACGTCTGACTCCTCTATTTTTCTTTATACTCCTAACTTTACAATCATATATGTTTACTGTTTTGTTTTGTTGTTCTCTCAATGTCATGTCATGTCCACGTTATACACCTATAGATATAATTTTTAGATTTAAGTGAGCACTTTGTCCATAAGAAGGTTTTTTTTTCTTGATGACAATAAAGTATATCTCTCTCTCTCTCTCTCTCTCATTCCGGTAATAGAGAATGGAAGCAGTGAAAGGAAAACAGGCATCGGAGGTGAAAGGCATTATTACCCTCTTGGCGGACATTCTATTGCTGACCACAGCAAGACAGGCCCACAGGATGTTCTTCCCCTTGTTCTTCTTATGGAAAGGGTACAATTTTCAGGTCGACGAAGAAGACAACATCACTAACAAGGATGGGATTCCGACTAGGTACAAAGGAGGAGAAACTCTCTTGAAGGGCTTCAACGTATCTGGGAATGGAGGATTCTATCTATATACTCTTTTGTCAGAACAGGAATTTGAGCTTGAGGGAGACTGGGAAACGAGCATGGCCCGGCAAGTCGTTTTCCATTCAATATTCCGGACGTATAAAGAGGATCTAACAATCCTTGAGCAAATTACCGATATTGGGAATTGGAACACCAGGGAAGAAATGGGAACATCATTCCAGAAAATGACAAATGGGAAGTCTGCCACGATAAAACTACCGAAGTTGAGATACTACTCAAAGCTTTCCTCCGCTAACCTGACAGGGATGCTTGCCACTTCCTATGTACAAATTTGTGCATCTCCCGTTTTCAGTGGGATGAGGAGGCAACATTTCACTGATGACTTTTTTGAGCAGATAGGAAAGAGCTCGGGCACCATAACATCGGCCAAGACAATACCCCAGCTTACTGCAATTCTGGCTTCAATTCTATCTGATTTAAGGAAGAAGGTAATAGATGCAGGGAAGTTCGTGGAATTGGGCACCGTGGAGTGGCGGGAAACTGAGAATATGGATATCAAGGAAGGAGGAAAGGTGCATCCAGGTCTGTTTGAAGGGCGGTGCAAGTTCTTCCTGGGAAAGAGGCAACAGTGATCCATTAGGTTAAGAACTCATCTTTCTTTAAAATCTCCATATTTATCATTAATCGTGAGAATGGTAAAGGAACTTTTAAGAAGAAATTTGGGAAAGAAGACAGTTGATTATGAGGAGCTAATGACAATACTTTGTGACTGTGAGGCGCTCATCAATTCACGGCCACTCACATATGCATCGGATGATTGTGAAGAGTTAGTTCCCATAACACCTTCATCTTTTTTACAAAGTATCCAGAACTCTGAAGTGCCAGATTTAGACAAATTAAGCAAAACAAGCATGAACAAAAGACTAAGATACCTACAGAAGCTGAGGGAAAACCTTCGAGAAAGGTTCAGGAATGAATATTTAGCAAAGCTAGTCCATCATGGTCAAAGGAGGAGCGACAAGTTAGCTATAGGTGATGTAGTTCTGGTTGGATCCGACAACACAAAAAGAATAGCTTGGCCAATTGGAAAAATTCTCTAGATTTATCCCAGAAAAGATAACATTGCGAGAGTAGCACGAATCAAAATACAGTCAGGTGAAATTTTACGTCCATACCAAAGGATATATCTGTGGCTTGGTGCTAAAAGGGCCAATGTCAAAATTTTGCTGTTTTGAGTTAGGCATTGCATGAAGTTACTCTCATTGATATCTTTGATGTGCTAAAGCGGCCAATGTCTAGGTCCAACAATAGTTGAACTGTGCGTGTTTCAACGGCCAATGTCGCTGCAAATGCCCAACAACTTAGTAATAGCTAAAAGGGCCAATATGTACGTTGGCCCTTTTAGCAGAACTTCAAATCATGTAAATAATAAAAACAAAAGACCAATGTCAACTTTGGCCGTTGTAGTTTCAACTGCATTCATGGTGACATTGGCCAGGCGACAGTAGTGTGAGATCGAGTCTCAACAGGTCTACGCCTGCATTCTTCCTCTATATTTCACGAATGCAACACGTGAATGAATAATTTTGGTTTGAAAGTGTTGAGTGTATTCGTTAAATGCAGACAATGAGTTCAAGAACAAGGACAATTTTGCAAATGTGTAAAATTGATAATGGTAAGTAACACATTTTTGTATTTGAGAGGAAAATTAGATTTTGCCTATTTGAAGGTTATGATTCATATAGAGGTTATTGGGTATTCTGCGATAACACGTATGTTTAGTTCGTAGCTAGTTTTTTAGTGTATTAATGTTAGTATTAGACTTGTTGGATGAGATATTTTGATTGAAATCGTTTTATTTTTTTGTTTAGTTGCAAGAAAAAACAAATTGTACAAATTATGTTATTTTTGCAGATTCAGCATCAGTCAGCGACAGTAATAATTCAACTATTCTGTCTAGTCCAGCACCTATTGTGGGAAATGGAGGAGAAGCGGTTGTTGAAGTAACAAGGCAATATACAGGGTCAGGGGAAACTTCTGCTTCAGAAGAAGAACCATTTGAAGATAGTGGTGATGAATATATACCGACGGGTGATGCTGACGACACTGACACAAACGAAGAAGAGTTTGAAAATGATGCTCCATTGGTCGTTTCTGCAACAAAAATATTGAGTAAATCAGGCAGGGGAAGAAAAAAACAAAACAAAGAAGAGGCTACAAGGAAACGAAAGAGAAATTCTTCTACGTGGACACGAAATGTACGGAAGTTGTTGAGAACTCAAGGCAAAGAATATGTGTCGGTATCCGGAAATAAAGTCATACGTGCTAAGGAATTGAAAGCAGCATGCATCTGTCGAAAGAAGTGCTTCGAAAAATTTACTCATGACGAGAGACAAAGTTTGTTCACAAGTTTCTATAAATTATCCAGCTCTGGACAGAACCAGTTTATTGCACATTCCATAGACGAAGAAGAAAAGAGTGTTCAACGATTAAGACATAATGTCCGCAACAGAAGTAGACGAAAATTCACCAGAAGGTATTTTATGACAAACTCGAATGGCACAAAAATAGAAGTATGTCAAGTTATGTTTTTAAATACATTTGATGTAACCCTAAAAAAAGCAAGAGTAGTTGTTGAAAAAAAAAGGTCTAGTGGTAGTAAGATATGTTCAGAGGATAAACGGGGAAAACACGGGAATCATCCCAAAATTCCCGAAAATGACAGACTTTCAATAAAGGAACATATTAACCTATTTCCGGCTTATGAAAGTCACTATTCCCGCTCCCACACGCAGAAAAAATACTTGGCATCCGACTTATCGATTGCTCACATGTATCGACTATATACACAGTTTTGTCAAGAAAGAAATATTGTACCGAAAAGTGTCTCACTGTATAGAAAAATATTTGTTGAGGACTTCAATTTGTCATTCCATAAGCCTAAAAATGATACTTGTGCAAAATGCGACCAGTTTGTCGTTAAGTTAAAATGTTGTGAAAACGAGACGGAACGCATATCGATTGAAGCAGAAAAAAACGAACACTTACGTTTGGCAGACACCGCATATGCATCAAAGAGAGAAGATAAGGAGAAATGCCCGAGAACTCCAGGTTATGTTACAGTATCGTTCGACTTACAACAATGCCTACCAACTCCCTACCTTCGAAGTGGATTGAGTTTTTATAAACGTCAGCTATGGACATTCAATCTTACCATTTATCAAACCGTGGGAAAAGAGTCTTCTGCTTTGTGTTACTTATGGAACGAAACTTTAGCTGGTCGTGGAGGTCAGGAAATCGCTTCTTGCATTTACCATTACTTGCATGATCTAGTAAATAACCGTAACATACACACGGTAGTTTTGTATAGCGACTCATGCGGAGGACAAAACCGAAATATTTATTTTACTACAATGTTATTACAAACTGTTTGTGAATTGAAAGCCAAAGGTAAAAACCTAACTATTCATCATAAATTTCTTGAGGCAGGTCACACGCATCTGGAAGCAGATACGATCCATGCGGCAATAGAAAAAGTGAAAAAACATACAACTGCCGAGATTGAGTTACCTCGTGATTGGGCAAATTTAATTCGGTCGATCTCCAGAAAAACTTCAATAAGGGTAATTGAATTGGAACAACATCAATTTTTGGACTTCAAGTCATGTTTGAAGACTTATTATGTACATCGCAAAAAAAACATCCTGAATGAACCTATTCAATGGCTGAAAATAAAATGGATGCAGTATTCAACCAATACTGAGAATATTTTGTATAAACACTCATTTGACGGAAATTTCAAAATGTTCAATATATCGAGAAATGCCAATAAAACACGACAGGCTCTCCTACCGATACTTCAACCATTGAACAATGAACTACTTCCATTGAGTCGGGAGAAATTGCAGGACTTACGGGCACTCTTGCCGTACATTAACAAAAATAGCCGTCCATACTACAATTACTTTCTGGAACAATTAGCCGCAGATGATAACACCGTGGACACCTTTCCGGATGAAATTATTGAGGAAGATAGTGAAGAGTTTTCAGAATAACATTACCTCATCATCCTATTATTTCTGTACTTACTTCAGTAAAATATTTTGAGTAACTTTGTGCTTTGTTTTTTTAACGTATGTGAATTATCACATTTCTTAAAACTGTTGAAAATGAAACTTATTCTTGTTACCTTCATTACTGCAATAACGGCCAATGTCAGAAAAAAATTAAAAAAATTTAAAAAATATTTTACAAAAAAGGCCAGAGTCAATATTTTTCAAAAAATTTGTAATTTTTTCAAAACACGAAATAAACAGTCTGATGCTACATAAGTAAATCTATAATGATGCCAAAGATGGTACATCCAACTTGTACCACGTAAAAGTTACAAATAAAATAATTTGTAGTAAAAACTTTAAACTCGTTTTTCTCAAATGTGGCATTTTAGACATTGGCCCTTTTAGCACCAAGCCACAGATATCCACTAGAAATTTCGACATCAAGCGAAGATTCGGATATTTTACAGGGCAAACTCACGCAAGACCGATACATTTCAAAAAATAGCAAAACTTCTGGAACAAAGCAGCCGAACGAAGAGAAGAACGAAGACATATCGTCACAGAAGAAGCAGAAGGAAGAGAAGAAAGAAAAGGATGAGACAGCAGTATCAACCAGGTCCGGACGTCTGGTCAGAGCACCAGATCGATATGGATTTTAATAATTTTTTTGCAATTCAACATTGCAAAAGGTGGGAGAATGTTGAGAGTCGGGAAGTTTAGCGACGTTGTAGCGGAGTTGCTGATTTATATTGAACACGCTGTATTAAGAGTAGATATAGAAAAAAAAAAAGAATTTATTGATTTGAGTAGAATATGACAGTTGTTGAAAAAACGTCAATAAAGTTATAATTTTCCAATTAATAGAACTCATCTTTCTTTAAAATCTCCATATTTATCATTCTATTGGGTGAAAAAAATTGTGGGACAAAAACTACCCCTCAACAACCCTGCGAATTGGAAAAATCTTGAAACATTCTACACCTACTGATTACATTCTATGGAGTGAAATTAATTATTCTTTACCTGCTGTATACTTTCTACGGGGTGAAATTATTTGTGAAACAAATACAACCCATCAACATCCCTATTGTAGTGTATAAAAAAATGGTCCTGAGTACAACTCTGTTATTTCTTTCATTGCAAAAACTGCGAGACATATGTTTGCCTGTTTCGGTACCGAGCTTGACGGGCAGTTGAATATATTCCACGAATTGAATACCTATCTAATAAACAATACTAAAAGTTATTTATTGTTTTACTGAAGTGCCGTATATAACATTGGCGACGACGATTTACGGACGAATCGAAGTACTCCAAAGAGTGTTATTAACGCGAAAATAATTCGTTAGGTGAACATTTTTTGG
This sequence comes from Chrysolina haemoptera, assembly GCA_958298965.1. Classification (NCBI taxonomy): domain Eukaryota; kingdom Metazoa; phylum Arthropoda; class Insecta; order Coleoptera; family Chrysomelidae; genus Chrysolina; species Chrysolina haemoptera. The sequence goes on along the minus strand of OY282593.1, from coordinate 14,512,971 downwards.
TCTAGAAGTGCACAAAAACTAAAATGACCGAGTCAAATTTGTGTTCCTTGTCTAGTATAGACAAATTCAATTATAAAGTTTCGGATTTCACATTTCAGTGAGCGTTTAAAACAAGTTTTTATCGCGAATTCCATTGAGGACGAAAATAGAAAAAAAGCAATTCTTCTGTGTTCATTGAGTGAAGAAACATATGTATTACTGCGAAACTTATGTACTCCGGATTCACCGGACAGTAAAACGTATACGGAGTTAAAAAAAACTCTCTATGATTTTTTCTCACCAGTGAAATCTATTTTTTCCGAAAGACTGAAGTTCTACACCGCGAAGAAAACAGAAAATGAAACCGTTTCTGAATGGTCAGCACGAGTAAAGTCTTTGGCTGCAAATTGTGAGTTTGGATCCGAGTTGAAGACGGTCATAAGAGACGTCTTCACCATTGGGCTAGGAGAAAATCAAATTCGTGATAGATGTTTCGAAGAAGACCCCGCCAGTGCCACGCTAGAAAAAATGCTAAAAACCGCTCTATCCAAGGAAACGGCTGTTCAAGAATGTTCGAGAAGGTCGTTTTCTGCAGTCGAAATCAAGTCAGAGCCGGTAAATTATGCCCGGCATAGGGGACCACAAAAATCACGACATCAGTATAATTCCAGTGGGGACAACTCAGCAGGCGCATATTCGTCTGCTCGGGAAAATTAACAACAACATCGTACCCAGAAAGTGAAGTGTAGTGTTTGTGGGCGAAATAACCACAAATCTAGTGAATGTTCTTTCAGAAATTGTATCTGTTATAAATGTAACGTTATTGGTCATCTAGCCTCAATTTGCCCTCGTAGAAAATCACAGAGCAATAACGTACAGAATTTTATAGCAGACGACAATCTCGAAATTTCCGAAGAAGATATCTACAACTTAGAAAGTATTAGTCTGGACGTTAAAGGTAATATTTGAGTTACCCTCAGTTTAGAATACAGGAAATATACATGCAGTTTTCAGCAAATCAGGAAATATGCCAAACTTGAAGGAGTTGCTAATGATGTAGACTAGAGATTCTGCAAAGTGAACACCTACGACTTTTTCAATTTATTAGGAATCTTGTCCAAACAACTGCTCAATTTATTTCACATATTTTTGACAATAGTTAACAATAAGAAATGTCTTGAACATTTCCCCTCTACTTTTATGGAAGTCTGAACGTTACTCGCCACCGACACTATTTACTATTTGCCAGACTGCTTTGGATGAGGTTACTAACTGTTATATTTTTTGCCAATTTGATACGTTTGTATTATTTTTTGCATTTTTTACACTAAAGTGACATTTTCATCCCCTATGAGAGCTAGAGAGTATAAGCCTCTTAGTTTTGGTAACAAGCAGATAATTCTTGTAATATGATTGTTATCAAAATTCTACAGATGAGGCGAGAAAACACACAGAGTCCATTCCAGAAAATACGATAGTTTATTCACTAATTATTGGGGCAAATAACTAATCAATAATCAATTTCAGGATTGAGGTGCATTAAATATACCTAACATATAATAAAAAAGTCGATATGCACATAGAAAGAAAAAACGTCCATGCAACACTAATTACAAACTTTTCATAAATTAATAAAATTAATGAAATATGGGAAAGAATACTTATTTTTCTATTTCTCTTTCCCTTCTTACTGGCCTTGAAATCTTGGTTTGCATATTTCACAGTGTAAAATATTCTCAACCTAATAAATAATTTCATTACATATTCTAGGGAAAATTTGGTACAAGGATGACAATATTTTACTTCTTTAATTCCTTCAAAATAAGTTCGCGATATCCGTTGTCTCCTGCAAATCTCTTCGAATGTAGATGAAAATATCTTCCTCAAAACATAAACAAAATTGATGATGAGGTACCCTCAATCCTGCATAAATACTTTTATCAGTATCATATGCTTCAAAATACATGAACAACTTATCGATATCTAGTTTGTCCGAATCTTTGGATAACTTCACGATGAACCTTTAGTGCTTTTCTGATCAAATAACCACACACATAAACAAAAGCATTTTGTGTTGGAATATTTTTATAATCATAATCAGGAAGAGAAATTGCTTTAGGTTCAATTTCCTTATCTACATCAGTATCATAATACTCAAACTGACTAATATTTGCTAACAATTCATGATGATCCTCTATACAATTCATAGCAGTAGAATGTAGGTAATTCTGATAAAAAAGTTTTCTGAAAGCTCTCTCGAGTTGTATTGCTGAAGGATTGATACAGTTGCCACCCTGTTGTCTGATACTACCAAAAAAGTTCTCTTTGACATCTTGATTTATTCTTCTAGTGATGAGATATTTGAAGTTAGAAGCTGATAATCTTTTCCAAAGTCTTTTAATGCCGTTTATTGTTATAATCCAACTTGGTTTGAATTTTGACCATGATGTTATATCTTTCCCCTCGGTACTATACATTTTTATTTATTTTTTTTAAATCTGCCATTTTATTCAAATAGTTCAACTGAGTTTCGTTTCCCTCGAAAATATTTTTCAATGGGTTGATGGTATCTTTGCAGGATGAATTCAGCAAGTCAAAAAGATTATCGAACTTTTCCACAACTTCAATGGTTCCTAGAGCTTCTCCCAAGAGTGCACCTAAAGCCATATAAGTGTTCATACCACTGGCAACTGTGTGGCTGAGAACTTGAGTAGCAAAATTTGTAGGAAAAATATGGGAATCAGTGAGTTCAGGTGCACTCCTGTAATGATGTTTTGACCATCTACTTCGAAATCTGGTTCATCGGCTGTTACTCCCAGGATGTTAGCAAGTTCAATGAAACTAGATCCCAAGTCACACACAAGAGCATCCACAATTAACCCACATTACGATTTTCTAATACATTATTTGATAACAATTAGTAATTCAGTTGCTTTTCAGGCTGTGTGTAAACGAAAAAGTAAGTAATTGGCTGCTTCCACTTGGAGTATAGCCCCCTTATCATGATAACGAGGGCATTGTGCGCAATTAAGAACTTTTCTTTTCACCACTCCCAACATCATGTCCAACTATTTCATCCCGAGCAATGTGTTAATACAAATTTGCTTTTATGGCCATCTTATCGATGCACAAAAGGCAATGTTTATCTTGATTCAACATCGTATTTACCTTTATATCTATGGCCTTAAATATTGGCTTGTTTTGCAAACCAGGTTTACAAACTAGTTTCTGAGTCATTCTTTCTAAGGAACGCTTTGTTGGAAGGCATATCAATTTTTGCATAAACTTGTATGCTCGGGGACCCAAAAAATAAGGTGTAATGGCAAACCGTTTGTATTCTTGGGAATACCTCCTACCTATGGGTTTCCTCCCTTTGAGCACTGATTGTGACTTAACAATTTCTGCAAGAGGTTTGGATAGGAATTTATCACACATATTGTGGAAATCACTGATGGTCCAGTCCTCTTCACTCCGAGGTAATACTTTCTTAGTGTTCTTTGTCTTCCTCAAAATATCCACCATCTTCCTTAGTTTTTGTTTCCTTGGGGTATTGGAACTGAGGGCAGCTGGTGTTTGAATTGAAACTGGAGACAACATCGGTAGAGTCAGCTTATGAGAAGTAGCACCAGGTTCAATGTCCGTTATTCCACTTGGACCCGCAATCAAACAAGTAATTGGCAAGTTGGAATAATTCATGTTATTGTTCAGGAAAAAAACAATTTTAACAATTTTTTTTAAATTTTAACACATTTTCTTGCAATATTCCTGCTATCTCCTCACATAAATTGTTTTTATGAAAGTTGTCAGAATACTTTCTATCTGCAAAATTATATAGTTCTTCGTGTTCACAAACAAATTCTATTAACCTCTCATCCATATTAATAACCATACAAACACAGATGTTACCGAGGTCATTCAATACAGAATATGTTACTTGAATTGACCACTGCTCTGATATCATTATCCGGAAAAGGAGAACTGTCGTTGATTATATTAGTATCAGAGAAAACACTAACTATGGAACCGTCATCTTCAAGCATTACATGGTTTGATTCTGACATAACTAAAGGATATTTTCATCCAACTGATCATTTTCATGATTTGAATAATTATCAGAAGAAGCCTCATCATTAATATTCCTGTTAGAATCACTAAAAACATTTTAATTCCGAACTAACTGGTTTGGTTCTGAAGCAAACTCCTAATCAGGATGTGCATCCCTAGGATTTGATATGGAAATATCATCATTATCAATAAGATTAATATCAACAACTTGAAGCGTACTTCACTTCTTTTGTTAATCGTCTATATCTTTGACGTGTTCCTACAATCTTCATAATATGACATTTTCAACAATAATAAATATCAGTTCCTGTGCTCAATTGACAAAAAAAAACAAAAGAATCATTACCAAATGGTTGCTGTAGTATGGTGCTGAGGAAAGGAATGTTGTTTATTTATTTATTGGTATACTTGGAATAAAAAATGAGGATTTCTTTACTTTCAGCTTCCCCAATCTCGCTTCACTTTTCCATGTGAGTCAATTCAACAGTCTCAATAGCAAGTTTGAGAAATTTTGCTAACAAGTGATCACTAAATTAGAAAATTATACGTAAAAAATACCTTTAAAAATTAACTTTAATATTGAAAAAGCATGGGGCGCTTGATATAATTTATCTTTGTTATTTTATTGCTAGAGCTATTCGTGAATTGTGTGATTATTAAAAAATTAATATGTGGGATTTTTGGGGTCGGAGGTTATTGCAAGATTTCATACACACACAAACATAATAATTATTTACTAGTTTTTCAAACAGAATTGAGAGGGTCTCTCGAATCTAGTTTGATAATGTGATCGGGTGGTGGACTTTTTATATTTGTTGCATTCTCTCTCAATCAGATTTTTTTTAACAATATCGATATGAAAAAGGGTCAAGCTTCGTTGTGAATTTTGTCCCTTCATAATATCTTCAGCAAACATCAATACGAATACACCACATTTCACTAAATCTTTTTGGATTGGTTGTTTTGGAGGATCCAAAATTTTCCAGCAGTCGACAAAAAAATTGTTAAATAATTTTTTGGATAGTATCTGACCCTCAAGGACTCAAGAAAGTGATTATCTTTTTATTTCGCAACAGCTAAAACCCAGTGATTACCACCCCTATTAGTAGGCATTATCATAAATCCTTCTGAATTCTCCATCGGTGTATATTTATTACTGAACGTTCGAAAGGTGATTGAACTGGTGTTACTGTTCACTGGAGTTACGTTTTTTTTGGCGAGTTAGGATTCATTTCTAAAAAACACCCAATACATAAATCGATGACGAAGTTTGTCACCAACATTTCTTTCCATTCGAAGATAAGATGGAATAATCGAAAAAATCAAGCTCTATAATTTAGAGTTACAGTTCACGTTTTTTTTTTTTGCGAGTAAGGATTCATTTCTAAAACACACCCAATACATAAATCGATGACGAAGTTTGTCAACCACATTTCTTTCCATTCGCCATTCGAAGATGAGATGGAATAATCGGAAAAATCAAGCCTTATAATTTCACAATATTTGAAGTTATCGCCGTAGTAATATGAATCACTTCTATGAATGACTGACTTTTTTTTCACTGTTGTTAAAACTATTATCTTTGAACTTATAATTCTTACAAAGGTGGCATCTAAACACAACAGATTTGAAGTCAACGTCAGATATATTGGGATCTTTTGCGCACTTCAGATATATTGGAATCCTTTGCGCACTAACAGCAACATTCACACATAATCCATGCCATTTTTGATTATTCCTGTTTATTGAAGCAGTATAAACATGTTTTCCGCATGTTGTCTGAAAATTTTAATAAACTCTCGCTAATATTCTCAGGGTATCTTCGAACATACAAACCACTATTGAGGCCACTTTAATTTTTTATAATTATCAATTTATAGTTTTTGAAGGTATCAAATAATGATATGAATAATTTAATTATATCTGAATATCCAATATGAATGAATCTTTTCATTATCCATATCAATTAAAATCAAAATGTATTCCTCTCCAAATAGAAATGGTTTATATATTGAACAGTCTTTATCGGGTGGGTCGCCATATTGCTGAAAATATGAAATATCTTCCAAAGGAAGAATATTTGAATCGTTCTTCCAGTACTTCTTTGTCAACATTTTAGGTGATATATCAACAAATATTAACATTCTTGAAATTTCAGTTGCCATTTTTGTAAAATCTTTCACGTAAAGCGTCGATGACCCATAACTCACCACTGAAAAGTCAATATCATCCACAAACTATGGCCTCACTCCTTATTTTTTTGCATACTACGTCCGATTTTATTTATTGCATATTTCCGACAATAAAAAAAAATTGTTACTTCAAAATATTAAAAAAATTGTACTTTGAAGGTTTTTGTACAAAGAGTACTTACTTTACGATTGATCTTTCTGTCAAACCCCCCGACTCGTTTTGTTTTATTGCAGGTGTGGATGAAATGTTAGTAAATATTCATCTTTATCAAAAACATTTTACTTTTTTCATGAATACATTTTCCATAAACCACATTATTTGATTCATTAAACCTTTTATTTTTTATAATCAGACAACATATACGTTACTGATTTTTTTTTGGATTTTTTTTCAGAATACAGTTGATTTTATTCTGAGAAAACTTTCCCATGAATTTTTTTCCTATGTCAAAGGATCGAAATATACACATCCACGATCATCATTAAGAATATCTTCTGGATTTCATATTATTGTAACTTCCTTCGGGTATTTATGTAGGGTCCTGCAACTACGCTCCGGTAGTCCATAGCTTCTAAACGGCGCAACCTAAAAATTTCTTTTCAGTGCAAGCCTCTTTCCTTCTTCGAGCGTATCTTTGGAAAAGATCCCAAGGTATACAAGATGACCCGGAAAAGTGCACCAAACAAAGTTATGTTTTTGTAATGGAACACCCTCTATTTTATCATATGGTTGAATAAAGATTACTTTGACTATCCAAAAAATATAGGGTCATGTATGTTCATCAACGTTACTTCCGGAGATATATCGATATTAATCTGTAACATACCTTGGAAAAATAACTAATTCTAAAAATTGATGGAAGTGAAATATAGTCTTAATTCTGTAACAAAGCACACAGTTAATTTGTGTGTACCGGATAGATCGAAACGCTAATTGAAAAATATCTTAGTTTTTAATAAAAACCCACAAATTTAATTTCAGTAATGGAAAAGCCACAAAATTTCCTTTTCAATAATGTATCACAGTGATAGTCTTTCTCAATTCAAGAGTTATCGGGGCGAAGATTGCATGCAGTGGTTTGCCGATGAGTTGGCCGATATTGCAAAATTTGTCGAGTCAAAAATTAAAAAAAATTGAGCCCTTGAGTAGCGGTGCTGCAACGACCTGTCATATTTGGCAAAAACCGTTCACCCCCAAAGATGTTATCGTGCATGACCACGATCATTTTACGGGGGTGCGACAAGGTTGGGCCCACCAAGCCCCTTGTAACGTCAATTTTAGAAAATTATTCGTGGTACCCATTAAGTTTCACAATTTGTCGGGGTATGACAGCCACTTCATTATTAGGGATATCGTAAAAAGAGGACAAGTGAGCATACTTCCGTCCAATAAAGAAAAATACATTTCATTTACACAGCACGATGCTGAAACTAAAATTAAATTCCGATTTATAGATTCTTTTCGATTCATGGGAACTTCGTTGGATGAATTGGACTCCACATTGACTAAAGATAATTTGGAAATTTTAAAAAAAGAATTCAGTCATTTAGATGATGAGAAATTCACTATTTCCATATAACTATGTAGATAACATGGATAAATTAAACAAAACGAGTTGCCATCACGGGAAGAATTCTATAATAAATTAAACGATGAATACATATGTGATGAGAAGTATGCTCACGCACAAAATGTTTGGGAGTCATTCAAAATTGCAAATTTGGGATCGTACGCGGACCTATATTTGAAAACGGATATTTTATTATTGGCAGATGTTTTTGAGAATTTTCGTCAAAAATGTAAAGCAACTTATGGGTTAGATCCAGCGTGGTAGTACTATACCATGCCGGGCTTCACATGGGATGCTATGCTGAAGTATACAAAGGGTAAATTACAAATTTTGAAAGATATTGATATGATTATGTTTGTGGAAAAGGGAATAAGGGGTGGGATTTCGGTATGTTCAAATAGATATTCAGAAGCAAATAATTAATATATGGAAGGATACGATACCAAAAAACCTTCAAAATATCTTTCTTACTTAGACGTCAATAATTTATATGGTTGGGCAATGTCAGAATTTTTACCTTACGACGGTTTTGAATGGGTTGAAAATTTTGATAAAGATGTTACTAAAATTCTCGACGATAACCCCGAAGGGTATATTTTGGAAGTGGATTTGGAATACCCCGAAAAATTGCACGACTTACACAAAGATTTCCCGTTTTGTCCCGAACACCGCGCACCGCCAAATTCCAGGCAAAAAAAATTGATGGCTACCTTGCATAATAAAGATAAATATATTTTACATTATAGAAATTTGAAACAGGCGTTGAAACACGGTTTATTTCTGAAAAAAATTCATCGTGTTCTGAAATTCAAGCAGTCTGCGGCCCTACATTGAGTTGAATACTCGTCTGAGGGCTGCAGCCACCAGTTTTTTTGAAAAAAATTTGTACAAATTAATGAATAACGCCGTTTTTGGTAAAACAATGGAGAACATCCGGTTACACAGGGTGGTCAAACTTGTGAATTCCTGGAACGGTCGTTATGGTGCCAAAAATTTAATATCTAGTCCTAGATTTCAGAGTCGAACCGTGTTCGATACAGACTTGGTAGCTATTGAATTGAGAAAGACTGAACTTATATTCAATAAACCTTCGTACATTGGAATGGCAATATTAGACATTTCAAAAACATGCATGTTTGATTTTCATTACGATTTTATGTTGCCCACTGTAGGTATCGAAAATTGTAAATTAATGTATACAGATACAGACAGTTTTGTGTATGAAATAACGTGTGATGACGTATATTTGGAACTTATTAAAAAGCATATCGAAATTTGATACTTCTGATTATCCGCTTGATAATAAGTTCCAAATTCCACTTGTAAATAAAATAATTCCTGGGCTAATGAGAGATGAAGCGAATGGCAAAATCATCACGCACTGTGTAGGGTTACGGTCGAAAATGTACACCTACAAAATGCAGGGTGGAAAAGTGGTGAAAAAATCTAAAGGCATTCGGTATAATGTTGTTAAAAATAAAATAAATTTTCAAGATTATACCGATTGCCTTAAAAATTTCAAAGAAAAAATTTGCGAACAATTTAGTATTCGATCATACGCTCACAACGTTTTCAGCATCAAGCAAACGAAAATAGCTCTAAGTCCGTATGATGATAAACGAACATTAATTGCCAAATCATCTGACACTTTACCTTGGGGCCACTATAGTTTGAAATAATATTTTAAATCATTTGGATTTTATTTATTACTGGTTCTCAACGAAAAATTTTGTTCTAGTTTGAATATAAGGTCGATAGGTGTGCAAATGAGAAAAAAATCATGATTTTAGTGATTCAGAATGGTCCAGATTTTTGAAATGTATATTTATAGCTCATACCAGTTATGTATGAAAAATGGATATTGTATACTACTGCACACGTTAATATACTTTAAATAAAAAATATATATTGAAATTTGGTATTTTTATTACAGTACATTTTTTTCAGCTAATACATCAAATAAAACTCACCTTTGAATTTTCAATCATTTATTACATTATCATACAATATTGTTTGTTTATAATAAAATAAATATTCTCGTAAAGCATTAGCATAAAAACTATCTAAAGATGAGGCTTCACAAAAACCTTCTATAATTTCCTCTAAAGTTAAATAAATTTTCCTATCACGTAACCATGATCGAATAAGATCAAAAACACCTCGATAATATGCACAAAAGTTCAAAGCATCCAGCATGGCGATGCGGCTGGACAGCACTCCTTGATGTGTATTGAGAATATCGTTTACATCTTTCTTGGACAGCTCCAGGTTCACAGCATCTTTGGCAATGGAAATTTGTTTGGTGTAGCTTTTGATGTATTGTGTAACGTAAATGCAATCCTTGCAATGTGTTACAATCGGATTATATTCATCTATATAACCGTCGATTTCTGCTTCAAAGAAAGTATCCATTGTCGTTTGCAAAATGCCAATGAGGGTTAACCATTCATCGAGTATAAAATTGATGAATCGACGTGAAAATTGCTGCTTCAAAATGACACATGGGGTAAAGTCTCTGGCTGGGCTTAGACCACATCGAAGTTCATAGGATGGCATGAGAAAAGTCGACAACAGCAGTATTGGTCCAACGACTTGTTTACCTGAGTAAAAGGTTCAGGTTGAGTTTCTCGATCGTATTGCTCTAACGCTCTGTCTATGACATCTAGAAATTTAGCGTCACCACTATAATCACAATCTTCGTACATTTTCGTTTGTCCAACTTCACTGTTATTGCCACTATCTTGAGACATTTTTTTGCTTTCAAACTGAATATCGTTTTTAAACTGAATATCTATGTGTAGTCGCATATGCTTTTATACTTTCACATCACGTGGTTATGGTAGTGAAGTTGAAATAATGTTTGTTGTAGAAAATTGATTTCGTCGAAAGGCCCCCAATAGACTTTCAAATTGTGCTTCTTTTCCATAAGATTCTATACAAAATCAGCGTTATTTATCCAACTGTATTGGTTCCTTAAACTTGCCCATTTCACGTACATTCTATTGCCTTTTTTCTTCAGAACTTTTTCCACTAGATATATATCTGGATTTGCAGTTTTTTGCAGTTCCTCCCCATAGAAAGCACCCTTGATAGGTGCACCCTGCATATCTTCCAACATGAAGGTGGCAGGGTTGGTAATTTTGACTTTGATAATTTTGAATAATTCCGTAGTCCAATTGGGTGTATAACCTTTTTCGAAAACGTGTTTTGCTTTACTGATTCGCACAACATCACCTACTTTGAATTTTCTCGGTCCAGCTCTTTTCAAGTGACTGTATGTTGATTTGAGAATTTGTTTTTCGTTGGTTTTATTGATTTCCGAAGGTTTCATGCCTGTCTTTGAGTGGCGCGTATCATTGTAGGATTTTGTGATTGCAGGTAATATATTCAACCATTTGTAGGTGCCATTCAGACTGAAATACTTGTACAATCTTTCTTTCAACGTCTTTATTACACATATACTTGGTGTTTTTTCATCAACCCTTGAAATTTGGCGTTATAAAACTCCGTCCCCTGATCTGTGTGAAGATTTTTTGGACAACGTTTCGTATGTGTCAAAATATCTGCAAACGTTTTGGTTTTTTCTTCCCCCTTTTTCGTTTTCAATGGTCTAGTCCACACAAATTTGGAAAAACAATCTATAACGACTAGAATGAGTTTGAAATTTCGATTTTGATGGGCGTACGGTCTCATCTCGGCCAAATCGAGCTGCCACAAATCATCCAAGCCTTTGATGATGGTACGACGTCGAGGATAATTTTTTCTAATAGGTTTATGCAGTTCACGAACAAGTTGAATCTTTTCTTTGGAAGCCATGACACATATCTGATGATAAGACTGCAAAACGTACTATTTTATCATGGTGCTGCAACAACCACATTCTGTGTTTTACGGATTTGATCAATAGCTGATTTTGCATTCGCTATATCTGAATTCATTTTGGTAATTTGCTTGGAGATATCAACTTGAAACTGGTTCAACTCATTTTTGGTTAACGTTTCGTTGTGCTTAATATCCCATTTTAAATTGTGTGAATGTACCAAATCAGTAATTTCAGCAATTTTTTTCAACAAATCTGCACGAATATTTTCAATATCAGTTATATGTTCTTGGTTGAATTTTTCGAAGAATGTCATCGCCTTATCATAACGTTCCACATTGATTTGCTCTATTTGAGCAATGACCTCATTGAGTTTTTGCATTTTATCATCAACTTCTTTCTGTAGCTTACTCGCTTCATTTTGAATACTTTTTATATTCGTTTTGAGTTCATCCAAGCTGACAAACAATTTATTTATGGAGGTGGAGATTTGATTTGTTAATCTATGATTCACTTGAGCTATTTCCGAATGGTGTACTTCAGCTTGGTGTTGTATAATTACAGTCATTTTTTCATTTATTTCATCCACATATTGTTTATTGGCTGCATCAATATTACCATCTGGGGTGTGCAGTAAACCACCTCCAGAGGGCGTTGGTAATTTTCGCTTTTTATCTGCGCTTGCGCTGTCGCTACGTCCAAACTTGTCGAGAACCATTTTGAAAATGACAATGTATGGGGAAACGCACTTCATCTTATAAAATTATATTTGCCTCTTTGAGTTCACTCAAAATGGCAATAATCTCGTTATCATGCGAAGTATTTCCGGCATCTCGAGAGGCTATCAATAATTTGAGACGTTCGCAGAGTTCGTTGGGATCGTCTCAATAAACGAATTCCATAGGTTTGGTATTAAATGTCACTGCAATAGGTGTTTTCGGTTAACAACCGCTGCCTAGCATTGTTGAATCGGATGCTTTACGTAAATTCGTACGTGCTGATGTTTTACGTTGTTGTTGTGTAGGGAACATTGGTTTAATTATGTTGCTGTACTTCCATCCTTTACTAAACTTTGTGCGACGTAAGGTGTCTTTGTGACTGGTTGATAAATCCAAAATTTGTCTGTATGCTCGTAAATCCTCATCATTGTAATTTTCAGGCTTAATGAGAAATATCAATTCATATATACCGGGTGTCCCTTTCCATTGATATCCACCCATTTTGATATATCCGCTGCGTTTGTCAAAATCTATTTCTTTTACACCAAGGAACCATTTTGAATCAAGATGATCATATATGGGCCCGTATACTTTGTCGATTTTTTTATCATTCCCCCAATTCTTTATAATGTATGGCTGAACCATTATAGGATATTGACTGATATATTCCTCTAAAACTTCTTCATTCATGTCTATCAGATCATTTTGTTCCTCTTCTTCTCCATCTGCATTGAAGATGTTCTCATCATCATCATCCTCTGTACTTGCAATAACGTCGAGGGATTGGAATGGAGTCGATTCAGGCTTTTCCACTTTCTCCTGTTTATGTTCAGTTTTTATCTCACTTTTGACTGGGGCGGTAGTAGCTTGTGCTGTTTTATTCGCTATTATTTTCAATGGAGTAGATATAGGTTTGAAGAATTTCTGCAGCGATTCATCTTCTTCGGATTTACCCAATTTCAAGGCTAAATATTTTTTTCGAATTACGTTTGCAATTTCGTTGATTTTATTTAGTCTTTCGACCAACATTCGTATCGAAATCTTTGCAAATCACAACGGTTCCATATTGCTGCTGTTGCCAACATTTTGCACACATTCTCTTGAATTCATCGAAAGACATGTCGGGAGAAACGTGCTCATCGAATACATGTTTCAAATTTATTTCATCTTGTTTGAAAAGTACGATCATATTACAGTTGTCGCGTATCAGCTGTTTTGGAATTTTCGAATATGTTTGGCAAAGGTAGGCGGCGTCAATGTTCTTGTGTCTGCAGACGGAATAATACTCTCGAATTTTCTGCTGACCATCGCAGGCGACATCGTCGAAAATGAATATACTATTCGATTTGGATTCGTGAGGACTTATGATTTCTTCGTTTTCTCTGAACGGATAATAACCCAGCCCCTTGACTTTCTTCAGAATTTCTTGAAGTACTTGATATTTGGGCTGATACAATGAATTTGAGTATACGTAAATGTTTTCAAATTTAGCGCCATTCGGGTGGAATAACAATGTTAAGATGGCGTTTGTTTTTCCACAACCACTTGGCCCGCAGATGATTGCACGGAACGAATAAGGTAATAATTTACCGTGTTTCCTAATCATACTACCACAACCGTCTCCATTCAAAATATCCAAATTTTCAATGGGTAGTGACTCGTCTTGTTGAATGACTTCCATGATGTGATGGTTGAAAATGAGTGCGCCACGGTTATTAATAAAAATATCACAATCACTTTACGTCATTCTCAATGTTGACTTACTCCGGTGTAGGTGTTGTTAATTCCATAATCAATAAGCTCCCGTTCCCGTGGTCCCCATGGGTCTGTCCTTTCGTCGTAACATGCTTCAAAAAATTATTAAAAATTGGAAGCCTCATCCTAGCAATCTTAAGAAATCTAGTGCTTCAGCTTTGCGAGCTGCTAAAATGGCTGTGAGTCAAGCTGGAGGACGTAACAAAATACGCATACCGAGGGTTATTCCATTCGATGCAAAATCCGGAGGAATCCTACCACTCATACCTATATTTGCTGCCCTTTCGGCTTTGGGTTCGTTGGCAGGTGGAGCTAGCGCCGTCGCAAAAACCGTAATAGATGCAAAAAATGCCAAAAAGAAACTCGAGGAAGATCAACGTCATAATAAATCCATGGAGCATTTGGGTTCTGGTTTGTACCTGCGAAAAACACCTCGAGGATTTGGACTGTTCCTGAAAAAACAACGTAAAGGACGAGGTCTTCACTTGAAAAAACAAAAAAACTGCTAGACAAGCTACCTAATAGAGCATTATACGATTCGAAAATTCTACAGTGTGCCCGTCAACTTAAAATACCGCATTTTCGTGGAGTTTTTATGCGTGATACGTTGCCAACTTGTGGTCCTTGGCTGCGAGAATGCGGCGTAATAAACTTGGATTCGCATTTGAATGCGGGCACTCATTGGGTAGCTTACAATAAAACCGGCAACGTTGCACAATATTTCGACAGTTCTAAAACCTCCAATGGAATTGGCGAGATATTTTGGGAAGGGGGTAAAAATTACATATAATAATGATCAATATCAAAATTACAATCAGAATAACTGTGGCCATCTTTGTCTGAAGTTTCTACTTCATAATGTCGTCCGATAAAATGTATAAATCATTGATTGAAATGCATAAGTATAAATCTTTGCGGGATTTCACCGATGCTGAACTGCAAGCTTTACCAATTGAATATTTGATGGGGAACGCAGGACCTTGGGAATTGCTGGATGTATGGCGCAGATTGCCAATGGATTACCAACATCGATACGCTTTACAGATCCGCCTACCATGTTTCATCCATCTCGGACATGATTTTCCTGCATCAGCGCCGCTACATCGAATATTGTATACTGATATTGTTAGCGCACAATTTGAATGTTATTATTGTAAATACCATTACGTTGCGAGTGCTCGATCAACATTCTCAACTTGTTGATTTTCGCAACGAAGATATAATAATTCGTTTGGAATTGAAGCGAAAGTATGGTGCTAACTATCTATAATTATCTCCATACCACACCTCAGTCTTCACCAAGACATTCAACCATCAGCAGCAGCAGCAGCATCAACTACTGTCAACGGAGAATAAATTGTTTTTGGAATCTCTCGGCTATCATGTTGTCCAATCACATGTTCAACATTTTCCGAAAACCGCACAACGATGAATCCATACAAAAGGTAGAGTGGCGGACCTACTACCCATATGTCAAATCTTTCCGCAACAATGATGTTATTGAAATCAATATAAATCAATCTGATGCCTATGATGCCTTGTACGACAGCCTGCTATTCATCAGCGGAAAAGTTGAGAGAACCAAAGGAAATGGGCGGGTGACATTCGTAAACAATGCTGGCGCTTTCATGTTTCAATCTGCTACTTATGAACAAAGTGCCAAGGAACTGGAAACAGTTCGTGAAGTAGGAATCGTGAGTAGTGTCAGAGGCGTTCTCACCTACACTGATGAAGATATTAAACATTTGGCCACCACAGGTTGGACTTTTCCCATTGCCACCAACACTGGAGTCATCCACCCAACCCATCTAACATTCAACATGCTAATACCCATTAGACATTTTCTGAATATCTTCAGTGATTATCAATGTGTTTCCTACGGTAAGCATACCATCCGATTAGTACGAGCTGGAGATGATAGCAACCTCTTCAAAATAGACGAGACTCCTGGATCAACATTACCCCCCACGGAAGTCAAACTGGAAATTGAGAATATTGAGCTTAAAGTTAAACGAATCTATCCGCATGATCAAATTAAATTACAACTTTTGAAAGCTATCCAAGCTGACACTCCCATTCTTATACCCTTCAGAAAATGGGAACTACATATGTTGCCTGCTCTCACACAAGGTGCAAAAAATGAAATATGGGCTGTCAAGACTTCATCGTTTCTCGAAAGCCCCCGCTATGTTATTGTATGTTTTCAAAAAGATCGTGATTATACGAAGGTCAATAATGATCCGACAATATTCAACAATTTGAATATCACTAATATAACGCTGACTCTAAACGGTGAGAATTACCCCAAAGAAAATATGCATCTGGATTTTGCAAAGGGAAATTTTTCGCAAGCCTATTTCAACTACTCACAATTTGGGCTCAGCTATAAACTAACCAATCAGCATAATCCTCTTTTGACCTACTCGGCCTTCTTTGACAAAACTCTCTTTGTCATCGATTGTTCCAGAAGGGACGAGAGCATCAAAAGT
Source organism: Chrysolina haemoptera (assembly GCA_958298965.1). Lineage (NCBI taxonomy): Eukaryota > Metazoa > Arthropoda > Insecta > Coleoptera > Chrysomelidae > Chrysolina > Chrysolina haemoptera. The sequence goes on along the minus strand of OY282593.1, from coordinate 14,496,381 downwards.
TCCAGTGTTGATGTGAAACTGGAAATTGAGGCATCTGAAGGATTTCCCCAAAATACTCGAGCCTATGCTATTGTTGTGCACGACACTGTCATTGAGCACCTCCCACTCTCAGAAATTGTTAAAAAATGGAACTGAGCATGTGATTCAGCTTTAGTGTTAATCGCAGAGTCAACATGAGAATAGCTGTTGTAGATATTCAAGGCTTCATCGTCGACCAGCAATTTCATCCTAAGGAAATAGCCATTAGGGTTGGAATTCAATGTAGTAACTTTTTACTGTTGCCAAATGTACCATTTTCCTCTTTTACTAAAGAGGATCGACGTACCACTTGCTTCTTGGAGAAAAACATTCACGGATTGCGGTATTCCTCCGGCTTTGTGGAATATCATCAATTGGATGCCATCCTCAAGAAACATCTGCATGATGCTGATATCATTTATGTGCGAGGGCTTCAAAAACGAAACTATCTTGCGGAGAAATTTGAACAATTAGGTCTACCTACACGTATTGTCAACTTGGAGGATTATGATAATACGACATGGATGGTTCCTACATTCACGAACAACGTCAATGATGTCATTTCACCTTGTATGCATCACATTCGTCGCAACAATACCAACTATAATTGCAGTCTTCGAAATGTTGATATTATTTACAAATGGCTATGTGATATGTTACCGAAGTAAAAATGTATAATAAATTTTGTATTCAATCGCATTTTTACACTTTTTGGTGTTTCAAATTTTAACTACTTTTTGGAATGCCAAAAACACCAATTTTCGATACATATTTTATGCGTTTCGGCGTTTGAAATTTTGTGAGTTTTTTGAAACATGAAAAAAGTGTATTTTGAGCAATTTTAAAATGTCAAATATCCATAAGAAATACATGTAAAAATGTATTTTTAACACTCGTAATTTTAATCATTTTTTCGAATGTGTTTCGTTACATTTTTTACACATTTTGGCGTTTCAAATTTTAACAATTTTTCGGAATGCCAAAAACACCTATTTTCGATACATATTTTATGCGTTTCGGCGTTTGAAACCTACCTACCTAAGGTTAGCTCGTTCTGGTTAGATCAAACTAAATATCTGTCAATCTGTTTGTTTCCTAAATCCGATCTTGTATATTTTCTCTCCTAAGTCCTATCTCCTATCTTCTATCTCCTTTCTCCTGTCTCCTATCTCCTATCTTCTGTCTCCTATCTTCTGCCTCCTATCTTCTGTCTCCTATCTCTTATCTTCTATCCCCTATCTCCCGTCTCCTGTCTCCTATCTAACACTATCATCACATAAATGTCAAATGTAATTCAATCTCTATGTATAGGTGAGTAGCTGTTTCAAATGAGAAATTTATGATGCGACCCTGTACATTGATGTGCTGCCTTGACCAATCGAACGCCTCCATATTTTTCTAATGCTATTTTGAGATACCCTATATATATTTTTTCCTAACGCAACAGAACATCCCTGTACAACTGCGTTGACCAATCAAACGACGCCATCTTTTTTTCTCTTAACAAATCTTTTTTCAAATGACAGTTGTCAGATAAATGTAAACACCCTCGTCGAAATGACAGATGTAATCAAATCTCTGTATGGGCAAGTAGTTGTTTCAAAATTTATGTCGTACCATAATGTGCGTTGACCAATCAAACGCTGCCATCTTTTTTTTTCTTAATGAACTATCATGTTTTTTTCTATAATTCTATTTTAACAAACACCATTGCGCTGGGTACTTCCAATCTCTTATCTTTGATATGGATCAGCTCGACTACGTCACACACTGACGGCAGAGCAGCGAGCGCGTGACCTTGAATGAGCCAATTTTGCATAATTCTGAGCTTAAAATTTTAAATGGGATTTTACATGTTAATTTGGTCGATTTGATTCTTGAACTCTTGCAGCACCTTTACTGTCCGTTTGCGAAGTATTAGTTAAATACCCAAATTTAACAAAGTAATTTTTCGCATCATCTTCAGTCACTCGAAGTTTTTCAATCAATGCTACAGTTTCATTGTTCAGAGTGCCGTCTACAGGAAGATTGTTTCGTTCTTGAAAAGAAACTATAACATCACTGAGGTCCGTTTGCGAATTATTTGACATATAACCATATTTAACAAAGTAATTTTTCGCGTCATCTAGATTCGCTGACGATGCAGCCAATAGCATCAGAGGTAACAACAGTACAAACGATCGCATTGCGAGTTCAGCGTTGAATGAACCAGTCAGCCTCTTGTATATTTATTTAAAGGATTTTTGTTTCCCCACTACCTCCTCTGCCTCTCCAACTGTTGTTTCACAGCAGCCATCTCTAATATGAAGTTCTGTGCTAACGAGCAACCAGTATTATTATAGTATAGTTAATTTGATATAAAATATCAACGTACCACAGATCAAAGCAAATTGGCATCTATACACCTTTGATTGGTTTATATGAAAATTAAAGACATTTTGAGGCTAATATTCAATTAATAAATATCCTGGAATTTTTTTATTAGTTTACGAATCTAAGTATTTAAGTGAATATTTTCAGCTACAATGGTGGAACATATATACGTTAATGAAAGACTTAAATTTTGTAATCATTTTATTATGGATATCTAAACATTGGACATATTATTTCACCACAATAATTACAACCACATTTTTCAAATAATCGTTCAGATTCCTCATTGCTGCAAAAAGCTGTAAATTCTTCGTGATTCTTGATGTGAGCGATGAGTTTAGCTGCATATCCTTTTCTTCGGTATTCCAGTAATATATGAATATAATTAATGGTTTTCGGTTTTGAATGTTTCCTCAGGGGATCAAAATCCATGCTTGAGAGCAGCGCAAATGCTGTTGGTTTATCGTCGATGTAAATAATATAGCAGCTGATTTTTCTATCATGATACCACTGTTGTATGAAATCACTATCAATATTCAACTGCCTTATTTTCTTAGCAGCTTGAGCACCATAAAATAATCTCACTGCTTTCATCTTCAATGCCGGGAATGAACTGCGTGCTAAGGGAATTTCCTACACTAGATAAAATTTCTCCCCTCCCCCTCTCCCCTCCCCTTTTGGTTAGTCTTGCTCCCTTACGTTATTCTTAAGTTTGGTATATGTATTCAATAACTCGCAATATTAATTTTTCTCGTTGTCAAGTATTGTAGCTATAACATTATGAATATTTTTACGTATTTTCAACAAACTTTTTGGAGCTCCATCAAAGTACTTTGCTGTGGACTTGGTTTGTTTGACATTGCGATAAATATCGATCATTTTGGTATCTTCAGCAGTATGACGCATAAACATTCCTTTCTTCAATGTAAAGTCATATTCATGAGAAAAATAAAATTTAGTTATTGCATCAGTAGGATCATACACTATTTGTTTATATTCAGTCCAAAAATGCGGCGTAATTGTAACCCCATTCGAATAAAATTTCGTTCCGACACACAACTTTGCTGTTATTCCATAATTCTTGGCCAACTCAAACTTCCCAAGGCATTTGGTTTTTGTGAATTGAAAAAGGGATTTTTCCCTCACCAGTTTAACCGTATGGAAAACCAAAATTATGTTGGGCCAATGCTGAGTTTTACACAACTGGTAATTTTAGAACCAATAAAGAACTTACCGATTTTGAAATATGGTACAAGGCAAAAATCGAAGAAAACTACATGTTTGATTTCCAAAAGGAGATAATCGCCTATTGTGTATCCGATGTTGATATTTTGACACAAGCCTGTCTCAAATTTCGTCATATCATGCTCGAAGAGACAAATGTTTGTCCTTTCATCGAAGCATGTACTATTGCATCCGCATGCAATAAAGTATTCAGACGAAATTTCCTTAAGGCCAATACCATTGGTATCATTCCCAAAGGTGGGTACAGATACAAAGACAACCAATCAAAAGTTGCCATTCAATAGTTGATATGGGAAGAGAAGGTGAGAAATATCAATATTCAACATGCTGCCAAGGATTCTGAGGCAATAGTTGGTGGTGTGAAAGTCGATGGTTTTTGCGGGGAAACAAATCAAATTTTTGAATTTCAAGGTTGTTATTTTCACGGATGTAAGTGTTTAGTCTCTCAGAGGGATCAACCACTCAAAGATAACCCTTCTGAAACTTTGAATATACGTTACGAAGCCACTCAAGCCAAAATCGAAAGACTCAAATCATTGGGATTTGACATAATTGAGATGTGGGAGTGTGAATTCCGGAAACAATTATCTACAAATAGCGAATTGAAAAACTACACACAGTCACATACCCTTTTGACTAAACTTCCTCTTGAGCCTCGTGATGCTGTCTATGGCGGTCGAACAGGAAATTTTGTCGGTTATTACAATTCTAAAGAAGGAGAAACTATAAAGTATACCGATATTTGCTCCCTTGGGTATGTAAATATGGGAAATTTCCTGTTGGTCATCCTAAAGTTCTTGTTGGTTCCGAATGTTCTTCGGATGATCTTTCTTCCATTACTGGAATAATAAAATGTAAAATTCTTCCTCCTTCATCTCTGTTTCATCCAGTTCTTCCGCAAAAAATGAATAATAAATTAATGTTCGTATTATGTCGTATTTGCGGGGAAACATTCAACACTGGGAATTGTCGTCACTCAAATGATGAACGAGCCCTCACTGGGACCTGGGTGGTAGAAGAAGTTGTAAAAGCTGTTGAATTGGGGTATGAAATTCTTGAAATTTATGAAATTTGGAGCTATGACTCCATTCAGTTTGATAGAGATCACGATGGCTTATTTACGGCCATGATGAATAAATTCATCAAAATAAAACAGGAGTCAAGCGATTGGCCTTCACATTGTCGGACTCAAAAGGAAAAAGAACAATATATTGAGAGATTCTTGCAGCGATAGGATGTTTTGTTGGAATTTTCGAAAATTTGCAATAACCCTGGGTTGAGATCTTTGGCTTAACTTATGTTGAAACCAGGCAAAAACATCTATAATTAATCAACCTTCTGAATTATTCTCAATGTTGAGTAATCCTTCAATCAATGTCAATACCATTCTTCCTGTGAACGAAGAAACTATCATTGTTAATTGGGAATATAAAGATGAGTGTTACGATCTTCTACCAACAGTTAATGTTGTACTGGCATCATATGTAACAGCTCTTGCTCGTTTGAAGCTGTACAGTTATCTCGAGCAACTCAATGACAGAGTTCTATACTATGATACGGATTCTGTGATATATATTTCCATGCCTGGAAAATACGATATCCCCATCGGAGAATTTATCGGGGATATGACTGATGAATTGGGTACTGGTTCATATATAACAGAATTCGTATCAGGCGGCCCAAAAAATAATGCTTATAAGTTTTGGGATGGTGAAGATGAAAAAGTGGTTTGCAAAGTCAAGGGTATTTCCCTCACCCTCAAAGCTTTGGAAACTATAAATTTCGACAAAATCAAAGAAATGGTTTTACATCCCTCAGAGCCGATAAGCATATTGACAACATAAATCAGGCGAACACAAGAGCACGAGGTAATAACAATAAATATGTCTAAAAACTACAAGCCAAACTCCACAAAAAGAAAGTTTCTCCCAGATCACAACTCTGTTGCTTTTGGATTTAAAAAATCAAAATTACAATTTGAATAAAACTCCTATCCTGTCTATTCCATCCTCAAATCATTGCTCAACAACAAAAAACATTCACACTCAAACTGACGCTCAAACAGCAGTCCTTTTCAAAAGTACATGCATTAAACGTATCTACTTTGACTATTCAGATATTACTATCGATTAATGTAAAGTAAGTATATGAATGATGGGAACTTGTGTGTTCACTTCTTGTATCCCCAAAAAAGAAAAGAATATATCCAAGGTTTGAAGAATATCTCCTAATTAAACTTAGGAACCTGTGTATTCACTCCTTGTATTTGCTAAAAAAATATATCCAAGGTTTGAAGAATATCTCCTAACTAAACTTGGGAATCTGTGTATTCACTCCTTGTATCCGCAAAAAAATATATATATAAACAAGGTTTGAAGAATACCTCCTAACTAAACTTGGGAACCTGTGTATTTACTCCTTGTATTTTAACTACACCTCATCATAATATTTCCGTTTACTGATCACCTTTGTTTCATCATTAATGTACTTACTTTACATCAATTCGATATTAATATCCAATTAGATGAACTAATCATATAGCATGAACATTGGAAACGACTGCTGAATAAAATTTTATTACCCATTGAATACTTACTATGTTTTTATGCGTAACTAAATATTGAATATTTTTACTCACTCCCACGATGACAAAATTTTTATTGGCTACATAAGCTATAACTTAAAAATAATTTGGTGGTTATGATAGGCCTACTGGGGAAACTTCCACAAATAAAAAAAAAGGAAACGCATTGGTTGTCCTACCTCCTGGGTGATGTGGAAACGGACTTGTCATCATGTGGAATGAGTAAATTTTTTCTATACAAAATTTCATTACATTTTAACGTGTGACACACAATGCATTCAAAATGCTGTTCTTTCATATGAGAAAATTGTTATAAAATATACGTTTTCCACGTTCCAAAAAATGATTAAAATTTCAAATGCCGAAACGCATAAAATATGTATCGAAAATAGGTGTTATTGGCATTCCGAAAAATTGTTAAAATTTGAAACGCTAAAATGTGTAAAAAATGTAACGGAACACATTCGAAAAAATGATTAAAATTACGAGTGTTAAAAATACATTTTTACATGTATTTCTTATGGAGATTTGACATTTCAAAATTGCTCAAAATACACTTTTTTCGCATCCCAAAAAACACGTAAAATTTTGAACGCCAAAACGTGTGTAAATGTGCACATAATAAGCCTTTTTCGCGTACGCAAAAGCAACTAAAATTACGAACGGCAAAACATGCAAAAATGCTACTAAAATAGACGTTTTATAAGGTTACTTTATTAATTCGTTCTGGCTCGATCAAACTGAATATCTATCAAACTGTCTGTATCCTAACTCCTGTCCTATCTTTTCTGTCCTAACTCCTATCTCCTATCTTCTGTTAGATCAAATTGAATATCTACCTACCGATGGGTATCTCACGTTAAAATGTCAGACCCCATCGTGATACCGTTTACAATGAAATATAAACGCTGCATTGATTTTTTCTTTAACAAAAAATACACGCACATGTAATTCAATTTCTGTATGGGCGAGTAGTTGTTTTCAATTACCATATCCCCCCAATAGCTGTATGCTATGAACGCTGATATATTTTTCTTTAACGAACATTACACAAATGTCAGATGTAGCAAGTAGTTGTTTCCAATCCCCATATCCCCAATGATACGTTTTTAAATGTCACATGTAATTCACATGTTACATGTATGAGTAGTTGTTTCGAATACCCAATGATGACGTTTTTCTTTGATCCATTTTTCACCTAATATTCGAAAAAAAATGATGGCAGTCATCTTTTGTCCTAACAATGTTGAGGTTCTTAATCGCTATTCGTAAGGTTAGTTCGTTCAGGTTAGATCAGACGAAATTTAATGTTTTTTAAATGCTCTATATGTAAGGTTAGTTCGTTCTGGTTAGATCAAACTGAATATCTACCCACCTATCTCCTATATTTTCTCTCCTAACTCCTAACTCCTATCTTCTGCCTTCTATGTCCTATCTTCCGTCTCCTTTCTCCCGTCTCCTGTCTCCTGTCTAACACTATCATCACATATATGTCAGATGTAATTCAATCTCTATGTATGGGTGAGTAGCTGTTTCAAATAAGAAATTGACGATGCGACCCTGTACATTGATGTGCTGCCTTAACCAATCGAACGCCTCTATATTTTTCTAATGCTATTTTGAGATACCCTATACATATTTTCCTAAACGTACTGCGTTGACCAATCAAATGTCGTCATCTTTTTTTCTATTAACAAATCTTTTTTCAAATGACAGATAACAAATGACAGATGTAATCCAAGCTCTGTATGGGCAAGTAGTTGTTTCAAATGAAAAATGTATGATGCGACCGTGTACATTGACGTGCTACCTTGACCAATCGAACGCCTCCATATTTTTCTAATGCTATTTTGAGATACCCTATATATATATATTTTTTTCCAAACGTAACGGAACGTCCCTATACAACTGCGTTGAGCAATCAAATACCGTCATCTTTTTTCTTTAACTAATCTCTTTCCAAATGACAGTTGACAGACGAGTATAAACACCCTCGTCGAAGAAATGACAGATGCAATCCAATCTCCATGTATCGGTAAGTAGTTGTTTCCAATCTCCATATCCCCAATGAAACGTTTTTCTTTGATCCATTTTCCACCTGATATTTGACTAATAACCATTTTTTTCTATTATCGATGAAAGTTTTTGGATCGCCCTGTATATATTTTTACTGAATGAAGTATTTGTGAGACGCCCCAACTATGATGTACGCTATAAACACCGCCATGTTTTTCACAAAATTTGACAAGCAACCGCCATGTTTTTTTCTCTTAATGAAGCGCCATGTTTTTTTCTCTTACCAAACAACCATTTTTTTCTATAACTTTATTTTCAAATATTATTATCATCACACTCCGAATATTTCATCTACAATCATTATTATTCTTATTAACGCGCTAAACTGACGACTTCGAGTGACGTGATGGGATGGGCGGGGCTTAAATTGGGAGTGGAGGGGGTGCTCCCAAGTGCCTCCACATCTACTAATATATTTGACCATTGTTTATTGAGATGAAAATGGAAACATCAATTTATATTTTTTATATAGAGCCAAATATCTAATTCTTAGTGATCAAGAAATCTAATAGATTAGGTATATAAAGTGTCGTCCGCCGCCAAAAACTTGGAACCATATGGGAAACTTTTTTATTATTGATTTCACAAAAAAATTATTTTTTTCAAAAAGTCATCAAGAATATAGTACCTTTATGTTTCAAAATATGGAAAACATTCATTAGAAATATTTCGTTCCATATAATGAACTATTCAGATTTTGAATATCAAAGAGATTCCGATGAAAGTGATTTACCATTTTTTTTTTCATTTTCATCCCACTGGTACGTCATCGTCTCATCATTTAAACCATTTTCGACGAGATATACCCTAATTATTGAAATATTGGCATCATATCATGAATTCATAACATTATCTAGGAGATAAATCGCTTTCGATTATTTACGTTTTTTTACCAACGTTGTTGCACGATATATAAATACTGTAGCACATCAATGAAAATCTGAATCTGAGTGGTTCATGAGATGGCAATGAAGTATTCCCCATGATTTTTTTCTGTATTTTTTAAAATAAAGGTACTTTATTCCGATGACTTTTCGAAAAAAAGATTTTATTTTCAGAAACCAAGGATCTAACATAACTTTTCAATAACCCATTATGAGTTTCTCGATGAACAGCAACTTTTATCACGAATAATTTTTTTCGTGAAATCAATAATAAAAAAGGTTTTCCATTTGGTTCCACGTTTTATCGGACACTGTAAGTTTTCATTATACATATATAATTACAATATAGTCAATGGCAGTATGAAATAAGTACATGTCAATGTATGAAATTATGGAAATAATCTTATTTTAATAGTTGCAGAAAAAGTATAGCATGCAACTGACATTTCTTACTAGTATGATCCACAACACTCGCTTTTGGCTTATTCTACAATCTTAATGCATTGTGAAAAAAGACACCAATACTCATCATTTTAATAAAAAAACTTCTAAATTAATCACCGCTTAAAATCAAAACTCTCTTCTTTCGCTCTTCAGACTCATTAGGAACAGTTCCATATTCGAGTAGGTGCGGAAATAGTGTTTGTACAGCATCATAACTAAGACGTTTCCGTGAGATTCCACCTTTTGATATCCATTTACTTTCAAAATGTTCCTCACACTGCATGTAGTTTTTGGACAGTTTCACCGATTTTATTAAGTAAATCTTCCCTCAGACATGGAATCATAAACAAACCTTTCAGCATCTCTTGGGATATTCCTTTGCCAGTCCTGGAGAAGCATCCACGATATGCACAAACAGTTCCACGTCTCAAAGGCATGCTTTAACTTGAAATAATTCATAATAAGTTACAAAATAAACAATAGCACAACACACTCGCTTGTTTACGTTTTCCACAATTCAAAACGCAATCAAAACAAATGTACCAGTTATTTAGCGCATGCATATACAAATTTCAGCTTCGTATTTTGACAGGCCTTCGCCTCTGTAGTTCTCTACTCTGTGCTTTGGACGGAATTGATTATATAAAAAAATATTTTCTGTTGTTATGTTAGCCTCAGTAGATGCGATCTACAAGTTCATTGCTGTAACATCGGATCGTACGGTAAAAATATGGAGGTGGTAACTTTCTGAAAGACAACAGTGTGCCTCGGGAATTGGAAGCTGTTATGAGAATGCATCTTGAGACCCTTGCCTCTACAAGAAGGAAATGCGCAACAGGCTGCATTTGATATGAGAAATGTATTTCAAACATATTTCATTTCTGAGGTCGGAAAAATAAAGTTGCAATACAAATATTTCGTTATGAAGACCAAGTAGCTCAGTGGTTGAGACTGTAGCGTAGCGTTCAAAACCATTGACTGCTGGTCTGATAGGTTCGAATCCTAGCGACTACATATTTTTATCTGATGGCATGAGAAAGTGCTAGGAATCGCACGTTAAAAGGTAAGATCTCGTTAATCCTTAGCTAGCACTAGTTTCGACTTTTGAGGGCTGCCGTTCGTAAGGGGACGACAGCTGGTTAACGGAAAAAAACAATTTTAATTTTTTTTTTTAAATTTTAACTCACCTTTTTGCAACATTCTTGCTATTTCCTCACATAAATTGTTTTTATGAAAGTTGTCGGAATACTTTCTGTCTGAAAAATTATATAATTCTTCGTGTTCTCAAACAAATTCTATTAACCTCTCATCCATATTAATAACCATACAAACACAGATGTTACCGAGGTCATTCAATACAGAATATTGTACTTTTTTCGAATTGACCACTGCTCTGATATCATTATCCGGAAAAGGAGAACTGTCGTTGATTATATTAGTATCAGAGAAAACACTAACTATGAAACCGTCATCTTCAAGCATTACATGGTTTGATTCTGACATAACTAAAGGATATTTTCATCAAACTGATCATTTTCATGATTTGAATAATTATCAGAAGAAGCCTCATCATTAATATTCCTGTTAGAATCACTAAAAACATTTTAATTCCGAACTAACTAGTTTGGTTCTGAAGCAAACTCCTATTCAGAATGTGCATCCCTAGGATGTGATATGGAAATATCATCATTATCAATAAGATTAATATCAACAACTTGAAGCGTACTTGACTTCTTTTGCTAATCGTCTATATCTTTGACGTGTTCCTACAAATCTTTATAATATGACATTTTCAACAATAATAAATATCAGTTCCTGTGCTCAATTGACAAAAAAAACAAAAGAATCATTACCAAATGGCTGCTGTAGTATGGTGCTGAGGAAAGGAATGTTGTTAATTTATTTATTGGTATTCTTGGAATAAAAAATGAGGAATTCTTTACTTTCAGCTTCCCCAATCTCGCTTTACTTTTCCTAGAAAAAATAGATTCGTTCATGTGAGTCAATTCAACAGTCTCAATAGCAAGTTTGAGAAATTTTGCTAACAAGTGATCATTAAATTAGAAAATTATACGTAAAAAATACCTTTAAAAATTAACTTTAATATTGAAAAAGCATGGGGCGCTTGATATAATTTATCTTTATTATTTTATTGCTAGAGCTATTCGTGAATTGTGTGATTATTAAAAAAATCGGTATGTGGGATTTTTGGGGTCGGAGGTTATTGCAAGATTTCATACACACACAAACATAATAATTATTTACTAGTTTTTCAAACAGAATTGAGAGGGTCTCTCGAATCTAGTTTGATAATGTGATCGGGGGGTGGACTTTTTATATTTGTTCCATTCTCTCTCAATCAGATTTTTTTTATTAATATCGATATGAAAAAGGGTCAAGCTTCGTTGTGAATTTTGTCCCTTCATAATATCTTCAGCAAACATCAATACGAATACACCACATTTCACTAAATCTTTTTGGATTGGATGTTTTGGAGGATCCAAATTTTTCCAGCATCCAAATTTTTCCAGCAGTCGACAAAAAAATTGTTAAATAATTTTTTGGATAGTATCTGACCCTCAAGGACTCAAGAAAGTGAATGTCTTTTTATTTCGCAAAACCCAATGATTACCATCCGTATTAGTGGGCATTATCAAAAATCCTTCTGAATTCTCCATCGGTGTATATTTATTACTGAACGTTCGAAAGATGATTGAACTGGTGTTACTGTTCACTGGAGTTACGTTTTTTTTTGGCGAGTTAGGATTCATTTCTAAAAAACACCCAATACATAAATCGATGACGAAGTTTGTCAACCACATTTCTTTCCATTCGCCATTCGAAGATAAGATGGAATAATCGAAAAAATCAAGCTCTATAATTTACAGTTACAGTTCACGTTTTTTTTTTTGGCGAGTTAGGATTCATTTCTAAAACACACCCAATACATAAATCGATGACGAAGTTTGTCAACCACATTTCTTTCCATTCGCCATTCGAAGATAAGATGGAATAATCGAAAAAATCAAGCTCTATAATTTACAGTTACAGTTCACGTTTTTTTTTGGTGAGTTAGGATTCATTTCTAAAACACACCCAATACATAAATCGATGACGAAGTTTGTCAACCACATTTCTTTCCATTCGCCATTCGAAGATAAGATGGAATAATCGAAAAAATCAAGCTCTATAATTTACAGTTACAGTTCACGTTTTTTTTTTGTGAGTTAGGATTCATTTCTAAAACACACCCAATACATAAATCGATGACGAAGTTTGTCAACCACATTTCTTTCCATTCGCCATTCGAAGATAAGATGGAATAATCGAAAAAATCAAGCTCTATAATTTACAGTTACAGTTCACGTTTTTTTTTGGTGAGTTAGGATTCATTTCTAAAACACACCCAATACATAAATCGATGACGAAGTTTGTCAACCACATTTCTTTCCATTCGCCATTCGAAGATGAGATGGAATAATCGGAAAAATCAAGCTCTATAATTTACAGTTACAGTTCACGTTTTTTTTTTTTTTGGTGAGTTAGGATTCATTTCTAAAACACACCCAATACATAAATCGATGACGAAGTTTGTCAACCACATTTCTTTCCATTCGCCATTCGAAGATAAGATGGAATAATCGGAAAAATCAAGCTCTATAATTTACAGTTGCAGTTCACGTTTTTTTTTTTTGGTGAGTTAGGATTCATTTCTAAAACACACCCAATACATAAATCGATGACGAAGTTTGTCAACCACATTTCTTTCCATTCGCCATTCGAAGATGAGATGGAATAATCGGAAAAATCAAGCTCTATAATTTACAGTTATAGTTCACGTTTTTTTTTTTTGGCAAGTTAGGATTCATTTCTAAAACACACCCAATACATAAATCGATGACGAAGTTTGTCAACCACATTTCTTTCCATTCGAAGATAAGATGGAATATTCGAAAAAATCAAGCTCTATAATTTAGAGTTACAGTTCACGTTTTTTTTTGGCGAGTTAGGATTTCTTTCCATTCGCCATTCGAAGATGAGATGGAATAATCGGAAAAATCAAGCCCTATAATTTCACACTATTTGAAGTTATCGCCGTAGTATGAATGACTGACTTTTTTTTCAGTGTTGTTAAAACCATTATCTTTGAACTTATAATTCTTACAAAGGTGGCATCTAAACACAACAGATTTGAAGTCAACGTCAGATATATTGGGATCTTTTGCGCACTTCAGATATATTGGAATTAGGGATTGCAAATTTACCGAATTTTAATTTACCGGTAATTCGGTAAATTATTTTAAAAATTACCGATTTACCGGTATTTACCGGTTTTTTCCGACATAAAAAAATAACACAGAAATAAGTCACAAAATAAATAACCAAACTTTAATTCTTATTAAATAATAACATCAGAAAAGTAAAACTCTAGGTAAACTTAAAAAAAACTAATATACCTAACTTAAAAACTAATAACAGGCTCTAAAACATTCGAAATAGCAATTTCAATAAAAAAATATCTATCGTTTCTTACTTCTCCAACGACTCTTTCGATTTTTTTTGTTTAATAAAAAAGGCCCTGAGAAAACACAGCTTATCAATACTATTATCACTTAGCCGCGACCTAATCTTAGTACAAATTGTTCCTGCCGCAGAAAAGGCTCTTTCGGACTCCACACTAGTAGGCCGAGTTGTCATGAGTGCTGCGAAAGCCATTTTTAGGTATTTCCCCTGAATTCCTTCCTTCCGAAAATATTGCATTTCTGTTTTCACACATTGATGAACACTGTTAGGCTTCTGCTGTCTTCTAATTGAAAGAGTACTGTTTATATCAATTTTTTTTCTTATCGCTAGTTGAAGTTTCTCTTTAATCGACAATGCAGCAGCAGCATTAACCGATTTTGATGTTGATGGGCCCAAAACCCGACTGAGGGGGATGTTATCCTCATCAGAATCAGAGGAATCATCGAGGTCAATGCTATTTGTATTTTCTGATGACTCTTCTAGGTTTTGTTTTGAAATCCGCCCAATTACTTCCACTATTGCATTTCTTATTGTAGATTCGCTGGTTTTATTAAATACTCTATAATCTTCACCCCTGGATTCCTCAGGAAACGGATTATGCAGGTACTGAAGAACATCAGAATAAATGGTCCGTCTCTCTTTTATACGATCTAACAATGCTTCTTTCAGTTCAATACTTAAAACTGTGTTTTGACTTGTAAGCTCATCAATCATGAATTTTAAGGTAATATCAGCTATAAAAAGATTTGCATCTTCGCAACATAATTGCTCTACTGCAGCTTTTACCAGTTGCAATGCTAAAATTGTACTAGATAGTAACTCAAGTTCATCTTCTGTGAAGTTTATTTCTGATTTAATGTCTATTAAGCTCTTTCTGATGCAATTTCTTAACATTTCAAATCTTTCCAGCATTGCTAACAAACTGTTCCATCTTGTTTTGCAGTCGAGTATTAAAGAATATTCCTTTTTAAATTCTTCTTTTACATGTTTTTGTAGAATCTTATCATTTTTAGTCGGTGATTTGCGAAAAATTTTAACGACTTTTCGAATTTTTGTAATTAAACCATTTAATTCAATATTTGATAAGAAAGTTGGCACTGGCAGAGCTTGATCGATGGTTCCACCAGCTTCGTATTCAATTTCAAAATCATCGTGGAAAATTTCATTTTCCTCATTATCGGAATATTCGGAATCAGATTCATTACCTGTGTCGGACTCACTATCTTCATCGATATTTTCGTCACGTAATTTATTAGCTTCGTGTAAATCAGTTTTATTGTTGTATAATACTTTAATTACGGCTAATTGTATGCCATGTGCTATACATAATTGGTGGTGTGAATCTATCAATTTTCCCACTTTTTTCATTACTGAAACACCGTCTGTAGTAATTGATACAATGTTTGTAAAACCAAGTTGAAACTCACTAAGCTTTTTGTTCAAAATCTCCACGCATTTTTCCGCTGGCATGGATCCATGAACCCGAGCTAATCCTAAGTTCCAAAAGGCATCCTTTGTATGGACATTTATGTTCATGAAGCGATGGTTTTTTACTGATGTCCATTCATCGAAAGTCAAACTAAACACTTCTCCCCGAAGTTTATTCTCTTTCAACTCGTTTATTGCTTCTTGAAGCATTTTATTAGAATATTCTTATGGTATTTGGTGATTTCGGTATATCTCTATAACCTTTTACTTTTAATAATTTTCTTAAATCTTCTGAAGTGCAAAACTTATTAAATGGCAAACCGTCCAGTGCAGTCAAACGTGCAATTACTGCTGGAAATGAATCATCTACAATCGGTTTAAAATACGACGTAATTGTAGATATTTCTTTGTAAGGCTGGCTGTCGCGTTTTCCAGAAATTCCAGATAAAGGTATAGATTTTCCTCTTTTTAACAAGTTTATTTCATGCTGACTCTTTAAATGACTGCGTAAACTACTAGTGCTTCCTCCAGCAGCTTTAATTTGTCTGGAACAAAGTTTACACACACCCCCATCCTTAGTTTTGTTATAATGTTGCCAAACAGAAGTTGTATCCATTGTTTGCTATTGGCTA
The DNA here is from genome assembly GCA_958298965.1 of Chrysolina haemoptera. Lineage (NCBI taxonomy): Eukaryota > Metazoa > Arthropoda > Insecta > Coleoptera > Chrysomelidae > Chrysolina > Chrysolina haemoptera. The sequence goes on along the minus strand of OY282593.1, from coordinate 14,480,173 downwards.
CAACTGCAAGGAAAAGAAGAAAGATGTTTTTATTACATACCCCTGTTTAAAATAAAATAATTATACCTTCAAAGTGCAAATTCACTCACAGAATTAAGTACTAAATGCAAATTTAAGCGCTTAATTCCTCACTTGACAGTCAACATGCCGCGACCTGCGTTCCTGTTCAATCTTTGTTTACGATTCATCCCTTCGTCGCTGCGCATTCATCACAGAAACAACGGATCCGCGCTGTTGTCAGCTTGGCATTTTTTACCGAAATTACCGGTAAAAAATGTCGATTTCTCGTCGGTAATTTAAAGAACTTTTAAGGCGGTAAATCGGTAAACCGGTAAATCGGTAAACCGGTAGTGCAATCCCTAATTGGAATCCTTTGCGCACTGACAGCAACATTCACACATAATCCATGTCATTTTTGATTATTCCTTTTTATTGAAGCAGTATAAGCATGTTTTCAGCATGCTGTCTGAAAATTTTAATAACTCTCGCTAATATTCTCGGGGTATCTTCGAATGCTGATTGCAGAATGTGATAATCATTCCTCTATACTATGTAAAACATACAAACCACTATTGAGGCCACTATCAATTTTTTGAAGGTATCAAATAATGATATGAATAATTTAATTATATCTGAATATCCAATATGAAGCAATATCTTTTCATTATCCATATCAATTAAAATCGAAATGTATTCCTCTCCAAATAGAAATGGTTTATATATTGAGCAGTCTTTATCGGGTAGGTCGCCATATTGCTGAAAATATGAAATATCTTCCAAAGGAAGAATATTTGAATCGTTCTTCCAGTACTTATTTGTCAACATTTCAGGTGATATATCAACAAATATTAACATTCTTGAAATTTCAGTTGCCATTTTTGTGAAATCTTTCACGTAAAGCGTTGATGACCCATAACTCACCACTGAATAGTCAATATCATCCACAAAATATGGCCTCGCTCCTTATTTTTTTGCATACTACGTCCGATTTTATTTATTGCATATTTCCGACAGTAAAAAAAAATTAATATTAAAAAAATTGTACTTTGAAGGTTTTTGTACAAAGAGTACTTACTTTACGATTGATCTTTCTGTCAAACCCCCCTACTCGTTTTGTTTTATTGCAGGTGTGGATGAAATGTTAGTAAATATTCATCTTTATCAAAAACATTTTACTTTTTTCATGAATACATTTTCCATAAACCACATTATTTGATTCATTAAACGTTTTATTTTTTATAATCAGACAACATACGTTAATGACATTTTTTGGATTTTTTTTTTTCAGAATATAGTTGAATTTATTCTGAGAAAACTTTTCCATGAATTTTTTTCCTATGTCGAAGGATCCAAATTTACACATCCACGATCATCATTAGAATATCTTCTGGATTTCATATTATTGTAACTTCCTTCGGGTATTTATGTAACTGCGCTCCGGTAGTCCATAGCTTCTAAACGGCGCAACCTAAAAATTTCTTTTCAGTGCAAGCCTCTTTCCTTCTTCGAGAGTATCTTTGGAAAAGATCCCAAGGTATACAAGATGACCCAGAAAAGTGCACCAAACAAAGTTATATTTTTTGTAATGGAACACCCTATATTTCATCATATGGTTGAATAAAGATTAAGGTCAGGTGGGGTAAGTGTGTAGCAGAATATTGAAAGTTCCTATATTTCCAAGTCTCATTTTCAGACCATTTAAAATTTGAAACTAATATTTTAATACAATATCTTAATGTGTATTACCTACAAATATTCCACATTATAACTTTCCACGATGATCACGTCGCTTTATTTTTCACTTTTTTCAAAACTATGTCCGTAGTACACACTTCCCACCTTACATGGGGGAAGTGTGTCCACGATTTAATTTTTAGCTAAGAATCAATAGGAATAGATTGTGGGGCAAGTGTGTAAAAGTAGAATGTGCAATCTTCCTTTAGCTATTTAAATATTTCAAATAATGGTAATACTTTCGTAGTTATGAACTTTTTTATTATTGAATTAACAATGAAGATGGCCTATGCTAGGTCAATAAACAACTTAAGCAACTTATTCAATATTATAATTCGTAAAAGTTATACTGAAACGGTGCAATCCCCTTTTGGTGACCACTGGTTCAGGAAGAAGCATGACAATATCCTCTGTTCCAACAAAACTTCTTTCTTCTGGATCTGCCCATATAAATGAGCTTGATGCAGACACATCTAATGACCTCACCTTTCGTGTGAACTTGATTTCAACTTCATTGTCTGCTTTGTTTACTGAGATGACTTGGCCAATATAATGTTTACGTGACTTCTTAGTAGAACAAACCACCAATACCCAGTCATTTACATCTGCATTTGTTCCTTCTTTGTTTATTTGATTCACAAACTCGTTCAAGTCTTGTTCTTCTCTAAACTCTTCATCAATATCATGGTCAGAATCCTCATAACTTACTTCTTCCTCTCCTTCTTCAGATGATATTTCATCGGAGTCCACAATTGCGGGAACCTTTTTTGTCTTTGCGGGCTTCTTAGTTTCTTTTTCTTTTAGACGCTTAGCGGTCTTCTTAGTTTCTTTTTCTTGTAGACGCTTAAGTACTTTGGAGTAGTTATTATTTCTGCACCAGTGGCAACTTTTCTCTTCGTTTTTTTTTTATCTGTATGTTGGTGTTGTTTCACCATGTTTAATAACAGTTCTTGGAATGATACCTGTGGCTCATTTGAGCTGCCAGCAACTGACGGTTCTTCAAGTTGTCCATTATGTTCGTTTTCTGGAGGAGGCTTGTTAAGGTTCTGCTTGTGTGTTTCCCATCGCTTTAACGCTAACGGATCATAGTGTTCTGCTGAGATAACACTTGAATTGAAAGGATATATTCCTCCTTTTCTAAACCCATTGATAATAATTTCAGAGTCTGTTTCAGACCATATTTTTCCAATCAATCTACTGAAATGTTGTTTGGGAATTCTTTGACCCTGATTATGCCTTTGCCACTCGACAAGTTGGGCATCCCATCTTAATTTCAGCGAACGAAAGACACTCAAATCGAGTGGTTGAAGCAAATGACTCGAGTGTGGCGGGAGTTTTAGTATTGTAACGTTATTTTTCAATGCACATGATATTAGACGTTCATCTATATGGGACACATGACCATCATAGATAACGAGAACAGGTCTAGCATCACCGATTTCTTTTAAGAAACCTTTCTCAAAATAATTTAAAAAAATTTGAGATTCCATCCATCCGTTGGCTGTAGCGGCATAAGTAGTTCCTGGGAAATCTTTGCCTGCTGGCGCAACCCATCCATCCCATACATTTTTTCCTTTAAAAATTATTAATGGGGGCGCCTTATGTCCTGTGGCATTTGCGGCCATTAGAACTGTTATGTTATCTCTTCCGCCTCCTGCTGTGGTTCTTGAAGATGCGGTTCCCTTTTTTCCCACAATTTTCACCTTGGAAGGATCAAGACAAAATCCAGATTCGTCTAAGTTCCAGATAAATTGTGGTTTATCTCTCAAATCCAAGTCCGTCAAGGTCTTATCCAGTAATTGAAAATATTCACCAATAATAAATGGGCCCATACACTTCTTTCGAGAAAATTCAACCGACTGGGGTTTTTTAATAGATAAACCATGCCGCTTCGTAAATCCCAAAAACCAGTCTTCACCGGGCACACCATGTTTAAAAGGCGTTTTGAGTTTATTGCGTACAACATAATCACCTACAATCCTTAAGACTTCTGTACGACTCAAGCCCCAACCCCATTTTTCCATGGTGGTGATGCCCTCCACTAATTGCAGTTCCATCTCCAATGGAATAGCCGTACTCCGGCCCTGGGTGTTACTTTTTTGACCTCTTAGTCCCCTTATGTGATAGTTTAGTGTCATTTTGGGTATATTATATTTTTGACTAGCTTTATAGGCGGTGATTCTTCCACTCCTAACCTCTTCCACTGCCAGTTTTAAATCTCCTTTAGAATAAGATTTGGCCCTATCACTTTTTCTGACATATGTTCTGCCCATTTTGGATTGATCACTATTGGAAACGCCAATTGCTGTAACAAACAACATGTTCAGACGATAATAATATTGGTAATTGGGGAAAGTGTGTATTATTACACAATTAGCCGGGAATAATAGTACACACTTCGCCGGATTAAGATTTGAACAGGGTAAGTGTGTACCATCAACAAATATTTAGAAAGAACTATCTTATTATTAAAATACCTTCATACTATTGAAAATAAACTATTTCTTACCTTCTTTGCATAAAAAAGATATTAAAATCCAACACAAAACGCCGATGATACTTTATTGAAAAATGCACGTCTCGCATGAAATTCGTACTCGACGGTAGGTTCAAACAGAATGACACTTTTCTGGATAAATTAAAGCGAAGAGAATTTCGGTTTCATCTGACCTTGGAAACATCTATACTCTTCTCTATTGAGCCATAGATGGGGCGCTAGTATACTAATCATATAAAGGAATATCTTGACTTTACACACTTACCCCACCTGACCTTACTTTGACTATCCAAAAAATATAGGGTCATGTATGTTCATCAACGTTACTTCCGGAGATATATCGATATTACTCTGTAACATCGCTTGGAAAAATAACTAATTCTAAAAATTGATGGAAGTGAAATGACTCCAGTATAGTCCTAATTCTGTAACAAGGCCACACAGTTAATTTCTGTGTACCGGATGGATCGAAACGCAAATTGAAAAATATCTTAGTTTTTAATAAAAACCCACAAATTTAATTTCAGTAATGGAAAAACCACAAAATTTCCTTTTGAATAATGTATCACAGTGAGTATTCATGTCATAAATTCATGAGTAATTACTGGAACAATTTCCTTATCTTTTTTGATTGAAGTAATTTCCCTCAAAATTATCAATTTTTTCGAACATCACTACTATATCTTTATTGCATTGCCTCTGAAAATCTTCAGTTGATCTTTCATCTACCAACATTTATGTTGACCTTGTGTATAACAATCTTAATGCATTTCATTCATATGTGAAGTAAATACTAATTGTGGTACATAATTGGAAATTAAATTTTGTGGCCTTTCCATTACTGAAATTGAATGTGTGGATTTCCATTCAAAAAACGAAGATGTTTTTATTTGTGTTTCGATCCATCTGGTATAAAGTAAATAAATTTCAACTGTGTGTCATGTTACAGAAACTAGACCATATCGGAGTCATTTTGCCTCCCATCAATTTTTAGAATAATTTTTCCACAAGAAGTTACATGCTGACCTATTTATTACAGGTGTGGACATTTTATTCACCAACCCATTTCTCCGCATTTATATAAAGTTATGTAAATGCAGCCGATTTTTGCGGGTATTTTTTTATATTGAAAAAAGTGCACATGTCATTGTACATAAATACCTACACTGGATCTAAAAGACACCTTCAATTGAGATTGTTAGATATTTAAATACCAATGGATATGAAGAATTAAAATACAGTAAAGAACGAAAATAATATTTGACATAACAAGTTGACCACAGACAAATTCAAGCCAAAACTGAAGAATGAATTGTAGCACTTCGATAATCGGCACCTGACTTCTTGACATCGTGTATCGTAAGAAAAATATTGTTTATGAAAAATCAGAATTGGAACATACTTTTTTTTATTAAAAATTATAATTTTTTGCTGTTGTTTCGGAAAGTATAAGATTTATCAAGAAACAATTTCAATAGGGCGAAAGATGATTTAATTCTCCGCAAGAAATATCCCTTGAATTTCTTACAAATTGCACCCGTTTTCTCAGAAAACATGATTGGATGCCGATATCAAATTTCATATTCGCGTTCATCCGCCAATGCAATTTCCGGCTGGATCGAAATAGTAATTTACGTAACAAGTCCGTAGCGAGTCCTGGAAGTCTGCGAGTCCAAAAAAACTGTTTTCGGACGTGTTGCGTACACAATTTTTTCGGCAACCGTGTACAATAACAAATCGAGACACATTTATTTTTTATATTTCTTGGTAGAAGAAAATTTCGAACATTTTAATTCTTATTTGCATTAAATACTGAAATTCGAACAGGAGTTAGGTAATAACAGAAACATTCTAATTCTCATTTTTATTAATTTTTATATTAAAATTTGAGGATTTCCCGGAAAGTACGTACTTCCCGGACTAGTCCGGGAAGTGATAGTTTCTCAAAGAAAAAAAGACGGTTGCCGAAAAATTAGATTTATCATAACTTTGCTAAAAATGATCGTAAAAGGAAAAGTGCATATCGTTCCTGAAGACTTCAACTTTCCCTTGCAAATATAACATGTGAGTATCTGAGTACCTAGAATGTGTTTTATCCCACTTCACCTAACCCTTCTACGATATTTACGGAAGATCCGAAAATCATGGATGTTTTAGTTAATATGGAATTATAGTAGTATGACAAAGCCGGTTTCGCCTCATTAATTTGAATTTTCGCTCTCGATGGCATCTGGCCATCGAGATCTCCGCCATTTTGGTTCTTCGGCGAAGTTCTTCAGCAACCCCCCAACGCCGAAGAAGGTGGGGGGAGGGTTGCGGAAGAAAAAAAAATAAAAAATTTTTGTCCCCGAGTGGGGCTTGAACCCACGCCTATTGGCATGGCAGCCGAGTGCGCTACCAGTGAGCCATGACGGTTCCATACTAATGTCGATTTAAAACTCGTAGCTTTGATAATGGGAAAAAAAAAGCCGATTGGCGGCAGTCGCAATAAACATGGCGGTGTAGGGTGTAGCGTGTGGGGGTTGAGAGAGAGAAAAATTGCAGGTACATGATAGGCGTAGAGAGCAATTGGGTGTGTGGGAGAAGAAAAAAACGACCTCATGTGATTCGTTGTGTCGAAAAAAATGGCCGTCGAAGCAACGCCCCCCTGCGGTACATGATAGATGTAAAGAGCGGAGGGCGGGGGGCGGAGGGCGGGGGGCGGGCGGGCGGGGAGATCAAAACGACCTCATGTGATTCGTTGTGTCGAAAAAATGGCCGTCGAGAGCCCCACGCCTACGATAGCAATGGCCGCCGCTGGCCGCCGTCGAAGCATCTCTCTCGACTTAGAACAGGCAGCAACATGTCCAGACTTGAGTTGGAATTCCGAGAATCGTGTGTGACGTCACCATGAATGAACATCTGGTGTTTACTGGCGAGCGGCGTGTGTGATTCTAGGAAATGATGACTCAGCGAAATCGAGACATGATTTGGTCTTGGACTTGTTTATCGCTCCACAGCTTAAGTAAACAACCACATCCGGTGGTTGTTTACCCAAGACCATTATTTTCGAGAAATGTCGGCATGAGACACGATTTGGCCTTGGATCCCACGGTCTGTGTCACGTCGACAGAGAGCACACACACACATGTTGCATTTTGCAACTCAAATGAAACAAACAGATATGCGTATATTTTTATTAGACTTCAGTGCCAGCGGCGTAGTATGATACACTATCATTGTCGATTAAAAAATATTTTTGACATATAGCTTTAATGAACTTATATATAGATTCGGATATTTGAACACTCAGAATCATTGTCACAAATAACATAAACCACTCGTAAAGTGTCGGCTCACATTTGGCAAGCTCCGCGGGAGGATGACCTCCAGGAGCTTGCATCGCGGCATACAGGATGGGCTGAGGGGACCTCGAAGTTCTGCAAGACGTCTTCAGCGGGAACCACTGCGTATCGCTATGGGTGTGATTGACATAGATCTTTCGCAATCGGTACGATGAGACGTTCAGCGGGATTTCGGCTTTCAACACAGGCAAATATTCATCATTGGCTAGCGCCTGAGTCATTCTCGTCCAGTTAGAAATGCTCGAATTCTCGTGCAAATATGATACCAATACCTCACTGCACTCATATGGTGGGCTAATATACAGTACGTTCGACAGAACGGCTGCTAGAATTATATAGTTTGTCATGACGGTATGACTGCTCAACGTACACTGAGAAACGACGTATATATCACTCAAATATATATACACTGAGAGACACATACACCATTGCTCAATGTGCATGGCCCTCATGTTGATTGACCGAGAGAGATTTCATACTTGAAACAAATATGCACATATTTATTTCAAACATGAAATCACGCGCAGCCTCTCAATCGCCAGTGTGCGGCGGCAAAACCATTTGACTTTGGGGGAAAAGTTTGGTGTATATTTGCGAAAAATACACCAAGCTCTTTCCCCAAAACCAAATAGCTTTGAACGACCATTTTTGCCATTCACTCTGTCACTCTCTCATTCGCAAAATAAATCGAGAAAATTGGTTTAATACATCTATTAATACATAATAAAAATACAATACAATATGATTATTAATAATAATAATAATAATATATCAAACATTGGTTCTTCTTCCTTGGCTGTTGTAGTTGGCGCCGGTGAAACGTCGTGGATCGGTGAATGCTGCTGCCCATTTCCCATCGTCAATTTGCATATTTTGAAAGCGTTTATACATATGCAGCTTTTGTTCGTACTGCGATATTTGCGCCTTGAGTTCACGCAAATTTTGCAAGTGCCGATGGAGAAGAGTGTCGCCGCCACTGCCGACGTGTTTCACCATATCAGGTGCGACGATATCCATAGCCAAATATCGAAACAATGTCTCACAGCACAATGCACTTCTATGTCTCCAGATGCTATATGATTTAAACACAACGGGCTTTGCTTCTCGAGTGGCGGTGGAGGGGTTGTGACGACTGTACTTGTAGTGGCGGCAATATCGACGATGTGTGGCCTTCTAGGCAGATCGAGCACACACTTTAGCAGAAAATCGAATTTTTGATTTCCCTTCACATATACCACATCAGCTTCGAGGATGGGGCGCAGCACTTCTTGGATGTTGGTCTCGTTTAATTCCACATAGCCATCGGAGTATGGAATGCCGTGGATATTCCTTTCCAAATATCTCGCTTGGCGTTTATCATTTTCGCTCAGCTCATGGAATGGCACGACGGCTTTGAATAAAAAATGGTTCGTGCGTTGCCCGTCGGTGATGGCAAGTTCTTTTGGCTGGAACTCACCACCCACACAGAAACCCTGGATATCACAAGCTACGAGCTTCATCTTGGCTGACTGACTGATCAACTGAATCACTGAACGTTTGGCTAACAACTAACGCTGAATTTGAACTGATGCGCTTCGAGCGCGTTCCCCCCACCACCCCCCACTCTTCTTGTTGTTTTCCTATCCATAGGCTTATGCTTCCTTGCGACGCGCATTCAACCAGCGCTCCACCCGCCGATCTTGCAGGCATATGACAGATGACGTATGACTTGAAGTGTTTTGTGTCTTATGACAGACGACGTACGATCTCACTTAAAGGCAAGTGTTCTATGACGTAATCGTGCACTATTACACAGTACGCACGACTATTAGCTGGGAACCCAACTGTGGCTTCTATGTCAAGTTTGACATCGACGGTGGACGATTTCATGAATTCCGCTCTCCGTGAGCAATCGATTACGAAGATGGCGGCTCGATCCTTGAATGCATCGTAATCCAGCAGAGGGCGTTTCTGGGGACAATTCGCATAGCTTGGGTAGAATTCCGTATAGGCGCGATGAGCTTCCACAAAGTTGTTTCTGTCAAATTGCAAGCGCATGCGTTCATGCGGGTAATTGTCACTGTTCAACGTTAGGCGTATGTCTCTGATGTCAACGTGGTCAAAGTAGCTGGAATCTCGTGCAACGTTGTCCATTCGATTTGTTTGGAAGGCGACAATGACGAATCGGGGGCTCTCCACTGCCGTACAAGTTTTGACAGACCATATTTCTTTGGTGGAACCAGGCGTGAGTGCAGGCAGTTCGTGCATATCCCACTTGCGGAACGAGATAACCACAGGTTTGTCAGTCTTTATGGATTGCAGCAGCTGCAAGCGAATATCGTCATTGGGAATGACGTTTTTGACTTTGAGCACGATGCTATTGATCGTCAGGGTGGCTGTGGTTGCGACCTGCGGATTCGCAATCTCCTCTATAACCATGCAGTTGTTGTCGTTTCTGCTTCTCACCAAACGAATGCACTGTCGTCCGATTGTGGCATATCTGTAGTCGTGAAATATGCCAAACAGATGTTTAAGCGGAATCCACATGGCGAACGAACCGTCGTTGGCGTTGCGAATAGCTCCACCTGGATACGTCCATCCGGCGGTGGCCAAGTGTCGAGAATCGGCGTCTGCGTAACAAGTGTATCCTCGCAGCAGGGTGCTCACTATACCCGGCAAGCGAACAGAGTCCACCTCCTTGCCGTTGATTTCATAATACATTGATTCGAAGAAAAATGCTCCAGCATTATTAACGAATCGCACATTGCCATCTCCTGCGGTTTTGACTAGAGTGCCCTCTATACAGACGATAGCGTCGTTCATCAGAATCCATGTGTCACTTTGCTGAATGACGATTTCGACAATGTCATTATTTTGGAAGGATTTGACGTACGGGTGGTACGTTCGAGTCTCCACTCTCTGGATGGATTCATCGAATTTTGGATGATTGTACACGTCGAACACTTGTTTTGACAACATGATGCCCTTGAGATATGAGGAATTCTATGCTCGAGAGAGAGAGCGTATGATTGGTGTGTGCTCTCGTTGACTGCGTCTGCGCGACTGAACTGACGTTTGCGCTCTCAGTACTTTTATGCTGTTGGTTGTCGTTCCAATCAAATACCAACCCCATTTGACAGCTTGCGCAACACCAGTCGTACGATGATGGTTTCTCCACGGAAATTCACACTACAAAAGTCCTGATCGAGAATATTCAAGGTTATGTTATGTATCTCCGTCTTGTTCACAGGCAGGTAGATGAGATTCGAGGGAGTCTCGTCGATGGCAAATCCGGGATCTTCTCGAACGGCAAACTCGTATATCGTATGGGAGGGTCGGTTGTTGAAGAAAGCGCCCGATGTGAAGTTACTGTCAATGTGAACTGTTCGCACTTTGACTATGTTGACGGGCAGGTCAGACACGTGAACGATTCCAGCTGGGAGAATTCGAGATGAGAAACCCAACAATCGTCCGATAGAGTCCTCTGGAGTGAAGACTATGGTGTGGTACTTGCTATAAATTTCGCACTGTAGCGTATTGGTATTGGGTTTGAGAGAGAACACTGCTGCCTTAGCGTTATTGTTGCTGTCTCTGTCGATGTCCACTTCTCTTTTCTTCTTCCTCACCTCTCTCGGTTTGCCGATGTGTTTGTGAATAAACTTGGCAATGTCGCTTATTTCGTAACAGCCAGTGGGTATGCTGATGGTGCTAACAGATGGCGCTCCGTTGGCAAAGTAATAGAACTTCCCCTTGGTTATGTTCGGTATGCTGTTGTACGAATGAAAACCAATCAAAGCCAAGCCGTAAGAGCTGTGTTCGTCCAATTGAATTGGCGGAGCAAAGTCTGCGGTCAGCGTAGATGTGTGATCTGTCAGGGTGAACAGCAAAGACATGACTGACACTTTGGGGTTATGCACTCTCATTTAAAGACTTCCACACTCGCTCCCTGTGTTCCACATCCAAAATGGGGTCAATTATGTAGGCAAGTTTGGAGATTCGCCTAGCGAAACGGATCCTGTCCATAGCCATACGCTGCCAATCGGATTTGCGCGAAGTGTTGTACGCAAATCGCCACACAACCATATAATGAACCGTATTGCGCTCTTCATTAAAGGTCACTGTCTTTTTGTTGACGACCCTATCCATCGTTGTGTTGAGTTTGATCGTAGAGGAATTTCAGACACAAATGGCCGCAATTTGCTTGATCGAATGTCTGATAGCGATCGTTGTTGTAGTAGATTTTCACATTTCCACCGTCATTTAAATATCGTACGAGTTCCACTGGCGGTTTCAAATTACCGAAACTGTCAAAGTATTTCACACAAAGTCCACTTTTCACGTAAGCTACCCAATGCGTTCCACGATTTTTTATCGAGTCCAGATTGACAATGGCGCACTCTTTGTACATGGGCGTAGATTGAGGTAGGTTGTCGCGCATGAAAACCCCAACGAAATTAGGAATTTTCAGACGTTTGGCATACTTGACCAAGTCCACATCGTACAAAGGTCGCTTGCTATTGGGCAGCTTCACTGGGAGTTTTTTGCAAACTTCTTGAGGAAAAGACCATAGCCTCCGCGACTTGTTTTGCGCATAAACAGGCCAGATCCCTGCTTTCCGATGTTCTCCATCGCAGTATTGTGGCGCTTCTCTTCATCTAATTTCTTCTGAGCGTTTTTCGAGGAGATGATGGTCCTGGCTATGGTGCTGGCACCACCAGCCAACGATCCCAGTGCTCCCAAAGCTGCGAAGATGGGAAGCAAAGGCAGCACACCTCCACTCTTTGCTTCGAAAGGTATTATTCGAGGTACTTTGATGTTTTTGCGACCGCCCAATTTTTTGACTTGAGCTCGGGCTGCACGCAGTGCTACCAACGAGGATTTTCGCAGAGCCTTCGCACTCATATCTTTGAGTTGTTCAGGTTTCAGTGCCTTCCGCAGATGATTGGTGATTTTCGACACAACATCCTTCTTGAACGACCTCTTTTTCGTTGACCGTTTTGCACCAGAAGCAGAGGCCATTGATGATGACTTCATACCCATGCCCAAATTACGCTTCGCCTTCATAGTTGTGGTGACTAGCCAAGCTGCAGCTTTCTCGCCGATGTTCGCGTCTTTGGACTTGACACGTTCCCAAGCTCGATTTTCCAGTCAGCCTTGTGTCTATCGTCCAGAGAGTTGCTTTGCGAGTATGCGATATCGTGTGATCTGCAAGCAGTGTCTAGGGGATTCACACCAGCGTCTCCGCGTGCCAACCTCTTCTTCAATTTGGTGCCAGGTCCGCAGTATTGGTATCCGGGCAGATGTAGCTCGAATGGCAGACGATTTATCACAGAGTTAACCACTCCACGACCTTCGTGCTCGAAGGTTAACATGACAATGACGCGATTGGCGTTGCACACTTACTTACATAGCCGCCGCTCGAGCACTCGAACTGTCAGTCGAACGCCAGATGTGGGCGTGGTCACATGTAACATTTTTTCTCCAAATATACAATGAAAGTGGTGCAACAAGAGCCGACCCTGGAAATAGCCAATTTGGATTTCGTAGGTGGCGGCAACTTGAATGTTGTGCGCAAACACGGTCCTCTGCTACCGAATTCATTTCGAGCGATATTTTGTGGTCCCAGCGGATGTGGCAAGACCAACGCTGTACTGAGTTTGTTATTCAGCCCGAACGGAGCCCGCTTCGAGAATGTCTACGTATATTCAAAATCACTGTACCAGCCGAAATATCAGCTGTTGCACGATGTATTGAAACAAGTCAAAGGAGTGGGCTATTATCCATACAGGGACAACGAGGAGATTATCGAGCCGTCAATGGCAAAGGAGCACTCAATTTTTATATTTGATGATGTTTCGTGCGACAAACAGGATAAAATCAGAGAGTACTATGCCATGGGACGTCATAAATTCGTGGACGTTGCATATTTATGTCAAACCTACTCGAAAATACCCAAACAGTTGATCAGAGACAATTGCAACATTATAGTGCTATTTCGGCAAGACGATGTGAACCTGAAGCACGCCTTTGACGAGCACGTCTCTCCGGACTACACATTCGATGAATTTCGACGCATGTGCGCCACCTGTTGGAAGGAAAAATTCGGATGTTTGGTCATAGCCAAAGACTTTGATGTATCCAAAGGGCGCTATCGACTGGGTTTTGACAGATATATTCAAATGTAGTGTCTCGATTATGTCATTCTGTGTGTAGCAATGGATACTCGGCAACAAGTTGATGGGCTTGGATAAAGATACGGGGGACATTTGCATTGATGGCGAAACATACCAGGGTACTCCGGGATTATATAGTTTGATTTTCTACAAGAATCCGAAATACCAGAGACAAGACTTGGTGGCATACGAGCAAATTTTGATGAGTACAGGTGCCCATTTAGATGCGAAAGGTAGGCTGAATCCTTCCCAAATAGCCAAATACGAGAATATAATTCGACCAATGTTCAAAGACCCAAGTCAATCGAAAATGGGCGGCGGCAGTATCCCAGATCAATTGACATTTAATACGAAGCCTGTAGAATACGTATACTGGGACGACGTCAATGAGCTAGTTGACAGATATAGGCTACTCGTCGCAGCTAAGAATGCTGGCAGCACCTCTACCGACAACGAGATCGTGGCCATCATCAATGAGCTGAGAGAGGCTGGATACATTCGATAAATACAAGTGTCGATGTTTCGCACCCCACAGTTCCATCATGAGCATCAACAAGCAGCAGCCTTATCATTTCCCCGGTGTCATACTCAACTACACGGCAAACGGGGACATTGACGCTGAACATGTGAAAATATGTAATGTCGAAACGCCAACTACTCCGAATGATGTTGTCAATAAAAACTACGTTGATGACGTCATAGTGAAGCTCAGAGCAGAATTGGATGCGCAGAAACACGCTCACGAGGCCTTGGACATTCGAGTTATGAAATTCATGACACTTTCGTTGAAAAAACACGATACTTTGAAAAAGCAGATTGAAGAAATGTCGAGAACGCCAACGATTCTGGACTTAAGTACAGAGTATAACAATGGAGCTGCGCATTAGCATTGCGCAGTCGTTTGGGAGAAATGGAGTCGTCCGCAGCCAAAAAGCAATTGGTCGATGAGCTCCATGCTCCGGCCAGAAAGAGATTTCCCCGCAGACGTACCATCATCAAAGGAATCGACGATCTGTGGCAGATGGACTTGGCTGACCTTCAAAAATACTCGAAAGTCAATAAGAACTGCAATTATATTCTCGTGGTGATTGACACCTTCTCGAAATACCTATGGGTGCGGCCTTTGAAGACCAAAGGTGGTCGAGACGTCACCGAAGCGATGGGGGACATATTATCGAAAGCGAACAGAAGTCCTACGTTCCTACAATCTGATTTGGGTACTGAACTCTACAACGCCAGCTTCCAGGCCCTCATGAAAAAGTACAACATCAAACACTACAGCACGTACACGAAGATCAAAGCAGCTATTGCGGAAAGAATGATACGCACACTAAAAGAAAAACTCTTCAAATATTTCAGTTTGAACGGCACCTACAAGTGGCTGGACATTTTACCGGACATTGCTAAAAATTACAATCAGCGCAAACATCGGACGATCGGCATGAAACCCTGTGACGTCACCAAAGACAATGAAGACAAAGTGTACAAGTATGCGTATGATTATGTGGGACGAGCTGGCAGAAAAAAGTTCAAAATTGGAGACTTTGTGCGAATTAGCAAGGCCAAACATGTGTTCGAGAAGGGATATACGCCCAATTGGACGACTGAAGTTTTTAAAGTCGTCAAAGTGAAAATCACCCAACCAATCACGTACTTGCTGGAGGACTTGGAGGGGCGACCAATCAGCGGCGCTTTCTACGAACAGGAATTGCAAAAGACGAAGAATCCCGACGTCTATCTCGTCAAAAAATCATTAGACGAAAAGGCCGAAAAGTCCTGGTGAAATGGTTGGGTTTCGACAGTACTCACAATTCCTGGATAGATTCGACAAATCGCTTGTAATTCAATGGAAAATAGGCACATTGGAGCATAAAATTGGGGGCCTTTCGTCTCTCTCTCCCTCTCTCTCCGACCGACTGCGAAATATTTCAAACCGTTCAGCGGCACGATGAGTCAGTCTATCATCATGCTTGGTGGAGTGCAGTTCGAGTCTAACGATCCTACGTCCGATTACGAGTCGATGTCTTCGTCCCTAGTGTCTATCGAGGAGGATTCTTCGGAGTCATCGTCATCATCAAGAGAGTGGGCAGAACGTGTTGCCGATTTGGACCGTGTTTGTGACATGTACAAAGACGCCATCAAGAAGGAACGATTTTACGTGTGCAGCGCCACCTACGAGTTCCGAAACACATCAATTTTGTCTGTGCAATGTGGAATAAGTGTTGCTCGAAGTTTCGTGCCTGCAGTGAGACTTGTGTGCACAATCCCGCACACCATCTCCTTCAGTCTGTCATTCAGCATGTTCGAGTGGGCCATTTTCGTGGGAGCCATTAATCGGCTTTACAATAACCGAGCTGATCCGAATGCGACCGACAACAAGACCGCTCAAATCAAACTCGATTGGGATGATGTCATGGACTTGGAATTACACACTTATGGAAATAGTGCAACAGTGCGAGTTTCCAAAGATGACACCTACTTCTACTTGACGGAGCTCGAAATCCAGGAAATCTTGCATTTGGATGCCACAGTGTTGGCGGGAAAATTTGAATATTTATTGAATATGAACTTTTGTCAATATTACCATGATATATTAGCTAGTGCCAGAGTTCTTGCTAGAAACAATGATTTGACATTTGACGAGGCTATAAATTTGTGTACTATATCGTCCAAAGATGATAAACATCTATGTTTTCGTGAATGCCTATATTATTTGCCTGACAAAGTACTGTTTGATTATGAATCGAAATAAATGTATTTATGGAACAGAAGTAGCATTTTTATTTCAGTATGCATAGAGATATGCAGCAGTACGAAGCAAGACTCGAGACGTTCCGAGGCTGGACTTCGTCATTTTCGCCGAGTGCGTTGGCCAGAGCTGGTTTCACGTACACCGGCTTGAATGACGTTGTCTTGTGTCGTGTGTGTGGTGTCGAAGGCTTCCAATGGCAGCCTGATGACGATCCAATGGCTGACCATCACGAATGGAGTCCAAATTGTGACTTTGTTCGAAATTACCGCCACAACAATCAGACATCAGTGGTGGTAGAACCGCCAGATGGCGCTGATATACCTCCAGAACCAAGGCCGGCGACGGATGACACTTCACCGACAGTTGGCGCTGACATCGCAGTGCGACAAGTGACAGATGACACTTCATCGACAGTTGGCGCTGACATCGCAGTGAGACAAGTGACAGATGACAATTCATCGACAGTTGGCGCTGAAATCACAGAGCGACGAGTGACAGATGACAGCAAGCCCATAGATGATGGCAGTGCAGACTCACCACAGAACACTATAATGACGTGTTGTGTTTGTCTTGTGAATGAGCGTTCTGTGTTGTTTCTACCTTGTAGACACTTGGTGTGTTGTTCACGATGTGCCGGTCTGTGCGACACATGCATAGTATGTAGAGCGCCAATTTGGAATTTATTGAAAATATATGTATCTTAGTTAATTTTTGTTTTATTTTCTCTTTTTGAGCGAAAAAAGTGCTCATTTTTAGGCTCAAAAAACGATGCTCTTTTTGAGCGAAAAAAAGTGCTCATTTTTAGACTCAAAAACGATGCTCTTTTTGAGTGAAAAAACTCGCACCAAAATTGACTGAACTTTGACTGAATTTCACTGAACTTTTTACTCAGTTCAACCACCATGTCAAATTTGGAGTCTCTTTTTGATCGAAAAAAGTGCTGTTTTTTGACTCAAAAATGAGTACAAAGTATTTTTTTTTAATGTGGAGGTGAAACGAAATAATATTCAAACATGGATTACATGCTGATTTATTCAAACATTAATATATACATTTGATTATATGATATATGATGTGTGGGAACAAACAAGAGCACAATTTCCGCATTTTCATTTGACATTTTATCGAGATTTTGTGCGTTGAATCAGTCATCGAGTTCCGAATCATCATCTCCTAAGCCAATGAAGCGTTTGTATGCGAGATGCGCATAGTTAAATATCCAATTGACTGTAATGGCCCCACGGCAGAGTGTCATGGGAGCCCTGGAGGAGACAGCGCTTGTCGTCGTGGGGGTTGAGAGCGATCTTTGTTTGCTCCACACTAAAAACGTTGTGCGCAAAGGAGCGAATACAGCGTTGAGATGTGACTTTCTCACGCTGATTTTCCAAACATTCTACATAGTCGTCGAATGTGATTTTATTTTGGACAACACTGTATTTCACTCCTTTGGATTTTTTGACGCATGTTCCACCCCGTATCTTATAGGTGTACAGCTTTGAACGGAGTCCCACGAAATCTGTCATAATTCGACCATTCGCTTCGTCTTTCATCAAGCCGGGACTTTTTTGTTGGCAAGGGGAATCCCATACGGGTTGTCGATGGGGTAATCGCTTGTATCGAATTTTTCCAGGTTCGACTTTAATAAATTTCGATAAATGTCATCGGATTTGATCTCGTAAATCAGCGAATCAGTATCCGTGTACATCAACTTGCACTGATCGCTCGTGTATTTTTCCATCATAAAACCGTGGTGGAAATCATACACGCACACCTTGGAAATGTCAAGTATCGCCATTCCGATGTACACGGGCTTATTGAACAACAGATCCGTCTTTGCCATCTCGATAGCGACGAGGTCCTCATCGAAAATGGTGCGATTCTTGAAATTCGGGCTGGAAATTAAATTTTTCGCGCCATATCGCCCCTCCCATTTTGAGACCATTTTCACTACACGATGTTTTCGTATGTTCTGCATCGTTTTCCCGAATACTGCGTTATTGGCTAATTTGTAGTTATTTTTGCCGAAAGTGGTGTTTGCTTCTGCGCGCAATTTCGTATTTAATTCAATGTACGGTTTGAGCCAGGCTGATTGGTCGAATTGCAGAACTCTGTGAATTTTTCTAAGTACAAGTCCGTGCGTCAGTGCTTGTTTCAACACCCTGTAGTGTACAACATAGTTTTCCTTATTGTACAGGGTGGTCATTAATTTGGGTAATTTTGAGCCTGGCGGAGTACGGTGTTCGGCGCATAATGGAAAATCTTTGTGTTTGTCATGCAAGTGTTCGGGGTACTCCAAATCGACTTCGAGAATATAGCCAATCAGCGAAGTGTCTGACACCTCGAGCACATTCAAATCGGCAACATTCTCGAGCCATTTGAATCCCCCATACGGAAGATATTCCATCATGGCCCACCCATATAAATTATTTACATCGAGATATAGCAAATAAGTGGAGGGCTGAGTGACGTCATACCTGTCACCCATGTATTTATTATTTGCCGTGGAGCGCCTGTTGCAGCACTGACTGATGCCTCCGCGAATTCCTCGCTCGATGAACATGAGCATGTCGACGTCCTTCAAAATCTGCAACTTGCACTGGGTGTACTTCAACATGCACGACCACGTATAGCCGGGTAGGGTGTAATGCCACGAGGAGTCCAGGCCATATGTCACGTGACCGATATTTCGAAAATTCTCGAAAATATCGGCCAAGAGCAATATGTCTGTTTTCATGTACAAGTCGGAGTACTCGCCCAGTGTTTTTAAGTTGAACGTTTGCCACACGTTCTGCGCATGTTCGTATTCTGCCTTGCTAATGTGACAATCGTTCAACTTGTTGTAGAAATGATGGAGCGCCGGCAAACATTCAACTTCCAACTTTTCCATCGAATCGATGAAATCGTATGGGAATACGCCCTTTCGAGTGAGTAATTCGTACTGCGAGGCTGTCAGATGTGCAAATTCGCGTTTGGATATTTTCAAATCGTGCACTGTCAAAGTCTGAACCAAATGGTCCAAACTCATGCCCATAAAACGGAACGAATCGATGAATCTGAACTTGATGTCTGTATTGTCGTCATACTGGGTGAAAGATATGTATTTCTCTTTGTTGACAGGCAACAAGCTGACTCGCCCCCTCTTTGCTATATCTCGAATAATAAAATGGCTGTCGTAACCGGATAAATTATGGAAAACGATCGGCACCACAAAAGACTTTTTGTATAACAGGTTACATTGCGCATGCGTATATCCGCGAAAGGCACCCGTGTAGTGATTATGGTCACGGACAACTTTGTCGTCAGTTTTCCAAGGTTTTTCGCAGATGTGGCAACATGGCGCGTTCACCTCATCAGGTGATGCGGTCATGGGAACAATGTCCAAAGTTTTGGCTTGCACAATTTTGGCTATGGTCCCCATTCTTTCCGCAAACCAATCCATCGAATCGAGACCTCGATGGCTATCGTAAAATGACAAAGTGTCGTCATATGCACACTTGAAATAAAATCCGGCACTGAACGGAATATGTTTTTTGTACTTTTCCGTTTGAGAATTGCATCCGGCGCCGGCGGCATCTTTGAACGGTTCCAAAATCGACTCGAAATCCGCATATATTACGAAGGGCACTCTTTCTTTATGTACAAAGTCGCGAAATTCTACATGATCGTAGTGGGGGAAAGAAATTTTACATGTGTTTTGTTTTTGACAATCAACAGTATGACTGTTCAATTTTTCCTCACTTGTGAAATAATTCAAACATCTGTCGCAAATGAATTTTTTGTGAACATGATTATTGAGTTGTGCACTAAGTAGGCGAGATAAATCCTTTATCCAAACATAATGGAATTTTATGTCTGAATCGTCAGTGTCATCGTCGATCAGTGGCGGTGCCTCGTAATCATTTAATTTCGGGTGATATTCATTTTGAATGAGGAGAAGATTGACATGTTTGTCTAATTTTTGTTTCGTGAGTCGACTTGGAACAGTCACGAAAAATGCCTCCTTGTCCGGCTTCGGCTGAATTAACTCCAAAGTGTACACATTGACGGAAATGTTATTTAATTGTTCAAATTTGGTGATTTGTTTAAATTTCATGGGAAAGTCGATTCCGTCCAAATTCAATGCCTTTGAGTAATGCGGATATGACGATGTTCTATCAGTATTTTTACCAGATTGAACAGGATACAGGGCGGAGACGATTGCCCAAGCGAAACATGCATCATCATCATTTTTGATGTTGATGCAAGCTCGTTTTTTGGCAATAGATTTCGGCAACTCGATGAAAGACGAACCGTTGCCGATGCCAGATTTGTTGATATTTATTTCCAAACTAACGATTTTCTCGAGACTCCATCCGCTCTCTTTGTCCGCGAATTCAGAAAGTTTGTTTTGAATTTGATCGATGACATTTTCCAAGAACCACTCTTTCAAAGTTGTACCCCTATCGATCACAGCGTTTTTAGTGTTGAAATACTTGAAGTCGATTTTTTGTTCTTGATTCAAAGAGTTTTTCACGAATTTCCCACAAAATGTCGAATTGACTTTAATGAGTGAATGTTTTTTCAATAAATTTTGAATTCTGTTTTTGAATAGAGAGAATGCGTCCCCGAAAAATTGTCCAATTTCTTTATGTTTTAAATTTATAATTATACCTGTGCGCAGACGCGAAGAAAATGCCGATTTCAAGTCCTCCCACTTTACTCGAGATGTCAATTTTGATTTGAGCCCCTCCCCCACGACGACTGGCTGTTGGCCTGAATTTTTGATTGAATTTCGGATAATTTTTAAGTGACCACATAAAGTTTGCAATTTTCTCAGAGAGCCTATGCCTTCCACCGCTGCGATCGCTCTATTAATAAGGCGGGCGGTGCGCTGGCATTGGGCCAACCAATGTTTGCACTCTTCATCGGAACAGCCCTTTTTGAGGATTTTTACCGCCTTAAGCAACTTTGCCGCCATCTCCACACTTTGTTCAACAATGGCGTCAGATGACATGATTCAACACAAAATTTCAAGAAAATGTCAAATGAAAATACAAGAAACTTACTCTCTCTGTTTCCAACGGCTGCGACGTCTTCAGGCCTTGGCGATCTCAAACAGCTGCTGCGGATGAGCTCGATTGGCAATTTTCTTTTCACCCCTGTATATTAGCACGTGCTGGGCCTCGGTCAATTTGTCGAGGTTCGCTTTCAATGCTCCAGTCACTCGATTCGGAAGGAATACTACGCAGTCCTCTAACTCCACAAGGATTGACTCCCCAAACTTTGTAGTTTTGGTATGAGCGTCGAGGATCAATTTGGGTTCGTCCTTCGGCAGCTCTTGTAGTTTGTGCAGGTCCTTCCTGCAAGCCAAGGAGACCTTGTTAATTTCGTCGAGATGAGACATCTGTGAAAAACATGCACGTTTCAAAATAATGAAGATTTTTTTTTTTTTTTTTGATACACGCTGTATAACTCTCTCAAAACATTATTGTGATTCACCCTGTATGAGACACTCTGTACGAGAAATGCGACAAAAATATTCATTGTATACTTTATGAGAAAAATATGACGATTTATGAGACACTCTGTATGAGAGAAATGTGACAAAAATATTCAACGTACACTGTATGAGAAAAATATGACGCTTTATGAGACACTCTGTATGAGAAATGTGACAAAAATATTCAATCTACACTGTATGAGAAAAATATGACGATTTATGAGACATTCTGTACGAGAAATGTGACAAAAATATTCAATGTATACTGTATGAGAAAAATATGACGATTTATGAGACACTCTGTATGAGATAAATGAACTTTATAACAACTGAATCGAATGGCATAGACACTTGAAACACTCGCGAAAACATATGTGAAATCTACTAACCTTTTGCAAATCACGAATGAATGACACTCACAATAAAACTGTATGAAGAGCGAGAGGCAGATGAGCAGCACAAAACACTTGTTGTTGCTTCGGAGGCAGGCTATCAAATGTCGTCGGGGCGCGCTGTGAACGTATGTATAAACTCTCTGTGTCATGTGACCCACGCCGATGGACACGTGACCCACGCCGATGGTCACGTGACCCCACGCCGATGGTCACGTGACCCACGCTGTCTGCCCACGCTGAATATGCTGGGGGGAAAACCCAAACTACGCAGTAATAAAATGCTGAGTGTACATTTCTCGGAATTTCAACTTGGGTAAACAACCACCGGATGTGGTTGTTTACTTAAGCTGTGGAGCGATAAACAAGTCCAAGACCAAATCATGTCTCGATTTCGCTGAGTCATCATTTCCTAGAATCACACACGCCGCTCGCCAGTGAACACCAGATGTTCATTCATGGTGACGTCACACACGATTCTCGGAATTCCAACTCAAGTCTGGACATGTTGCTGCCTGTTCTAAGTCGAGATGTCGTAAAGGCGGTGATTCAAAATTGGCAAATTGTCGAGGATTCAATTCTTCGACAGCTGCACGGCTAGCTCCGGGTTCTGTGACTGAACCACCTTTACGCGCGAAACTGAACTCATTTGAATCCATTTTTAACAAATTTCGGAATCACACTAAAAATTGTCAAGCCCCCAAAAGGAGACACACACTATCGTGGCGGGCTGCTTCTGCGGCCGGCCAGCGAAAATAAATTACAGAAACTATCAAACCAATATGGACAAGCTGGACAATAGGCTTGGCAAGTGGGTATGAATACTTATACTGTTGTAATGTTTACCGTCTCTAACGAGTTGTGCCTAACGAATTCTTTTGTTATATATTTTATTAATATCGCAGGATGGCACAACCACGAAAGCGACAACGCAACACAGGAAAGGAAAGGATCAGGTAAAATATCATACAATTCACTCTAGCTCGCATCAAGGACCTTACGGACATTAGCCAGCGGCCGCAGAGCTAGGGTACAGACTTATAATTATATTTTTGCTCGATCAAGGGTCTTCACGGCTTTGGCCAACGACCAGAGCACTTATTTCTAAAATAGCTCACTAGAAATAGTAACGTTCCTTTTCCTCGAAAGTACGAAAGCGTATTTCGTATTTAGAGGTTGAAAAATTGTCTCTTGGAATTTATCAATGCAATTCAAAATGATCACTTGAGTTCACTGGAAAAGTTTGAAAAAGTTTCTTGGAACACCAAATGCTGACGTACAGCGCTTTGTTCTCAAAATGTACTTGGATAACTCTCCAAACAACAAATCGGCATAACCAGGATTATGTCGGTAAAGCCTTTCAACAATTTGTTCTTGTGAACACACTAGCACAGAAAATCTGGCTTACCATTTATTCTTCGGCCAAGCCGGACTCCAAAACCATTGTTTCTGCTACCAGGAACATCAGGAAACGGTGATAAAGGAAACACAGCAAGTATGGCATAAAACGGCCCTTTCTACTATGAGCTGCACTGTTGTTTTCTACGGCCTGAGATTTCCAGACAACAAATCTAACTCCCAAGTTAGATACCTGAGTATTCGACAGCCTTGCTAATCGAATATCGAAGATCAGCTGGATTCCAATATAGGGACTCAAATAACGGATTAGGAGTCACCTATAATCAGCATGAAGATAAAACACTGAAGTTATGTATTTCAAGTTAGAAATGTTCGTACAAATGGACAATATGTTTTCTCTCAGAAGGCTAGAGCAGAACTGCCGTCCAAAGCCAACCGCGCTATATTTATAGCCGCGAGTTACTGGTTACAACCCCAAATCCACGTTTCCGCCAATGGCAGGAAAGTGGGCGTGGTCTCATCTCGGAACTTTGCGCCGAGAATGAAATCACTTCTGTTAAGTATTATTTCGATCTCAGATCGAAATAATTTCAATAGAAAATTTGTCCAATAAAATTTTTATGATATTTAGGTTAGAAAGTGCCTTTTCAGGCAGTTCATAACATGCCCCCCCTCAAGGAAATCGCTGTAGAAAACAATGTCAGTAGCAGGACTCAAGGTAAATAAGGGACAATATTTATTCAGGTAAGTTATAAAGGTGAAATAAACAGTTCATCGGACTAAGTCCAGGCCATTCGGGCTTACAAAATTTCCCTAGCCTAACATTTACAGTACTAACTTAAGATTAAGACATACAAGTTTCAATTAGGGTAACAACAAAGCACTCTTAAAACTAATACATATTGCACATAGGTGCCAATGTCATATAAAAGCATAGCATATGACCAAAACAGAATACACAAACGATGCAAGCATCAAAATAACACCTCTTTTATAACCACCACGAAATCATCTATCACGTACATTTGGAAACATAAATCGTACCGACAATGTCTTAATACTAAATACAAGAGGAATATTTACATGAACAGGGGAAAAATAATGTCATACATATGCATTAGTATAGACAGGGAAAAGTCTTTGTGTGCGTTTGGGCTTCCACGGTCGCGCCTCGTCCTCTAATGGAAGACGAAACAGGTAAGAATAGGCCCTTCAGTCCGTATTCTCTGACAAGCATCGTTCTCTAATGAGAACGGAATGGGCCGTCATACGGTTATCCGTACGACAAAACTACTACTAATGTCCAGCCTCACTTCGCTCTCGAAGTGGAAAAGTAAGAAGTGCGGTTTCTCCGCCTTTCTTAATAAAAGTGCTTTCGATCCTCTCACAAATCTAATCCTCTTCTCCCTCTGGAGGAGGAAGCCTAGGATCCAAATGGTCCTGTCCCGGCCGTCGATCCGGAACTAACCGTAAGTCGTCGATATGAATATTCTGCTCCAAGCCGGCTTTGATAACCACATAACAATTTGGTCCAGCAACTCTTTCGACCTGATAGGGTCCAACCCAAGTAGGTCCGAAATTATACTTGTTCCTGTCCACCTTGTTACGGCAAAGCACCCATTGGCCGGGCTGCAGAGTAATCGGCTGATCATCGGGATTGGGATAGTTCTTGTTACGATAGAGTTGGGAAGCTGCAGCTGCAGCGGCGATACGCTCGGCTCTATTTTCGTTGCGACTTTTCCTTCGGC
Source organism: Chrysolina haemoptera (assembly GCA_958298965.1). Classification (NCBI taxonomy): domain Eukaryota; kingdom Metazoa; phylum Arthropoda; class Insecta; order Coleoptera; family Chrysomelidae; genus Chrysolina; species Chrysolina haemoptera. The sequence continues at coordinate 14,454,716 of OY282593.1, read as the reverse complement.
CTTGGGCGGGAGTAGCCCATTCTCCTGGCCGAGGAAGGTCGTAACCTAACAATAAGGTACTTGGGGTCATGCCTGTCGCGGCGTTGTATCTGGTTCTAAGGTTAAAGATAATGTCAGGGATTTGTGACTCCCACAAATTTTCTGCCTTGTTAATAAGAGCGGCCCTGAGCATTTTCTTTATTTCTTGTGCGCGCCTCTCTACGGGGTTCGCCTGCTGGTGATACACCGCCGACCATTTCAATTCGATATTGTGACGGGCAACAAAGGTTTCGAAAACCCTGCCCTTGAATTGGCCACCACTATCGGAAATAATGGTCTTTGGGTATCCCCAGCGATTGAATACTTCCTCCTGCAAGAAGCGCGTTAAAGTAGAAGCATCAGCCTTGGGAGTGACTTTCGCCTCCACCCACTTACTGAAGCAGTCGGTGGCGATCATCAGATACCTATTCCCTGTTTCCGCCGTGGGGTACGGCCCCATGACATCCACAGCGATTAGCTCCCAGGGCTTCTGTGGGGTGTTGGGTCTCAGGTTAGAGGCAGGCTGTGGCATGGCTCGCTTCGTCGTAGCGCACACCAAGCACTTAGTCACGTAACTATGGATACGATCCCTTAGCGGGGCTAGTTGATAATGTTTCGAAACTTGTCGGTGAGTTTCAGCTATTCCTGGATGACCGATATCATCATGATATCGACGCATGACTTCTGGAAAGTAATCTTTCGGGATTACCAACCTTTTCTCCTCTCCATTCGAACCCACAAAGAAAAGAGTCCCTTCTTCCAAGCGAAATTCCCTCGCGATTCGATTCTCGTAGACATTCGGGTTTGGATTGCGCCTGGCCTGGAGGATGCGATCGATAAATCTCTGGAGGCTGGGACAATCCCTCTGGGCTTGTACCACCTCATCATAAAACGTTTGAAGTTGGGTTAGTGCCTCAGTAGGGCCTAACTCACTTTCTTGCGCTTGCAAACTATCCCATTCTTCTTTGGTGCATCCTTTCGGCTCCACAATGGGAAAGAACATGCGTTCTGTCTCAATAGTTATATCATGGCCTGTCTCCTCCTCGGAAGGATTCCGGGAGAGGAAGTCCGGTAGCTGATTTAGCCGACCAGGGACATGACTAATAGTGAAATCGTATTCCTGCAAGAGGAGTGACCATCTGGTCAATTTGGCTTTATCATCCTTCATCTTATCCAACCAGAGGAGTGCTGAATTATCTGTGTATAGCTTGAAGGGCTTATCCTGCAAGAAATGTTTGTATTTCTTGCACGCCCACACTATTCCAAGACATTCAATCTCATTCACGTGATAGCGTCTTTCGGTCTTGTTAAGCTTCGCGCTTGCATACGTAATAATATCCCTGTGCCCGTCCTCTCGCTCCTGGAATAACACGGCTCCGAGCCCTACCATACTTGCATCAGTCTGGAGGCAGTAAGGACGGGTAGGGTCGGGTCGTGCTAACTCCAGAGGACTGGCAACTAATTCTTTTATGCGCTGAAATGACGCTTCTGCTTCAGGGGACCATTTATATCTCTTATCCTTATCGATTAAGTCAGTTAATGGACTTGCAATTTCGGCGAACCTTGGGATATACTCTCGGAGCCATCCCGCGGTGCCAAGGAACGCCCGAACTTGTCTAATCGACTTTGGTGTCGGAAAATTTATAATATTGACTATATGCGTCTTCTGGGGCCTATTTCCTGTCTCGGAAACAATTCGGCCAAGGTACTTTAACTCTCTTGACCCAAAACAGCACTTACCCGGCGACAGCCAGAGCCCATGCGAACGGAGTCGCTCCAAAATTCGTCTAAGATGGACTGCATGTTCCTCTGCACTGCTGGAATACACTATTATATCGTCAAGATACACTTTGCAGAAGGTATCTGTGTATCCAACAAGTACAGAGGACATCAGTTTCTGGAATGCAGCGGGCCCATTCTTGAGCCCAAAGCTCAAAACCTTAAAGTCATACACTTGGCCGTCCGGCGCTCCGAAGGCTGTATATTTACGGGATTCCTTACTAAGAGGGGCCTGCCAGAACCCATTACGGAGATCCAGGGTCGAGAATATTTTAGCTGATCCCATCTCACGAACAGTCTCCTGGATAGGTGGCAGGTTAGGTGCCTCTGGTATTATTAACTTGTTCATCTCCCGGTAGTCCACGCAAAACCGAAGTTTTCCGTCCTTCTTCGGGACTAGGACCACCGGAGAGCAATAGGGGGACGTACTGGGTGCAATAACACCGGCCTCGGACAGTTTCCGAATTTCCTCGTGCACTAACTTTCTTCCGACATCCGGTCATACCGGAATCGCCGGAAAGGACGCTCCTGGCGCACTCGGATTTCATGTACTGAGGCCTTAGTAATTGGTTGGCGAACAGTCTCCTCGAACACATCCGGGAAATCATTGATAACCGCAGTGATCATTTCCTTTGTGTCCGGGGAAAACTGTTCTTCCGTGAATTTTGGCATCTCAATTTCGCAAATCCGTCTTTCGGACACTGTGTTCCAAAAAACGGTTTGCCGAGGTTTCAGGCCAATATATAAACACTTTCTTTTTATATCTAAAATAGCCTCATGTTTCAGCATAAAGGGTATTCCTAAAATCAAGGGTTCATTCAGATCTTCCAGCACTGTGGCAGAGATTTCATATTTCGTGCCATCCATTGCGATCTGTACATTAATTTGGCCTAGGCTTCGGCTAACATTTCCCCTACAACCAAGTTGTATTTCCCTGGAGTTGGGTAGATTCGAAATTTCGAATCCTGAAAGTAAGTCCGGCCTAATAAAGTTATTGCTGGCTCCAGTATCAATTAACGCGGCCACCTGGTGGTCGTTAATTTCTACAGGAACTCGAGGAAGATTCTTATTTACTTGACGGCCATCGTCAAGATTAATAAGAGAAAGTGGATTTTCTGGCATTCCAGAGTGATAATGGAGTTCGTGGCAGCAAGCCACTGACGACACTCCACTATTATTATTTACACAGGGATAGTGGGGGGGCGTTCAAGCAGGCTTGACGACTTATTGTTGGCCAAGGTGCGCCGACGTCATCGACGACGCACCTTGCCCCCGGTTTTCCGAATCTTCACTGTCGTACTCGTCAATATTTGAAAGTTGATTCGGATTTCTTTGAGGCGGAGGCCTATTATATTGATTATTTGCCAGTTGGGGATTTACGGGGCTACGATTCATAGCGTTGCCACCACCACGGCCACGCGCAGCGGAGTAACTTCCACGAGCCTGATTATTGTCCTTATTGTTGCTATTTCCATTACTTCGCCAGGAAGTATTATTGGAAGAATTACTAATTTGGCCACTCGAGGTAGTGGGCTGAATATTTACGGGGGGGTTCGATTTCAAGGCAGGTGGTTTCGTGGTAGTACTACTTGATGGTACTCCAGAAATATCCACTTCTATGCTCGTACAGATAGCCTTCAGGACTTCTAGGTTAGAAAATTCCTTTCCTCGCAAATAAGCTTTTATAGAAGGGGTTATTAATTCAATAATAAGACGGATACACTCCGTTTCGGTTATTCCGGGCATCAGTCTTCGAGCTAAAGCAGCTTTTCGCTCGATAAACTCATCCACAGATTCCTTACGTTGACTTTGGCCATATAATTTTGCAAACAGCCGTGACACTAATTCAGGACCGTCAAACCGGGCATAGAACTTATTAAGGAAAGTTTTCCAAGTTAATTCTAGGCCAGAATAACTATTCATCCAATTTAGCGCATCTCCTTTAAGCTGGGATTTTGCTATATTTACCCATTCTTGTTTGTCAGTTTTTGTCCTGATAAACTCGGCCTCTAACTTTTTGATAAAAATTATCGGGTCTTCATCCCCACCTGAAAAGGTTAGGAGTCTGGTCTTGTCAACTTTCTTACTGTTAGGCAAGTGACTGGCAACTTCCTTTAATATTTTAGCCATTTCTAACATCATAGCGTCCTTTTGGGGTGCCTGAGTGTTGGCATAATTTACTTGGGGGTTTGACTGCAAACCAAAAGTAACTTTGGGGTTTTTTTCTAGATCTGGGCGCCACGAACTCTCATATTTCTCGTCCTGAGTAGGAGGGGACATGATCAGCTGTCGGAAAGGGTTTCCCGGCGTCTGAATTCCATGACCACAAAGTGTTTCCGTAGTTCTGTCACCGAACGATGTTGTTAGCACTGTGTGCCAATCATCATCTTCAAACACTGTGGCTATATGCTGTTTCTCCGGGAGAAAAGCATTGTTGAAATTAATATTTCTCCTAGGGTTGTCTCTGGGAGGATTATTATTTGGTGAAAAATGTCTCCGTATTGGAGATAATATGGGAGTTTTTTCATCATACTGAGAAAAAGTATCAACACTTTCTCTAGGCGATTCCAAATTTTTTTGTTTCGGAAAATCAACTCTTCCGATTTGATTTATTTTTCGGGAGGGTTCTCTCTCTTCCTGAGAGATCCTACTAGGGCTATAATCGTCAAATGACAAGCGAGCGGATGCTCGATATCTTTGTCGATCATAAGTACCCCTAGTATAGGCCCCACGGTGGCCAGCGCCATGTCGTAAAGGCGGTGATTCAAAATTGGCAAATTGTCGAGGATTCAATTCTTCGACAGCTGCACGGCTAGCTCCGGGTTCTGTGACTGAACCACCTTTACGCGCGAAACTGAACTCATTTGAATCCATTTTTAACAAATTTCGGAATCACACTAAAAATTGTCAAGCCCCCAAAAGGAGACACACACTATCGTGGCGGGCTGCTTCTGCGGCCGGCCAGCGAAAATAAATTACAGAAACTATCAAACCAATATGGACAAGCTGGACAATAGGCTTGGCAAGTGGGTATGAATACTTATACTGTTGTAATGTTTACCGTCTCTAACGAGTTGTGCCTAACGAATTCTTTTGTTATATATTTTATTAATATCGCAGGATGGCACAACCACGAAAGCGACAACGCAACACAGGAAAGGAAAGGATCAGGTAAAATATCATACAATTCACTCTAGCTCGCATCAAGGACCTTACGGACATTAGCCAGCGGCCGCAGAGCTAGGGTACAGACTTATAATTATATTTTTGCTCGATCAAGGGTCTTCACGGCTTTGGCCAACGACCAGAGCACTTATTTCTAAAATAGCTCACTAGAAATAGTAACGTTCCTTTTCCTCGAAAGTACGAAAGCGTATTTCGTATTTAGAGGTTGAAAAATTGTCTCTTGGAATTTATCAATGCAATTCAAAATGATCACTTGAGTTCACTGGAAAAGTTTGAAAAAGTTTCTTGGAACACCAAATGCTGACGTACAGCGCTTTGTTCTCAAAATGTACTTGGATAACTCTCCAAACAACAAATCGGCATAACCAGGATTATGTCGGTAAAGCCTTTCAACAATTTGTTCTTGTGAACACACTAGCACAGAAAATCTGGCTTACCATTTATTCTTCGGCCAAGCCGGACTCCAAAACCATTGTTTCTGCTACCAGGAACATCAGGAAACGGTGATAAAGGAAACACAGCAAGTATGGCATAAAACGGCCCTTTCTACTATGAGCTGCACTGTTGTTTTCTACGGCCTGAGATTTCCAGACAACAAATCTAACTCCCAAGTTAGATACCTGAGTATTCGACAGCCTTGCTAATCGAATATCGAAGATCAGCTGGATTCCAATATAGGGACTCAAATAACGGATTAGGAGTCACCTATAATCAGCATGAAGATAAAACACTGAAGTTATGTATTTCAAGTTAGAAATGTTCGTACAAATGGACAATATGTTTTCTCTCAGAAGGCTAGAGCAGAACTGCCGTCCAAAGCCAACCGCGCTATATTTATAGCCGCGAGTTACTGGTTACAACCCCAAATCCACGTTTCCGCCAATGGCAGGAAAGTGGGCGTGGTCTCATCTCGGAACTTTGCGCCGAGAATGAAATCACTTCTGTTAAGTATTATTTCGATCTCAGATCGAAATAATTTCAATAGAAAATTTGTCCAATAAAATTTTTATGATATTTAGGTTAGAAAGTGCCTTTTCAGGCAGTTCATAACAGAGAGAGATGCTTCGACGGCGGCCAGCGGCGGCCATTGCTATCGTAGGCGTGGGGCTCTCGACGGCCATTTTTTCGACACAACGAATCACATGAGGTCGTTTTGATCTCCCCGCCCGCCCGCCCCCCGCCCTCCGCTCTTTACATCTATCATGTACCGCAGGGGGGCGTTGCTTCGACGGCCATTTTTTTCGACACAACGAATCACATGAGGTCGTTTTTTTCTTCTCCCACACACCCAATTGCTCTCTACGCCTATCATGTACCTGCAATTTTTCTCTCTCTCAACCCCCACACGCTACACCCTACACCGCCATGTTTATTGCGACTCCCGCCAATCGGCTTTTTTTTTCCCATTATCAAAGCTACGAGTTTTAAATCGACATTAGTATGGAACCGTCATGGCTCACTGGTAGCGCACTCGGCTGCCATGCCAATAGGCGTGGGTTCAAGCCCCACTCGGGGACAAAAATTTTTTATTTTTTTTTCTTCCGCAACCCTCCCCCCACCTTCTTCGGCGTTGGGGGGATGCTGAAGAACTTCGCCGAAGAACCAAAATGGCGGAGATCTCGATGGCCAGATGCCATCGAGAGCGAAAATTCAAATTAATGAGGCGAAACCGGCTTTGTCATACTACTAATTATTATACTGAAGTAGGAACCAGTACCCTCTTTGGACTCTATGCAACGATTTAAGACTACTGACAAAAGTCTCACTTCAGTTTTCAACTCACCCATTAGCAAAAACTGGGGTTTACTCCTGCCTCTGTTTTCAACTCACCCATTATCCCGGTCTTTTCTTCAGTAAATGTTCAAAATAATCGCTTATACATATCCTACATAAAAAATAAAATATGTAATTTCAAGCTTGGGGTTTGCACCTCACAAAATTGTTATTAAACATACATTTACTGAAGTAAATGCCGATATTATGGGTAAGTTAAAAATGGGGCAGGATTAAAAGGAAGTTTTTGTTTGGAATGTATAAGTGAGACCTGTCGCACTAGTCTTGATTCGTTGAAAATAATCCAAAGAGGCTACGGGTTACTGCTTCAGTACAATTATTCCATATTTACCGAATTTTTCTCCGATCTTTGTTAGCAGAGTTATGACAAATGAAATAGTAGGTTCCGCCAGAACTAGCAGCAGCGGATAAGCGTGAGCCTGAAATTGGGTGTCAGCATTCAAACACGTTTTCTGAGAAACCGAGCGCATTTCGTGAGAAGTCACTAGGAATCTTTCTTGTGGAGAATTGAACTAGCTTTGACCATTTTGTTTTTGATAAACCATATTGTTTATATATATATATATATATATATACAGTGCGGCTTTTTATAGTCCCCCCCCCCTGTTAACTTTTGAACGGTTTGACGTAGAGCGATAAAAAAAACAGTTTCGAGGGTTTCACCGATACTACCTTTTGAAATATAACGCATTGTGATTGCTCGATAATTTTTTTAAATGGCATGGGGGGTCGAGTGACACATCGTTGAAAAGAGAATTGGATTCTCTTTTCAACCATCTAATTTTTTTTTAAATTTCGTTAATATGTTTTTTCACAATAAGCATTTGAAGTGTCAATGTAACAAAAAGAAAACAAACTATTATGACATGTAGTATTTAAATAATTAGAAGCAAAATTGTTGTCAATTAACGAAGCAGGTGTTCGAAACGTCCACCTAATACTTCTTGACAATAAAAAATTCGATTCACAAATTCCTGCCGAACATTATTCAACATGTCTGCAGTTATACCAGCACAAACCCGTGTTATTCGTTCTTTAAGTTCTTCCAAAGAGTTGGATTGTTGCTCATACACTTTGGATTTGACGTATCCCCACAGAAAGAAGTCACAAGGTGTAAGGTCTGGTGATCGTGCCGGCCATTCGATTGGTCCACGACGTCCAATCCATCTCATAGGGTATAAGTTACATCCAAATACTCTCGAACTTGACGTTGGAAGTGAGGAGGGGCCCCATCCTGAAATCCTGAAATTCGTTCTCATTTTCTTTTAATATTCCAAGTATGAGTGGTTCAACCGTATCTCTTAGTAAATCCAGGTACAAATTACCGTTTAAGTTTTCTTCCAGAAATAAGGGACCTACAATATGGTCTCCCAGAATTCCAGCCCACACATTTACTTTCTGTGGGAACTGTGTGTGACCTTCTCGAAAGATATGGGGATTTATATCACTCCAGTATCGCACATTTTGTGTATTCACATTTCCGTTCAAAAAAAAGGTACTTTCATCTGAAAAACAAATATTCCTAATGTAATTGGGGTTCCTAGCTATCTTTTCCTCCATAATTTCACAAAATTCCATTCTTCGGTCTGGGTCGTCTTCTGTGAGTTGGTGTAACATTACTAATTTGTATGGATGGAACTTGTGTTTCTTCAAATATTTTTTTACTGTAGCTGTTGAGACCCCAATCGTACTTGCTACACGAGAGGTACTTTGTTGCGGATTTACCACCACTTCGGCAATTATCGAAACCTTTGTCTCTTCCGGAATTGATTTTCGACCAGCTCCATCTTTCCTACGGACACTGCCAGTTCTGTTGAATTTTTCAACTAGTTCCCTCAAATATTTCCGAGTTATAGGATGTTCAGGAAATTTTTCATTAAGAATTCTCTCCGCTTCGTGGTAAATCCGATGGGCCTCACCAAAATTATAAATTGCTTCAATTTTTTCTTCGAAAGGACGTATACGAACCATGATGATATCAAATATTCAAAGTAAATAATAATTACAAGTAGACAAAACTCCTCAGTGAATATGAATACAATAATTCATCAATCTATTGTACTCTTATAGGTAACTAATTAATTATTGTCATTTAAACAAATCCAATAAATAGTCCTTTCGTAGTACCTGTTATTACTTTTGTCATTAAAAATAAATGAAATGGGTATAATTTCGATATCCTAATACCTAATTAAGCTTTGAAAGGAATTCAAAATGAATAATTATTAATGTTGTGAATTGTCTTTATTGACCGTATTTCGTGGTATTGATTGCAATTGTGAATCACTAGAACAATTAAGGTATTTTTCTTCAAACATTATTATTTTAATCCCACCCAAAATATTTTCCGTCCCATTATTTCACATCAAACCCTTCAAAAGTTATTGAGGTAAGGCAAGGAAACGAATTCAGATCCGCTCTTACACTTCAAATGCTTATTGTGAAAAAACGTGTCAACGAAATTAAAAAAAAATTAGATGGTTGAAAAGAGAATCAAATTCTGTTTTCAACGATGTGTCACTCGACCCCCCATGCCATTTAAAAAAATTAGGTTTTTGTGTTCCTCCGCGCCATCTATCGAGCAATCACAATGCGTTATATTTCAAAAAGTAGTATCGGTGAAACCCTCGAAGCCGCACTGTATATAGTAGAACGGTAGTCTTTGCTGACTAGTTAGGATGCAATTGGGAAGATTATTTGGGTAAGCAGCAAGCAAAACGTGTACTCTTTTAACACTATATTTCCAATATTTCAACAGTGGTTACTGTCATCTTCACTGTTGAAATATTGGAAATATAGTGTTAAAAGAGTACACGTTTTGCTTGCTGCTTACCCAAATAATCTTCGAAATTATATTTATATTGTATAAGATCATTCAGTATATATGAAGATTAAATATAATGTCAGAAGTCTAAAAATGGTAGGAAATAAACAAGAACAAGTTATTGATTGAAAGTTTGATTTTGTGGAGGAAATCCAGTTCTTGACATGATTTTTTGGGTTTATGACCTTCCACAATCTGAAAATGAAAGAAATTTTTTAATCCAAAGAAATCTGTACAAGTGTAAAAGGGCAAATTAATTAATTTGCCCGATAAGTTACTGCGTTCACAAGACTGCTGTCTTGAAAGAAATTAATTTTTGTCAGTAACGTACCCTACACTGAATTTGCGTATCTGAAAAAATGAGATCGAATTAACAAAGAATACTTCTCTTTTTTTGAAAACTGTTGACGTTTCGGAGGCTGTATCTGCCTCCGTTATCAAAACTTCTTAGAAAGACGCTGAGGAAACTGAATTTGAATTGCGATTTTGGTAATAAGACCTTTCTTTGACAGAGTCAAATGAAATCTGTCATACATTCTTTGTTAATTCAAAAACTCAAACTCATACTTTTTTTGGACTATATTCAATGAATCAAGAGTAGTGTGACAGGTCTCACTTATACATGCCAAAAAAAAATTTCTTTTACTCCTGCCACTTTTTGAACTTACCAATAGAACCGTCATTTTCTTCAATAAATGTTGGAAATAATCGCTTTTTCATATCCTGCATGTATGTTCAATAACGCTTTTGTGAAGTGCAAACCTCAAGCTTGAAATTATATAATTTATTTCTTCATGTGGGATGTGTATGAGCGATTATTTTCAATATTTACCGAGAAATGCCGAGATTAAAAACTGAAGCAGGAGTAAAACTCAGTTTTTTTTGGCATGTATAAGTGAGACTTGTCTCACTAAACTCAAATCGTTTGCTATGGTCCATACGAGGCTACTGGTTCCTACAGTATAATAATTCCATATTGAGTAAAATATCCCTGAATGTTTGGGTAATCCTTTCTAACAATTCATCTCTCGAAGGCACGGGTGTTTTTTTAACTTTTTCTTCAAACATTCCCCTACAGATAAAAATCTAATGGATTGAGATCGGGTAATCTCGCTGGCTAATTCCATGATCCCAAGCGCCTTATCCACCGATCGTCAAAAAGTCTTTCCTGTTCTGCGCTTTTGTACAATGTGCAGGAACTCGGTCTAGTTGGTACCAACAGTTTCGATATTCTTTGATTGGCAGATTATCGATTAAGCTCTCTACAATATTCTCCAAAATATTCAGGTAGCTTCTGGATGATAATAATTAATTCTATATCATGTACCTGAATTTGTTGTCCATTAACATGCAGGAGACATTAAAACAATTTTTTTCTTGAAATCCTGCTTTTTTTGTGGCTTGGGGATTTTCATTAAAGAAATTTTTTTTCCGTTGAAAATCCCTTCTGTTAGTATAAATACTTTTATTTAAAAAAATTGATCTTCTTGAATGCGTATCGAGAAAATTTCACAAAATTCAACTCTGTTGAGGGTCTTGAGGCTTCATTGCTTGAATTTTGGTGATTATAATCATGCATTTTATGTCTTCGCAAGAGTCTTTGAACCGATGAATATTCTATACCCAAATCTTCTTCAGCACTTCTTATCGATAACCCGGGAAATGCGTGAAAATATGCTAAGACATTAATCTGGTTGTCTTTAGAACTTACGGGTCGAGTCAAGTTTCTTGGTGTATTTAAAGTTGATCCAAATGCACTGAAATTGTTTTGAATTCCTATAAATTTCTTGAGGTTCGTTGGCGGAAGATTCGGATACATTTCATTCAACTTTCTTCATGTCCTGATGATGATTTCATCACAATGTACAAAAATAATGAAATATTCATAAGAACTTCGTTTGAATAGTTTTGTTTCATCGTTTTGAAGGTATTTGCAATTTCGAAGTGACGAAAATGTCGTTATCATTAGGATAATGTCACAACGGTCCTGTCAAATAGTGATGGCTTGCTTACCAAATACCGAATGAAAATACCATTCCTGAGCGACATTTTCACAAATAAATGCTCATAAGTCCGAAACTTGACTAGTTAGGTATAGATATGATATTCATTTGAAAGAAAGTGAATTCTAACAGCTTTCCGAATTTTCAATAATATACAGGGTGTTCCATTTGGAATAATCAACTTTCAGTCACTTCTTCAGCAAACGAAATAACTGTATTTTTTTTTACAACCTTGTATTGAAGTAATGGAGATTAGGCTGAAGTGTGGAAAACCTCCGAGTATAACCTAACTGCAAACCAAATTTCTAAATGATAGTACTTCTTAACTGAAAGATATCGGCATTTTCAGAGATCATAATTTTCGAAGAAGAAAATTTAAATTTATTTTTATTTCAAACAGATAGCTATAGGGGAATATGAAGAAAAGTTGTGGGTAAATTGTTGGAGATGCCAAAAATAATATTATATACAGGGTGTTTCATTTCAAAAATCGAAGTTGCTACTAATTTCTAATAGAACCACTTCTATAGAACACCGCATTGTCGAAAATATTTTATTTGGGTAGAGAATGTACGAATATGCTGTCCATTGAATTTTCAAAGTGATCCGTTTTCTGGTTCACCAGAAACGTCTAATGTGCCATCCACCATGAATCAGCCTGTGTAGTGTGTATTTATCCGAGCCATCGTGAACGATGACACCCCTAAACGTAATAAAAATAATGCACAAACAATAAGTGACTCACAGCTAATCACAAACACTCCGTCCTATAATATATTCCGTACATTGTGTATGAAAAGAAGAAAGTGGTCTAGCAGTTTAAGCTAATTCTCATAAAGTAAAGTCTCATTTTTTCAAAAAGATGTGCTAATCCACATATTTTAACAAAACTTCGTATACATTCGTATACATAAAATTTGAACACTAAGAACTAATGATCTTCTCGGAGTTCTCAAAAGGACAAAGACGGTCGAAGAACGACCACGAAACCCCGTTCTTGTCCTTCCCTACATCAGGGGTATCTCCGAGGAAATCAAGAGGATCAGAAACAAATACAACATCAAGAGTTGCTTTCAATCCGGCGGTACGTTACGAAGCTTCCTCACCAAGACGAAACTAGAGAACAAAACAGAATCCAGCAAAAACTGTATTTACGAGGTCCCATTTTAATGTGGAGATTCCTATATCGGAGAGACCAAGCGGCCATTATCTGTAAAAATAGCTGAACACAAAAAGTGGACTCAACCGGGGGAAGCATTTCAATCGGGAATTCAGACTTATCTCAAGATCTTATGTTCTAATCTGGTTTCCAAGGATGCTGAACCAATAATAATAAAATGAAGTAATTATGTTTGTTTCCTTGGTAATCCTAGAGCTGACGGTTTGAAAAAAGTTTTTTAGTTCTCATTAGACTATAAAAGTTTCTTTAACTTTCGTTCTGTCACCTTGAAACATTTTCATGATTAAATCACAAAATTTGACTAACTTGTCATTTTTTATCAATTTCAAAAGCACATATCATTATATTTATAGGTAATTTTCTATGCTATAACTTCATTGTCATTGTTAACTTTTGATGCAATGTCAATTTTTATTCATTTAGTTAGACGAGTAAGTAATTTTTCAATTTTTCAAAATTCACATTATCAAAATTTCTTAAATTCATTTCAATGTCACTTACTTACAGGTACGCACTGATGATGACTTTATAGTCGAAAGCGCTTTGCTATGATTTTATAAATAAATTTCTGCACGAAATACAAACCTTTTTTTCATCCAATTAAAGAGTTTTACACAATATACAGTCTGTCCCCCCCCTTTAAATTTTGAACAGATTGAAATTTTTTTTATGAATTTTTTGATAATAAAACGGTAGTTCATAACTACTATTTGATCACAAAAATGAATGGCTATTTTTCAAAATGGCGTCGGGAAGTCATTTTGAAAGTATTCTTTAAATGGTCGAGTGATACCTCATTCGAAACGTCGTCTAATTTTCTATTCGGTTACAAAATTTCAAACAAAAATATTTATCCAAACCAAAATGGTGATACATAATATTATTGTCATTGTCATCAAGGCTTTTCGCCTGAAGAACGTTCCAGAGTCTTCAATTGATATTATGTTATCTTCAATCCGAAAATCAACCTTGACACTGCTTCGAAACTGTGGTGGGTGTTCTGTGAAGCCAGAAATATGGACCTTTTTACAGCCAATGTTCCATTACTGCTGGAATTTTTCATGACACAGTTTCAGAAAGGACAATCATATGGTTCTCTCAACAGTTTCAGAGCAGCTTTGAGTTTGATCCTTGGACCGATAGACGTAAACGATCCTAGAATTGAGAGATTTTTTAAGGGCGTCCTGAATGTAAGGCCAGCTAGACCAAGATACGAAACAACTTGGGATCCAAGTGTAGTTTTAAAACATGTAGGGAGATTCTGCCCCAATGAATCTTTGCCTCTTAAAGACATCACACTAAAACTGGTGACTTCATTAGCACTAGTGACTGCCCATTGAGTGCAAACTCTATCCCTGATAGATGTAAACAATATCATGGTAGTCAAGGGAGGGATTGAAATAAGAATCCCTGATCAGATTAAAACTTCTGGATTGAATCGGATACAGCCTCTACTATTTCTGCCTATGTTCGAGGCGAAGCCTGAGTTGTGTATGGCAAGTACTCTCATGTGTTACTTAGGCATGACTAAGGAGGTAAGGGGCGACATAAACAGGCTTTTATTGACGTTCAAAAAGCCCTCTAAGGCAGCGACTTCTCAGACAATTAGTCGCTGGATTGAACTGGTGTTAAATGACAGTGGCTTAGATAAAAGGTATCTGGCACATAGTACTCGCCACGCTGCAACATCGGCAGCACTACGCCGGGGTGTATCTGTGGATGTGATAAGGAAAACTGCAGGCTGGACAGATGAATCTCAAGCTTTTGTTTTGTTTTATAACAGGCCATTGGCAAGAGAGAAGGATGTTTTTTACTAAACTAATGTGTATTTATACTTTGGGATTTGTTTTGTTTTTGTACTTATACTGATACTAATACATTAAAGGTAGCTTGTAACAAATTCGCCAGCATGTGCTTTAAACATCTACGTTTATGATCTCGGAGAAGAGGCGTAAATATAATTAATAGATCAAAAAACGTAACACGAAGGAATTAATACAACAAGACTTTAACCAGTTGCAGATTAACATTTGCTTGGTTCATTTAACAAACTTTTACTTTGAAAATGTGAAAGAAAAAGTGGGCTTTATGAGCACCTTTCAACTGATTCTTCCTCATCATTACAACTAACTTCAAACTTGTATGTCTCATTAATAGTTATCATGATATGACCTTGCTCCAGTATATTCATACGACATACATATTTGTGTAAGTACTTTACCTCCATGGAAGAATTACGATAATTCAGATATATTTCCATAAGTTATTATTTATTTTTAGATTTTCATTATGGAAAGCTGATGTCAATATGGAGAAGTTAGAATCAGTAAGTTCAGAATATCGTTACGAGAAGTTTCGATTATGCAGTGAGCATTTCGAAGAGGGAATGTTTTCCAGCATGCAAAAAAAACGATTGAAGAAAGATGCCATTCCAACTGTTTTCAATGTGACCTTTGAGAATATAGTTCCAGTTGATGGTGAGTTTATATTATTTATTTATTTATTTGAAAGTCAATAGGCAGACTAAAGTCGGTATGGGAATATTTAAAATACGGTTTTACTTTACAAATTATGTTTTTTTCTCTCCTGTCACTTATGATTAGAAATGAAAAAACGTTTCAACAAGTTGATATCTTTAGCACCTCTACAATTGCTATCAAAAAAGGGGCTGATTCACATACTTTCATAAAATAGTCGTATTTTGGATTAGTGTATTTATCTATTTATAAACGGGTTATCCCCAATACAGTTAAGAAAATACATAGATGTTGCGAAGTTTAACATGTGCACTATATCACATCAATATACAGTGCCTTCATTTCAAAACTTCCCACCCCTATTACGTCTTGTTGCAGGGAGAATTTGTCGTAGACAAAAAACACGTCAATGTAGATATCGAGGGGGAAGTTTAAAACCAGTGCCAGTGGTATATTAGGTTTCACCCCCTCACCCCTAGCTACCCCCACTTAATAATTTTAAATGGCACCCCCACACTTGTAATACATCATTTTAAAGATCTTAAAAATCCTCACTCAACCCCGTTTAGAAAACTGAAATTGGTTGATCCGTTCTCGTAAAAAGGGCAAAAAGAAAATTAATTATTATAACAAATAAAATAATAGCTATTGCAATTAAATAAATGTACTTTACTTTATTAGGTGTTCAAAATGTTCACCATTGTTAGCTAAGCAAAAGTACAATCGATTCTCGAATTCCTGTCGGACTTTTGTAAATGTTTCCTTATTAATTTGTCTGCATGTGTCAGTAATCCTGTGTCTTAGATCCTGAATGTCCTGCGGGGGAGTTTTGTATACCATTGTCTTCAAATAACCCCAGAGAAAGAAATCCAATGGAGTTAAATCCGGAGATCTTGCCGGCCATTCCAGAGCGCCTCTTCTGCCAATCCATTTGTCAGGATACCGTTGATCGAGCCACTGTCGGACATGCAATGCGTAGTGTGGCGGTGCGCCGTCCTGTTGAAAATGTAAATGTTGTTCATCCAAGAGCGGGTTGTCGTCTTCGTCAATTTGGCTTTCTAAGGACTGTGTTATCAGTGGATCGATTACATTTTCCAATAAGTTTAAATACAATTGACCAGTTAAATTTTCTTCAATAAAAATAGGGCCAATTATTTCGTTTCCCAGAATTCCAGCCCAGACGTTAAGTTTTTGTGGATATTGCGTATGATCCTCTCGAAACAAGTGTGGATTTTCATTATCCCAGTATCTACAGTTATGCTTATTTACAAAGCCATTAAGAAAAAAAGTTGATTCATCACTGAAGCAAATATTTTGTAGTAAATTCGGGTCATTTTGAATTCTCGCAGTCATTATTTCACAAAATTCAATTCTCCTATCATAGTCATCCTCACTGAGTTGCTGAAGAATACTCATTTTGTAAGGAAAGAACTTGTTTAGTTTTAAAACTTTGTGTATAGAACCAACTGAAATATTTACTACCTTAGCGACTTTCGAAATTGAAGTAGTAGGCTCAATGGCAAATTGGCCTAAAATCTCAATCTGTGCGGCTTCAGTAAGAACTCTCGGCTGCTTTACTGCTTTGTTGCACACAGAACCGGTCTCTTCAAATTTTTGAACAAGGTCTAGAACATATCGGTGACTCACATTTTGGCCTGCATGCCTTTCATTAAAAACCCGGGCTGTCCTACGAGCACACCTATTTTCAGCACCATAAATAAAAATAATTTCAGTTCTTTCTTGTAAAGTGTACACCATTACGATTTGTATTACTGTCAGTGCAACTGACACCACTTGACAAACAGTTTAAAATCAGGAATCACTAATTCTGATAAATGTTTTCACCATTTAATTTTAACTGACCCCAAGAAGAAACTGTGAGACCTTATCTCACTTTTAGCTAAACCAAAAAACTCTGTGTAAAAAATGAACAAACATACCGTTATTGAGTCAGTGGTAGCGGTTCCATAAATTCATTAATTTGTTTTGCATTTTGTTATAATTTATTTTCTTTTTGCCCTATTTTACGAGAACGGATCAACCAATTTCAGTTTTCTAAACGGGGTTGAGTGAGGATTTTTAAGATCTTTAAAATGATGTATTACAAGTGTGGGAGTGCCATTTAAAATTATTAAGTGGGGGTAGCTAGGGGTGAGGGGGTGACACCTAATATACCACTGGCACTGGTTTTAAACTTCCCCCTCGATATCTAAATTGACGTGTTTTTTCCCCACAGGAAATTTTCCCTGCTAAAAGAAATAATAGGGGTGGGAAGTTTTGAAATGAAGGCACTGTATATAACCATACAATAACATTAATTAATTTATAACTAAATACCATTTGAATCTAGATAAGTACTTGTTTTTTTTTAATATTGGGATTTTCGCAAAAGAAATCAATTTTAAATGAAAAATATGTGCATGTAGTGTTCGAAACATTCATATTTCTTTAGATTAAGCTCTGTATTTTTTCAATTGTTGTTTTCAATTTCAGATGATTCTATAACTGAAGAACTGGAGCAACCAGCACTTCTGCTATCCCAAACTGGAATTTTACATACACCTGTGCTTGATTCAAGTACTTCGACAGAAACTGTCAACTTTCCAGGTGATGTCCAATTCGGTAAGTTTTCGTTTCATGTATAGATCTGAGACAATGTCAGCCTTACAAGTAGAATGTAAATTGGATAGTATTTCCTTTGTGATTGGTATTAACTTATTTAATCAGGTTTTCTGTTGACAGTATTTATTGACAAATAATATTTCTGATACAGTAATATGAGAATTTCAAATCGCAGGATTTTTTTTTCCAGTGAAAATCCTGACATAATACAAATTTTTTCAAAAAAATTTCAATATGCATTTGCTTTTGAAAACGACTTTTAAGCATTTCAAAGCCACAGATAAATATGGGAGTCATTCTTTTAGAATGATTTTTTTTTATATTTTCCTTCATTCAAACACTTCTACGGGTGAACCTAGATGTGTGGGCAAGAGATGATTTTCTGCATAAACATGTTTATTTCTTGTGATAATTCAGTATTGTAACTTCACTGATTTACACAATCCTTTAGAGAGTCTATATTTATATTCATCTAGAGTTTTTCCTTTAAGGAACTTTTGTGTTCATGTTGTGTACCGGGCAGATACTTGATGAAAACAAAAAACCTCTACAGTCTTCCGTGAGAATGCTGTTTAGGAATATTAGCAAAAGTACTAAATTACTTTGTGTGTTTATTTAAGGACCATGATACATCAGAGCCAGGCGGAAACGATCGTAAACAATCAATAGGATTTCTTTTGCACAGAGGGTATGGGAAAACAATTAAATCCTGCTTGGTGTTTATGATCGTCTTCAATTGATTCACTGATGCATTATGAGCCTAACTGTCGATAGCTTCCTCAGACAGACATATTTCTGCCTGAGAAAAAATTTATTAACAATTCAACCCCACTCTGTATCTCATTTATTAATAATAAATTTCAGTTGCTTATGATGAAGATGCTGATGAAAGTCCTCCTTCGCCAGTGATTCATTCGCCTGATGATGAAGATATTGCCAAACCAGGATGTTCGGGTATATCAGCCATGACTACCAGTTTTTGCAGACAGTCAGCAGCCTATTGGTGAGTACCAATTAGATTGGATTGGAGTAAACTACCCTTATTTTTAATCTTATCAGTTTATTTAAAAAAGTTGTTTAGAATCAAACACAATGTTCCAATTTTTTATGGTTCTAGCCTCATAAAGAGTACTAGTATCTCCTATGCACCTTAGACACCTCCATCGTATTCCTATGAATATTCATATTGACTATCAGTGTGATTATATGGAAGAAAATTATTGAATAAATCAATCAATTATTGGTAAACAATTAAATCATACAAAACTGCAACTTTACAATCACTTTAATCATAAATGATAACAGCTAATAAACAAGTTTTCTATATGGTGCAACTTTTTGAAATTCACTGTATATATTATTATTATTTCACTCTTCCACAGATAACCATACCTAATTATAAACGTCCTGATTATATTCTCAAAATGTCTAATTTCATAATGGGCATGATTTTTTCAAAATCATTTCCTATTTGTATATGTTGTTTTATCCAATTATTATTATTATATTTTCTAGATGTTATGACCCAGACATCTCGAACATTGACAAGCAACACTCCCCGAAAAGAAGAGCTTCGAAAACAGATTCGAGGATTGAGAAGAAAGATTTTGTCTCCATTTCTTGCACTAACATTAAGCCCGAAAAAAATTACCTTTGATGATGTTTCTGTATTTCTAAAAGAACATTTGTCTGAAAAAGTTATCAACTTCATAAAAACGCAGATTGAATTGACAAATAAGTCACCGAAAGGCTCTCGGTATTCCTCCGAATATAAACAGTTTGCTATAACAATCCATTTCTTGAGTCCAAAAATGTATAAATTCTTATCTAAAATATTTCGATTGCACTCAATAAGTACCCTTTCTCGAGTTACCCACAAATGGGATATCAGTCCAGGTTTCAGTGACTTTTTATTTTCTGCCCTCAAACTGAAATCACTGTTGACTGAACAGACCAAAGACTGTATTTTGTGTTTGGATGATATGTCTCTGAAAACTAATTTATTCTACAATTTATCCAAAGATGAAATTGTTGGATTTCATCAAACAGCAACTAAAAATTCATGTGAACCTGCAAATCATGCTGTAGTTCTAATGGCAAGAGGAATACATTCGAATTGGAAGATACCTTTGGCATACTTTTTTGTACATTCAAGCTGTAATGAAGAAGATTTCTATTTAAGTCAATTTCAAAATTCAATGTAGTGGTTTGAATGTGTTATGTGTTGTTTCAGACCATGGTGGAAATTTTCAGAATTTAACAGTCTATTGGTGTCTCTCCTAGCAAACCATATTTTTTACATGAAGATTCAAAAATTTTTTATATGATTGATGTTCCTCATTTGTTAAAATCAACGAGAAACATGTTTTTCAAACACTCATTTGTAATTGGTGAACATGCAACCAGCAAAAAGCATTTGGATTATTTTTATGCAAGTGACAAACAACAGAAATTCAGATTGGCACCGAAATTAACAAATAGGCATATATTTCCAAATAATTTTCAAAAAATGAAAGTCAAACGGGCATCACAAGTTTTCAGTGCAACTGTAGCTGCTGCCTTAAACACATATATTTCATTTGGCCAATTACCCTCTGTCGCTATTACCACAGTTGAATTTATTGAAAAAATGGAGAACCTTTTTGACATTTTAAATTCCTCCAAATTCTCGGGATGTGAAGATTTAAACAGGCCTTTTATGGGAACGAATTCACAAAAAAAATGTCTGAAAGATATGTTGACATTTTTTGATAAACTTCTTGTGATTAGTGCAAAAGGGAAAAAGGTTAGGTTAGGTAAGTAAATTCTATTGATGGATGGAAATTATCGATTTCTGCGTTTCTGGGGCTCTGGGATGTACTAAAAGCTAAAGATGTCCATAAAATTCATACGAGACGTTTGAACCAAGATTGTTTGGAAAATTTCTTTGGTAAGATCCGCCAGCAAAATGGAAACTGTAGGAATCCTACTCACATCATGTTTTTGAGAACATTCAAAAAGATGTTTGCTTTGAATCATTTTGAAAGTTCAGAAGGGACTAATTGTGTTGAAGAATTTGATTCAATTCTGTGGACAATTACTCCAGAATGTAATGAGAGCAACTCTGTTTTATTAGTCGAACCAGTGGCATTTATACCCCTAAAAGTATATTCCACCGATTATCAACAACTAAATATTACAGAAAAAATGCTTTCACATATATTAGTGGATATTTGATGAAAAAGTGCTTGGATAAGCATTCTTGTAATATATGTAAGGAGTATGCAAGGAGCCAAATAGATCTTACAAATGATGGTGATTATGCTCAATTTCGAGCATATCAGAATTCAAATAAAGATACATATGGTAATTTGAAAATGCCAGAATTTAAATTTGTGATTTTTTTGATTGGCTTGGAAAATGTTTTCTGTAATCTATTTCCACTGAAAGCCATGGAGAAAAGTGTCGGCAACTCTATTCGACAACACTTTTCTACCATTTATTTTCTTTATTTATAAGAGTGCGAATTTTTTATACTCTGAAATTTTTCAATCGAGATCTGAAAAGCACCAAAACAATGAAGCCTTGTAGTAAATTGAATATTGTCAAACATTTGTAGTAGTATGTTTTATCTTTTGTTTATTAAATTTCTCAATATTGCTCAAATTCAACTGAACCTCGATTATTAGGTGTATTCTTATTTTATCTTTTGATTCATATTTCATTTTCGTAACTTCCATAGCTGAATGGTAGATCAGTTGGATTCGAACAAGAAGTGTATAATATATGTAATATATACGATCTCTTAATTCTGTTAAATTCTGGAGGCAATGTGAGACATGATAAGAATTATTATTTTTATTTTATGAATTCAACCCAATATTCTGATACTAATTGCTTGTTGAAATTATTCATTTGTCATATCTCATCTACTAGCATTGAGCAAATGTCATAAATACTATCATTTACAGGTGTGGTATTGTGCTAGAAATCCCTTTCTCTACATTTTCTCAATCTTCTTCCTGAAAGTTACTGTTTTATCCTAACAAAATTAATTATATATCATAATAGTCTGGGTATGTAGTATTATAATAACTTTTATTCAAAATAATCCAAAAATTTTATGTCACAATTTTTGTTATCAAAGAATATGTATAGTGTACAACTTATGAGAATAGTTAATTTCTCATAATATAAATTGCAGCATTGTCATACAAATAATTAACAAAATAATTGAATTGTCTGTATTCCTTTGTATTTTTTCTTATATATGTAGAAGTGATATAACCCATTGTATCTAGCAATAAAATATATTTAAAATTTTCCGTTTTTTAATTTTTCCTGATAGTATTGATGTCAGTCATAGGCATGATTCTAACCTTTGGTATGAAAGTTGCTAATAAAGTCTAGTTTCGCTATCCAAGCTAGCATCTTCAGCGAAATGTGCGTCGAATGCTATAATTGAGTGATAGTTTTCATTGTCAAGTTGCATAAGAGATGAAAATGAAACTGTTTATTTGGGGAAGGACTTCTCCAAGTTTTTCAACTGTTAATATATAATAAAATTATTTATTCATTGGAAAATACTTAATGGAATGGCTTCTGATGGAAATCATTCAGTTAATGTACCATTTACAAATATAGTATAGAGAAATATATTAGCTTATAGCTTATAGTGTTCGATAATTACAACAAATCCACAAATTTATTCAATAATTATTGTGTCCTCAAAATTGCATTGGGTCATTATTATCCATATGATGTAATTTTCCATTATATGATTATATTTTTAAAATACAGGCAAACTTCTGAGAGATGTAAAGGTTTCATTTATCCATCATGTTCCTCTGAATTAATAACAACCAGAAAATATATTTACACTAGCACATTAAAATACGAAATGTAAATGTAATGAAACTGATTATATTAAAAATTCTAACTTTTGATGAATAGGAATTTTGAAATTTAAAAAACATTATTCAAAATTAAAACGTTCAGTGTGGAGCAGCGTATGTACGAATTCATGTGGCGGGCAGTGTATACAACGTAAACGAACGGCGACTTGAGTTGCGCGCAGTCGGCTGAATCAGGCGGCGCAATGGAAATCTCCTACCAACAAGATCAAAGGTGCCGACGCCAACTGATATTACTGGTTCTTTTAGCCTTATACTGTGGTATAATGTTGATAATAATGTGGTTTAATGACTGTAAAGTATTTTACTCATGGAATAATAATGCGTTAATTGTCTATGATATAATAAACATTAACAATAATAACATCAGTACATTTACATCTTTATATTGTCATATGTCAACTGTCAACTGTTATACAGCGTGACACACTTAAGATGAAGACACCCTAAACGGGTTCAAGTAATATCATGAACCCGTTTAGCAGTTTATCCATTCTCTCCGGCTTTCAATTCTGAGAACACGAAGTTAATTTTCACCTTTTGGTTTTTTATTGGTAACTATGTAGTTGTGTACAACTTCAAACTTTGATCAGCGGGTAAAATGTGATGAGTTCTCATTCCCTTAGCTTTCCTTGTTGGGGTTGGATAGAACTGCATAGAGGCCTTATATTGATCTTTTGCTTGAAAGTTTCTTCATTTCTTTACGTTTGTGCTACCCAAATTGCCTAAACTTGGACTAAGATAGTTCTCAGTAGACTTTTCATATGTCCTTAAGCCCAATTCTGGGTGCTCAAACATTGGAGCTAATTCACTTAACTTGGGTCACCTCTTAGGTTCAGTTTGTCTTCCCAGTATGCAGGTATATTGAGTGAAGTTCTCATTAGACTTCTCGGTTACTTAGCAATATTTGGTTGAGGATGGACAGATCCATAGAGAACCCACCTCCCTATTTTCTTTCTGATAATTACTCATTATTTTTCACCCATTACTAAATTTGATAATTTATTCGTAATCTTGATAGAGTTTTTTTCGGTAGCGTATTTTTGGAAAACGAAACGTTCCCATTAGACTAATCACTTTCAGATTTACGTTTCCTTTTTTAAACTCATGTCTGGATTAGTTCAATTTCTATTTGAGTTCTTTGACTCTGTCACATATGTCAATGGTCACTGTCACTTGTCAATAGTGTCATTGGCATACATTGTCAATTTAAATTTCTTTTCCACTTCCGCTTCAACATTCAGACAGATATGATGTAGTATCCCATATCTTTATCTTTAATAATCCTTAAACAGGATGAAAATTATTCAATTTTAAATATGTTTTATATTTTGTAACATTTTAATTTGGTCCATGGACATGATGTTTTTATATGGCTTCTTGTACACCTGACGAGTAAGTAACCTCACTTTTCATAACTTTCAAATTTCAAAAATTTTCAATTTTATCAAATTCATTTTCAATCATTACTTACTTGCAGGTACGCACTGATGATGACTTAACAGTCGAAAGCGCTTTGCTACAATTTTTAAAATAAAAATATTTTGCACGAAATACAAAGTTTCTTCCTTCAGTCAAGCGTGCACACAGCTTGACAATTTCACTAAAATGGTTATAGCAGCAATATCACCATTAGAACGTTTACTTGTCAAGCGTAGATTTTTAGCGGCAGGAGACTCGTATCATTCTTTGAAGTATTTGTTCAGAATTTCATCACAATCAATTTCGAAAATTGTACCAGCAGTTTGTGATGCGATTGTACAAGTTCTTAAGGAAAAGGTAAAAGTAAGTAATTTTTGATGTTTATTTCAACTGACTTGATGAATAATAAGTATAAATGTTGTCAAGGGCAAAACATATATGTCGCAATTTTTAAACTTTTCAACACCGTTTTCGATTATTTGTTAGTTTAAAGCTAAATAAGTTAATTATTTTATTTATTATATTATGGAGTCCCGGTAAGAGCAACAACGTTCAGGAATTAATATGTATCTCTATACATTTATATTATTTATTTATAACATGCAGACAGTTATCTTTTATTTCAAACCATAGAAAGTTTTCATCACCATTAACATACTATATCTGCATCTCGGATAGCCTGAGAGATAATGTTGGGAGCTATGTACCCTGGTGTATTACTTTCATTCGCATTATCTTGTTATTGTGATTTTGATTCTGATGAATGAGA
The DNA here is from genome assembly GCA_958298965.1 of Chrysolina haemoptera. Lineage (NCBI taxonomy): Eukaryota > Metazoa > Arthropoda > Insecta > Coleoptera > Chrysomelidae > Chrysolina > Chrysolina haemoptera. The sequence goes on along the minus strand of OY282593.1, from coordinate 14,429,750 downwards.
TACGAATGAAGCTGCCGGTGAAGTCAGTGGCGTCCGCGTTGTTTGAAATGTTGTTGGTGCGGCTGACTCCAGGGACATGTATGTATTTGTCGGTAAACACAAAGGTGACTGCGCTTCCTGGAATTGATGAGGTAAATCATTGTACTGAAAATAGTTAGGCTGCAATGGCTGGTCGTATTTTCCCATGGCAGCCTCCCACAGAATATTGGAAATGAGATGTTCAACCATGTTCTGTGCATGTTCTGTGCGCAGGCTTTTAGTTTTTAAAGCAACATGCTCCCCAAACACATCGAATTTATCTCGCGGTTTCTTGTTTTGGAGCTGTTTTAACACCATATATGCCTCTTCTTGCTTTTCATCTACAGATACTTCATTGTGTTTTCTTTTAGGATTTTTATTAATTTTCGGACTCTTGAATTCCTTAGCCCCTTTGTTGTGCTTTTTAGGCTTTTTAGAGCCTGGTAATGTAGCTGATCCTGGTTGAGACTGGTCTGTTGATGGGTCTGGTAGAGACTCGTATTCTGATGATTCTTGTAGAAACTTGCTGGTTGATGGTCTTGGTAAAGATTTATTCACTGAAGATCGTGATATTATATACTCGTTTGCTGATAGTTCTGATGATCCTTGTGGTGAGTGGCTGGTGCTAATTCTGACAGAGACTTGCTTGATGATGGTGCTGTTGAAGTCTTGCTTTGTGTAATTTGTGTTACATCTGCATTGTCTTGTGTTTGATCGTCTACTTGTGAATAGTTTCTTTCATCTCTATCTGTCAGCACGGAATACTGCGATTCTAAATCTACATCCTCGAATTCGCTCTCTGATGTATCTGAATCTTCCTGGAAGTAAATAATTATTACTTAAAAAAGTTTCTCATATCAGACTTAGATCTGGGTGATCTAAAAAAACGACTTAGAGTATGCCGGGGCAATTGATACAATAGTGTTGTGAGTACTGTTGCAAATATGCCCCGGCTACTCTGATTAGTTTTTCAGAATACCTGTACTCGGATTAGATCAAAATAGTTTATATAATAATGTACCGTTGTTTCAAATCAGTTTAGCACTCTTTGGAATTTTCCTAAGTGTGCCGGAGTCATGGACGGCAAACATATCATGATAGTATAGTGCTTTTTGTAGTTGCAAATGCAAATTATGAAGTATTGTACTTCAATGTTGGTTGCCAAGGCCGCATCTCTGATGGGGGAGTTTTCGCAAATACTCGTTTTGAGAAGATGTTAATGGAATGCAAACTTAATTTACCAGATGACTCTCCTCTCCCTGGAAGAACCATATCTGTTCCCCACGTGTTTTTAGGAGACGATGCATTTCCATTGTCTACCAATTTACTGAAGCCTTACCCAGGAGCTCAAGCAAAAGGATCGTTTCAAAGAGTATTCAATTATCGGCTTTCTAGGGCTAGAAGGGTATCAGAAAATGTATTTGGAATTTTGTCAGCACGATTCAGAGTGCTAAGAAAACCACTGCTTCTTGATCCTACGAAAGTTGAATTAATAGTGACTACTTGTATCTTTTTGCACAATTTTTTGAGAAGTAGCAAGCGTTCTAGACAATCATATACACCACCTAGCACTTTTGATTCCGAAGATAAAGATACTGAAATGCGTGGAGAAACTGCATTTCGTCAATTAAAAAGGAAAGCTCGGAAATCATCGGTAGAAGCTAAAAATGTCAGAGAAGAATTCGTCCAGTATTTTATGTCACATGAGGGAATGGGTTCTTGGCAAAATGACTACTAAATGAGTACTGTGAATAGAGGATAAAAAATAAATAATCTGAATCAACTTACCTGTGTTTCATGAAGTCCCTTTTCAGAACACTGACACGGTTTATTTTTATCCGCCAGGAATACTAAATATTTATATGCAAACCATTTTGAAATAAATTGTACACCGGCTCCAGATTTTTTGTAAGAACGATATTTTTTTCGTTCACGATAGAACTGTGCAATCATATTTTTCATCTTCCTTTTAACTTCCGTTACATCTGCACCGGTAACTTAACATATTTTAGACCACGCATCGTGCTTTGCATTTCGACACTTATATTCAACATTATTGTGATCCCACAGGCAATCAAAACTTTTATAGGATTCAATTAATTCTATAAGCAAGTCATTACTCCATTTAAACGACATGTTGCACTGGCACACTGAAACCTCGTGTTTCCTGAATACTATCACTGTCTGTCTCCACTGCAGAAACAAAAATTTTCAACTACAATTTGTTGACGCATGTTCCTCTTTTTCCTTCGATGTTACCGCTTCAAACGGAAACAAGTCGCAACACGCAACAAGGAGCAACTTCTACTAGCAACATCAAGAAACATTGAGCAACTTACTGGAACATTTTCGGAAATATGGAACAGAAACATAAATGTTCCTGTTTGTTGCTTTGGTGGATACGCGTCTTTAGAACCGTGCATAATTTGTCCTTCATTGCATATAGGCCTTCCAGACATTTCCAATGCATTTCGTTCTGCTTCAACTGAAAGAAATAAAAAACAATCGTATTGTTTTCGTGGGAATTGCAAGTTAAAAACATCGTATTGTTCAATTTTTAATGAAATATGTTTCACTTTTCAAAATGAATACCTTCCAAGAGGTTATCTCGAACGATGGAAAATAGCGTAGGAAAACTGCTAATAGTAATTAATCGTGTTGATAGAATCAATATTCGATATTGCATAAGAATATTATTGAAAATGGGGTTATTCGAGAGCGAATATCGGAAAAACTTCATACACCTACACCTAACCTCACTGCATGTGCTGCTTGTTAAAGGTTTCATAAAATGTAATCATTCAGCAGTACTTACTTTGTTTACCAAGTTCAGCTAATAACCTTCCTCTACTAGACATTGCAAGTAGTTTTTGTAGGTATTGAATTTATCTTGAAATTCACTATGATTCCCACGAACTCATTAGCAACCACCTGAATCAACAATATCAACACTACTAATTTGGCATGGAGGATTAGACAACTGAAATTGCGCGTTTGGAATTATAGTGCAACAAGTAGATATCTCAAGTTATTCAATTTTAGCAATAACACAATTCGTGAGTGTGCATTGGTAGAACTAGACAAGTTGAGATATCTGCTTTTAGTATTACATGCCATTGGTATCTCGAAAATATCTAGTTTTCACCTCCGCTCCACGTGGGCACCGTTATCAAATTTGAGATATCTGATTGTTGCAGTCGAAAGTACTCACAAGATTGACTTGGTTTGACCAGATATCTAAAAATGATCAATTTTCGAGTTATCTAGTTGTAGTATTGAGGTGGCGATATTACATGATAATTAATTTTTCTCATCAATTTCAAAGCTTATTTGCAATAGAAAATAAGAAATTGTATTTATTGCTGAAAAATCGTTTATAAAAAAAGGAGTTTTAATATTTTTTGCATTTTTAACGATATTTTTCCACACGAACAATATATTTTTGTCATGTCTTCTTGAAGTTGAGGTTTTGAAGAAGGGAATGATAACCTTGAAAATTAAAAAAATTGTAAACCAACTTTTTCGGTTGAAAATTATTTTTTTAATTTAAATTCGTATTCAATCAAAAAATGAATATTTTGCTTTACAAAAATTATAGTTTATTTAAAATGTGAAGAAGAACCTTTCCACCAAGTTTCATGAAAAAAAAAAATTGGGGGGAAAAACGAATTAAAAACAAAAAAAATTCATAACCTACGCTAACTTTTCCGTTTTCTGAACACTCACATACTGCTAAGAATTTTTCATGAATTTGGGTTTTTAAAAACGCTTTGGAACTGGTCAATTATTCAGAGGTACATTGGTTATTTTTCAATAACGAATAATCGTGGTGGTTTCTTATTCAGGTGCACATTGGAAGCTTAAACCCAACATACATCAAGTAGTTATTTTTCAAGATCAGTTCAATAAACCAATGGCCCTATTCCGATGATCATTTTAAAGCAAGAACAGATTATTGGATATTGAAATTTGATATAGTACTGAGGGCTACTATTTTACACACCATTTGGTTCTTTGATTTTTTCTGTTACAGGTTTGTTTGGTTGTTTGGTTGTTTGGTTGTTTGGAAGATAAATAGTTTTGAGGAATAATTTTTGTTCTAACGGATCACTTGAATTTTCTTCTTATGATTCATGTAGTTGATGGTATCCAGGGAAAGTGCATGATGCAGGTATCTGGACTAGGAGTCTCAGGAACCACCTCTTGGGAAATTGCAAGGGAGACAGAACTTTCTACAAAAAAATCAGAGAAATTGTTCGAACCGTAGCATCCTTGTTACTAGGCTAGGTTCAGATGGTTGAAGTTGCACAGTTTTTTGGTTTTATTAAATTATTACAAAATCATTTCGATATTGTGTTTTCAAAAAAATGTGTACTCAGATGTGTAATTGGATAGGTGACATCTGAAAAAGTAACTATTTTATACATACCAATTGTGATTTCCTCGGAGAGAATACCATTCAGCGTCTCATCTGATGGCTTCAGTAATTGTTTCCTTTTTTCATAAATAGTGTTATAAAGGAGTTTAAATCGGCCCTCCATGTGAAAAACCTTCTTCTAAATTACATTTCTGATTGAAATCATAATTCACTTGAAAAACAAATAGGTATCCTTTAAATCTAAAGAAAAGTTTATTATTCATAATCACACTGGTGTTTCAATACCGACTTGAAAGTTAGCAACCAATTATTATGACTTTAAAGGGTGTGCAATAAAGTTAATAAACCGAAATAACCTACCAATCTTATGCAAATCTGAGATTTCAGAATTGGCAATTCATCAAAAAAGTCTTTGACACTTGAATTAATATCTATTTTCCGAATGTAATAAGAATTCGCCCAATGGCGTAACACTTCTTCATCCGGATCCATATTATTTTTTAACCATATTTTACCATCAATGGTGTCTTGCGAAAAGTCTGAAAAAAAAATAATAAAAGAATATTGCCTATCGTAAATAGGAAAAACTGAGCACAATACTAGTGCTTCTGTTCTAGACAAGAGTTCTAGAACTGTCCAAAGTAATTGCTTGGAAATATAGCAGTAAATGTAGACTCAAATCATTTGACAGAATAACATACCTGGCGTTTGTTCTTTTGGGAGTTTGCATTTTGGGCACCAAGGCAATAAAAGGACTAATTCAACATGCATTTTGGGCACCGACCCAAAAGGTCCCCATTACAAAAATTGCATTTTGGGCACCGAGCCTTATTATTCATTCGTCATTTTTATAATTTTGGGAAGGTTAATAGGTAAATAATACAAAACTAGTTTAAAGCATACGAAAATATGTTTATTATTGTATTATGATTACATTAATTGTACAAAATATATTAATCTAAATATCTTATTTATTGACATAACAATGGAACATTTAATAAAGTGTAGCCTATTGATTTCCTTATTTTGGTATTTAATACTCATTGATTCAATAAATTGCTGTCTTTTTTCAACTTTCCTGTCATGGATTTGTATAGGTTTTTGAATTGAAGACTTTGAATTTTAATATATGTGTCGGTTTGACACTCTTTCAGTTTTTCAACAAAAACGAATAGGTTAGGATGTTCAGCATATATGGAGTTGTTAAAATTACTGTGAAAAGACTCACAAGCATTTGTTGTACGAGTGATGGTAGATGAATGTTCTGCCCAGATAATAGGTGGGAATAGTGACTCTTCAGAAATATAAGTATCTACTGAATAGTCGGCATATTTCACAACTCGGGGGGTCTTGGGGCATATTTTCGGACAATTGAAGAGCAAAACACTCACCTACTTCGGTCGGATCGAGATACATAAGTGCAAAAGTCAATTTTAACTATTTGCCTATTTCACTTGCCTCATGCTTGTATTCCGGTACCAAACAGGGAATCAGGGTCGTTACATACGCCATGTTTGTAACGTCACGAAGTATAACTTTTGTAAACAGAACGTCCCTTATTTTGTTCTTAGTGTCTTCAGTGATTACTTTTTTGCTTTTTGTTTCATTATTGTTTGAGCTGGAGTGGTTTGAGAGTAAAAAAAAATATGGAATTTATAACCTTAACATTTGAAAGGGACGAATTCAACAACCACCGATTCTGGACTGAAGAGAATAGGTGACCTTTCAGTTTTATTTCCTAATTTCAACACTGCATTAGTAGTAATTTAGGAACTGAAATATAGAGTACTCTATTTCAATGTCCCGGCAAATATACTTCAATGACGTCACAAGCGACGACCGTGTCTTCTTGGTAACAACAATTTGATTTTTTATTTGTTTTATGGAAACAACAAATATTTGTTTTATGGAAACAACAAATATTTGTTTTATGGAAACAAATATTTGTTTCAAGTGACGCTAATGACATTTGAATGAAAAAAATGTTTATTTCACTGTATGGAATCTTCAACCCCACTAGTTAAAACACCATTTCACTTTGAGAATTTAAATATGAAAATATCAACGTACCTATCTACCTACCTATATGTACGAATAGGTAGGTATTTTGTAGATACGTTGTAGGTACCTACCCTACGATTATCATTGACTATAACATACCACATTACACTGTGAGTTCCTTTTTTTTGATGGTGGATCGGTATGAAAGCACCAGAAAATCAAGAAATCAGAAAAATATTTACACCAGTATTGGCATAGGTAGAAATTCAAATATAGGTAAAAGGTAAACTGCCCAGTCTTCGACACTATAAGGGCATTAATTGAATTATAAAAATATTTCTCTTGATCTACTTGCTTAACAAACACTTGGGATCAATTGGTTGACTTATTAGGACTTTTTCAAACTTCTGAGAGTGTTTATTTTTCACAAAAATTGAAAACTTGATAATTTTGTAAATTCAAAATTGAAAATATCAAAAACCCAGTTATTGACAGATGAAATTCAGTGATCGACAACCAATTATCGACAGTGTGACGTTATTATCTGCGAGGTTAGCAGTATAGACGATATGAGATTTAGCATCGGAAATTTAACAGGATTGGCTCTGGGGGCGGTATGGACGGCCTGTGATTTAGCGTCGTACTTAAACGTACCTAAAACGCATAATTGGCCCTGGGGGCGGTATGGACGGCCTGTGATTTAGCGTCGTACTTAAACGTACCTAAAACGCATAATTGGCCCTGGGGGCGGTATGGACGGCCTGTGATTTAGCGTCGTACTTAAACGTACCTAAAACGCAGGAGATCCCTGGGGGCGGTATGGACGGCCTGTGATGTAGCGTCGTCTGAAAACGTACCTAAAACGCAGGAGAGCCCTGGGGGCGGTATGGACGGCCTCTGATTTAGCGTCGTCTGAAAACGTACCTAAAACGCAGGAGAGCCCTGGGGGCGGTATGGACGGCCTGTGATTTAGCGTCGTCCGAAAACGTACCTAAAACGCAGGAGAGCCCTGGGGGCGGTATGGACGGCCTGTGATTTAGCGTCGTCTGAAAACGTACCTAAAACGCAGGAGAGCCCTGGGGGCGGTATGGACGGCCTGTGATTTAGCGTCGTCTGAAAACGTACCTAAAACGCAGGAGAGCCCTGGGGGCGGTATGGACGGCCTGTGATTTAGCGTCGTCTGAAAACGTACCTAAAACGCTGGAGAGCCCTGGGGGCGGTATGGACGGCCTGTGATTTAGCGTCGTCCGAAAACGTACCTAAAACGCAGGAGAGCCCTGGGGGCGGTATGGACGGCCTGTGATTTAGCGTCGTCCGAAAACGTACCTAAAACGCAGGAGAGCCCTGGGGGCGGTATGGATGGCCTGTGATTTAGCGTCGTCTAAAAACGTACCTAAAACGCAGGAGAGCCCTGGGGGCGGTATGGACGGCCTGTGATTTAGCGTCGTCCGAAAACGTACCTAAAACCCAGGAAAGACCATAAAAAGATTTTCGGCTAAGTCGAACCGGTATTCTTCACAATTGAAGAATATTGGCGGTATGGGCGTCCTGTGATTTAGCGTCGTCTGAAAACGTACCTAAAACCCAGGAGAGACCACCACATGCGTTCCACTTAACAGAAAACTTAAAATACTCATAACGTTGATCTCAACTAGATATTTTTACTAATTAACAAAGCGATGAAATTATTACAATTTACTTTCTATCGAAAAATCCTCCTTATATCTTATATCGGAGCGGTTTACGATTGGCCCTACTAGCGTCGTAATTAACAACGTACTTAATAGCACCACTTCATAAAACACTACTAGTTTCCGAAAATAATCTTCCGATTAAACAAATTTTCTAATATAAGCACACGGATATTAAAAAGGTAGAACTACTCCAAGTGACTCGACTGGATATTCAAAGCGGTTGAGATCAACTGAACTCCGCTTCGGCAATTCTGACCGGCTGGAGGCTCGATGATCCCTCTACCAGACAGACATGAGTGGGATTGTCGGCGCGCGCGGCCTGCTCATAGCCTATTGCGCGATCGGTATCCCTTGATACAAATGGCGGTCGAGACTTTCGGAGCGCCAATTCAAAAAAATAAATATATATTCATCTCCAAATGATTATAAATTCTTAGTAACGAATGCCGAATTTTCCTGATTCGTTACACTCCCCCTTACTTTCCTGAGGGAAACTTCGTTTCACTCAGAAAACTTTTTATTTAATATAGCTATTTTCCCAAAAAAAAACTTGATACGGGTAAGATACCAAAGCAAAATAAATATCCCAAACAAATTTTAATTGCCATCCTTTCCCTGGCATTTCAATCTCAAATTATTACAACAAAACCAAAACATATTTAATTCATAAATTGTATTTACAAACAAATGTTCGCCACCCGTCATTCTCACTATGGAACGACATGATTTTGCCTGTTGACTCTCTGGCGCTTTCTTTGCCTTATGCTTCTTCGTAGTTTCCCGGTCGAGGTCGATGCGGATTGCACTCCCGACATCTCCATTAGGGCTATTTTGGTTTTTATTAGTGGCGACCGGAGACTTTCATTAATGGCCTCGTCCATTTTATTTATGGCAAGGCTTATGTCTGGCGCTTCCCTATCAGGAAGTCTTTCTATTCCTGGGACAATGTTGGGTGATATTTTGGCTTGGGGATTATACTCTTTCAAGAGGTTATCCACAGCGAGCTGGGTTTCCATATCCATCAAATCCAAAATTGAATCATTGTCAACATCTTTCGGCCATTCAGGAATCATTTCGAACTCTGAGCCTTCAGAGTCGCTGATCACTATCCAATTTTCAGTTTCGTTTTCGCTCGTTCCTTCTTGGCGGAGTACGTTGTTTTTTGTCGTATTCTCCACATGATACTGTCTCTTTTGCATCTTGATGCATATATTCGCTTCTGCTGTTCTCATAGGCCATATTCGAATCGTTCTCTGTTAATAATTCACAAAGGTCCAACCGGTTCTGGCGTGAATCGACGGCATACATTGTTTTATATAGTTTGATTTTTTTTTTGTTTTTGTTTTATTTCTTTTTATTACCTTTTTTTTTTTTTTACTAAACTCTACTCTATTTCGCTGGTTTGATATCCTTGACATGAGCGGTTACCGGTCGTCCACCGTTCATATGCTTGAGACGAAAAATTACGGGGGAATCCACTCTTATCACTTTATACGGTCCCCCAAATTTTGGTGCCAATTTAGCGTTGAAGTGCTTAGGTCCGGATGATAAATGATGGGTTCGTGACATAACCATATCTCCTAGTTTGGGTGCCCATTCCCTCCTTCGCATATTGTAATATTTCGCTTGTTCATAGGATGCTTGGGTTAGATTTCTTCTAGCCAAATCGTGCAAATCGGCTAATTTTCTAAGCTTTTCGACGAATGGGTTCACTTCCTGCTCTATCGACGGTATTTCTTCATGTAAAGATGGTCCGGGTGGCACTAATTCTCTGCCAAAATTCAGCATTGCTGGAGTATATCCAGTGGATTCTTGCAAAGCTGTGTTTATGGCGAATCGCAACTCCGGTAACCATTGGTCCCACTGCTTCTGTTCGTGGTCGGTATACTGTGCAATCATTGTTTTTAAAACCCTATTTGTTCTCTCCACAGGGTTACACTGAGGGGAATACGGCGGGGTTAACTGCTGGCGGACACCGTACGCGTTCAGCAACCTTTAAAATTCCTGGCTGACAAATTGTCTCCCATTATCTGATATAACCAACCGGGGGCGTCCAAATTGAGTAAAAATCTTCTCGTTCATTGCCTCGGCTATTACCTTGGCTGTAACGGAACGAACGGGTTTACATTCTACCCACTTGGTAAAACGATCCAAAAAGACTATGAGGTAAACATTTCCCTTTTTTGAGCGAGGTAGAGGCCCTACGATGTCCACGGCTACGGTATCCCAGGGCCCTCGATAAACCGCTGGCTGCATTTTTCCGGGTAGTTGTCGTTGTTCTGGCTTGAATAATTGACAGCTGGGGCAACTACGCACATACTGGGCGATTTCTTTGACCATTCTTGGCCAGTGATATCTTCGGGTGATTCGGGTTATTGTTTTGCAGACTCCTAAATGACCGGCTACGGGGGCGTCATGATTTTCTTGGATTATGATTTTTCTCATCGGAGTGGGCACGCATAATTTCCAATGATTGATAAAATCATTTTCATTTATTGAATTTCGATCCCAGCCATGATGGTAAAGTTGACCCTCGATTACGCAAAAATCAGGGTGTTTTTCTGGATTTTCCTGGACTTCCTCAACTAGGCGGCGGTACCATTCACATTCCATTTTCCCCTCAATCAACATGATTTCGGTTCCTTCTTCTTGAGGTTTTTCGGGCAGGGGTTGTCTAGATAATGCGTCGGCTACCTTATTTAGGACCCCTTTTCGATACTGGACTTCATAATCATATTGTTGCAATTCTAGAGCCCATCGGGCTATCCGTCCCGTGGGAGAATCAATAGAGTTAATCCATCGAAGGCTTTGATGGTCTGTTATGACCACAAAGCGGTAGCCTTCCAAATAAGGTCTCATCTTAAGGATTCCGAATACTATCGCGGCGCATTCCTTTTCAGTTGCAGAATATTTTCGCTCGACTTCGTTGAGTGTTCTACTCGCGTATGCTATCACGCGATCATGACCCTCTATCTTCTGTATTAACGCCACGCCTCTCAATGTTTTCAAATTACGTGGTGGCGGTATATCGATTATGGCCTTGACTTTCGCCGGATCGGTTTTTATTCCATCCGGACAGACCACGTGCCCTAAGTAAACTAATTCTTGTTTGCAGAAATGGCACTTATCGGGATTTATTAAAAGATTGGCTGCCTGCAGACGATCGAAAACGATTCCCAGGTGTTTTTTATGCTCCTCGAGAGTTCGACTCACTACTATGATATCATCAAGATAAGCGAAAGCGAACGTCAGTTCAGGACCTATGATCCTATCTAAAAGACGTTGGAAGGTGCTACAAGCTGCATGCAGTCCGAACGGAAGAACTGTGAATTGGAAAAGACCTTTTCCAGGGACGGTAAATGCCGTTATTGCCTTGCTTTCTTGAGCCAGTGGTATCTGCCAGTATCCGTCCTTGAGATCCAGGGTAGATATGAATCTGGCTTCCCTTAGCTTGTCTAATATCGCGTTAATTTGGGGAAGAGGGTAAGCATCTTTCTCTGAAACTTCGTTGACTTTTCCGAAGTCTACACAAAAGCGATATCGTCCATCCTTTTTCCTTACAATTACGACCGGGCTACTCCATGGGCTGTCGGAAACTTCGATTACACCCTCTGCCAACATTTTTTCAACTTCTTGGTCAAGGATAGCTTGCATGGCAGGATTTCGGGGCCGATATCTTTGTTTGATCGGTGTCTGGTTTATCAATCTGATTTTGTGTTCAGCCAAATGGGTAACCTCGCGAGGGCGGCGAAATCTCTGAAGTTCCTTATCCAGGAACTCTTTGAAGGATTCTTCTTCATTCATCTGGTCCGTCGACTGGATGGAGGCGGCTGCTGACGCATAAGATTCTCTTATCTGATATCCTAGCATTATTTTTGATGCTGCAATATCTATGAAAGCTCTCCACTTCAATTCCATTCCGATGAGTAGCTGCACTTTCATGCCAGGCAGATGCAGGAATTCTTCACTGAATTTATAATTTTTTATCATGAGGTGTTAATTTTTACTTCCGTACCATCGGCCAATTTTGCTAGATTAATTTTAGCTATCACGGGTTTCCATCCCAACCTTTTACCTAACTGTAACGTACTATCGCCCACAAATGACAGCTCGGCACCTGTATCGAGTAGAGCCTCCACAGGAGTATTTCCTACCAACACAGTTAGACGCAATCTGCTGTCACCTGGCTTTCTTTTCAGAGGCACGGTGACACAAGATAATTCAGCCGAAGTGCTAGGCTGTTCTGTTTGGCGGTTTTGGCTTGGTTTACGACAACAATCTCTGGACAGCAGACCTTGTTTACCACAGACCGAGCAGAACTTGCGGGGAGGATTTCGACACCTAAAACGCGTATGTCCTTGGTCTCCACAGTTCCAACATACAGCATCGGGGCGCTCGATTCGATTGTCGTTAGTCTCCAGAGGCGGTGGTTGCGGACGAGAGCTACGGATCTCTCTCGGAGTTCCTGTTACACTTCGTTGTGGCTCCCTCCAGGAGACTGGAGTTCGGTTTATTACGTATCCTTGCCTGTTCTCAACGGGTCTTGGTCCCTGACTGTCTCGGTTACCCGGGCGAGGTAAGTAGGCTGTTTCGGGAACGTACGACTGGGATAAATTAGGTGGAGGACGGTAATTGTGTTCCTCCTTGGTCAGCACCTCGTATTCCTCCCCTAGTTCGATCAGCTCGTCAACGGTATGGAAATCTCTTCTTTTTACGAAGTATTTATACTCTGGGCGTAAATTTTGATATATTCTTTCCAAATTCAACTCGGGACTACAATTTCCAATTCTACGGAATATTGTTTGGAGCGCCGTTACAAAATCCTTAATCGGTTCATTCAGTCCTTGCGTCCTCTTCCTGGCTTCTTCCTCCATTCGAACTCGGTACTCTGACGAAGCAAAGAAACGGCGGAAACTAGTTACGAAATCTTCCCAGGTATGCCATCTCATTTTATTATTCCGATACCAAAGGAGCGCCTTGTCCCGTAGCAGTTCGGGCAGCGCTTTCAATAACTGAGCGCCAGTCAGACAATATGCTTCTTGAAGCTCGTTTACCCTCTCTAGGAAACCAACAGGGTCTTTTTTTCCATCAAAATGTACATTCCATTTTCGGACCCGATCTAATACCTTAAAAATCGGTTCCTCTGCGGATGTATTCAGATCCGGTCCTACTCCTAAACCATACACGGGGAGGGTTGAATGATGAGGAAGGGTCGAGTGACGTGGCATATACATTTCAGGCATTTTTTCCTTTTGAAAAAATCTAAATTCATTTCTGCCTGATGAAAAACAGCGGTTAGCCATCGATGCTCTATTCCCTGCAGCTCCCTCATCTTCGAATACCTCTCTTTCTGGATATCGAAGTCGTGCCGTTTGTCTTGGCTCTTGGAATCCTTCGGGAACTTTTTCAAAGTTTGTCTTTGGTTTTGATGTTCGTGGGATAGCTCCACGATTGGTTATTTCCATTTGAAGATTCGGTGACGAGCGCATTGCACTTGAGAATAACTCAAAATGTTCCTCTGATTCGAGGTTTTCTGGGTGGTGCTCCCGATCTTTGTTGAGAGGTCGCCTCATATGAGTTCTCATTCGCTCTCGCAATTCTTCGACAGTTCCTCCATCATCAATGCCTACTGCTCGAAGTCGTTCTTGCAAATCTTCCTTACGGAATTTATACATGTCGCTTAGGCGAAACTCAGTCATACTGGCCAATCTACTCTACTGAATCTGGCAAACAAAAAAAAAAAAAAAAAAGGTCCCTGCTCGAGCGCCAAAATTGTGTGACGTTATTATCTGCGAGGTTAGCCCAGCGCAGTTGAGTACGTCCAGGATTCAGGTTTTCTTTACTCTCAAAGCCAAACTCAATAAAGTAAAAGACCAAAATCAGTATAACTAAGTTTATTGCCTATTATGTACAATTCTAACTGGTTCTAAGTAACTAATATATTTCAATATTTTATTTCTTCTCCATACGGTTTACGGTCCATCAATACGGGATTACGGCGGCTGATGTCAAACATTAATACATCCAGGTAGTGAATTCTTAGAATTTGTCAGAGAACGGTGGTAAATATTTTCAATACAGAAGAGTATTTCGGTTTCTGTATTACCCACAGAAAAGTTTCTACAGGACAACGTATCGGATCTTATAATGAAAAACAAGATGCACTTGAAGGCGGTATAGACGATATGAGATTTAGCATCGGAAATTTAACAGGATTGGCTCTGGGGGCGGTATGGACGGCCTGTGATTTAGCGTCGTACTTAAACGTACCTAAAACGCAGGATTGGCCCTGGGGGCGGTATGGACGGCCTGTGATTTAGCGTCGTCTGAAAACGTACCTAAAACGCAGGAGAGCCCTGGGGGCGGTATGGACGGCCTGTGATTTAGCGTCGTCCGAAAACGTACCTAAAACGCAGGAGAGCCCTGGGGGCGGTATGGACGGCCTGTGATTTAGCGTCGTCTGAAAACGTACATAAAACGCAGGAGAGCCCTGGGGGCGGTATGGACGGCCTGTGATTTAGCGTCGTCTGAAAACGTACCTAAAACGCAGGAGAGCCCTGGGGGCGGTATGGACGGCCTGTGATTTAGCGTCGTCCGAAAACGTACCTAAAACGCAGGAGAGCCCTGGGGGCGGTATGGACGGCCTGTGATTTAGCGTCGTCTGAAAACGTACCTAAAACGCAGGAGAGCCCTGGGGGCGGTATGGACGGCCTGTGATTTAGCGTCGTCTGAAAACGTACCTAAAACGCAGGAGAGCCCTGGGGGCGGTATGGACGGCCTGTGATTTAGCGTCGCCCGAAAACGTACCTAAAACCCAGGAAAGACCATAAAAAGATAAATATTTTTACTAATTAACAAAGCGATGAAATTATTACAATTTACTTTCTATCGAAAAATCCTCCTTATATCTTATAACGGAGCGGTTTACGATTGGCCCTACTAGCGTCGTAATTAACAACGTACTTAATAGCACCACTTCATAAAACACTACTAGTTTCCGAAAATAATCTTCCGATTAAACAAATTTTCTAATATAAGCATACGGATATTAAAAAGGTAGAACTACTCCAAGTGACTCGACTGGATATTCAAAGCGGTTGAGATCAACTGAACTCCGCTTCGGCAATTCTGACCGGCTGGAGGCTCGATGATCCCTCCACCAGACAGACATGAGTGGGATTGTCGGCGCGCGCGGCCTGCTCATAGCCTATTGCGCGATCGGTATCCCTTGATACAAATGGCGGTCGAGACTTTCGGAGCGCCAATTCAAAAAAAATAAATATATATTCATCTCCAAATGATTATAAATTCTTAGTAACGAATGCCGAATTTTCCTGATTCGTTACAACTCTTTGTAAATAGCCCCTAACCATCATGAAAGGGGATCCACATCTGTGGTTTTATTCAAATAAAAATATAGTTTTATTACAGGTTTACAAAAAAAATCATATCGGCATTTGGGCGCTATACCCACCGGGCTTACAATAATTTTTTCCTAATCCTAACACATCACAAAGTTAACTTAGTAACTAATTAAAACTACGCGAAGTAAAAAAAAATAGAAAATAACAGTCAATTCTCTAGGAATGGCCCGAGAGACTAATACTAAATACATTATAACAGCAAATAAAAACAAAATCTCTGCAAAAATGAAACAAAATTTTTAAACATGGCAAAATAAAATCTTTAAACACAGCAAAATATTTTAACCACAGTAAAATTTTTAAACACAGAAAAAAATATAGAATTCTCAAACATTGTAAAATACAACAACAACAATATGTAATATAGTATAGATATTTCGTTCTCCTAGTATTTTCATTCATTTCCATTTATATGTTTTATTGCTCTCATTCGTATAAGCACTTTTGTTTCTAACAATATTTAGACTGTGTAATAATTGCATACCATAGCTGAATATGTATTGATTTTATTTCTTCATATCAAAATGATGACTACACTTTTTATACGAGGTGACTTGAGTTCATAACATTGTTTCTAGGCCATAGTCTTCAACCAATAAGGAGCTGCCTTTTGGCGCGCTCGTCGTGTGACAAGTATCACGTGATACTATTCATTTAAAAGAACTTTTCAGACGAACTCAAGTCAGTCTAGTACCATAATTTTTCTATTCAACATCTAACTTGTAACAATTGAGTGCTTGAATCCAATACACTTATTTCACGGATTTTCGAGTTTAATTTCACTAAGCAGCAACCTGAAAGTCCACGTTCCCGCTCGACCAAACTGACATCTTGAATACTACCACAAATAATTTACTTTAAAAATGGGGGTACGGTGTTAACCGTCCGGTTAACTACACTATATAAGCGACACGCGGGTTGTAGTGTATTCACGGGGGAAAAAGATAAATTTCTTTATACAATCGTTCAACACAGTTGAATAAAATCTGCCATCAGGCTGATTATACTGGTATCAACTCGCAGGTTGCGGTATCAAAATAGATTAATAACAAAACAAACTTGTTGGGTCAGAATATGTGTAGGGAAGAGCAACTCGAAATTTTACCGTACCTCACAGAGTATTCCTTCGGTTAAAGAAGAGATCTTTCACCTCACAATATTACTTGAAATTTATAGCTTTATTACCGGCCTAGGTGATTAGTTTAACATAGTCGATAGGGTTATGTCACGGGAATGGTTTCTAATAATAGAAGCGGTCAGTCTTAGTAAGATCAGCCTTAAACGTGGTGTAGATCGTCGAAAATCGGGTCTGCGGCCGGTGCGTGGTACTTGATAGAATGGGTAGCGGGTAGAATGGGTCGACGAAAAATGTTCCTAATTTTTTTAAGGAGCAGTAGGTCTTGGTAGTTGAGTCTTGGACATGGGTAAATCGTCAAAAATCGTGGAA
Source organism: Chrysolina haemoptera (assembly GCA_958298965.1). Lineage (NCBI taxonomy): Eukaryota > Metazoa > Arthropoda > Insecta > Coleoptera > Chrysomelidae > Chrysolina > Chrysolina haemoptera. The sequence continues at coordinate 14,412,788 of OY282593.1, read as the reverse complement.
AAAAAACCGTCTGGGTTTTTTTTTCATTTAATCTTCCTCCTTGTCTGAGGAAGATATGGGGGAACGGGGATCTAAGTTCTCTCCCTCTCTCCTGCTCCTGCAGCTAATCTTAAATCATCGGTATGTATGTTATATTCGCCTCCGCCTTTGTTAACCAAGTAACATGTGGGTCCTATTTTTCTAATAATCTGACAGGGTCCCACCCATGTTTGTCCGAAATTTCGCTGTTCGCGTTTATTATTTCGGCACAACACCCATTGATTAGGGTGAAACTATACTGGTTGTGGCAAATCGGGGCGAGGGAAATGCTTTCTTTAATATGATGTCGATGCCACGGCCGCATCCGCGATCCGTTGAACCCTATTATGGTTTCGGTTCCTACTTCTAGCTTCTTGGGGTGTAACCCAGTCGTCAGGACGCGGTAACTCGTACCCTAAGAGAAGCATACTTGGTGACATACCAGTAGCTGCATTATACTTCGTTCGGAGATTTGGATATAAAATGTTGGGGATTTGTTCTTCCCAGTCGTGTTCCTCTTTGTTTATAAGGGCCGCACGCAACATTTTTTTGATCTCCTAAGCTCTACGCTCCACGGGGTTAGCTTGTTGGTGATATACGGGTGAGAATTTTAATGTAATGTGGTGATGTTCGAGAAAGTTCTCGAATATTCTTCCACAAAATTGACTAGTACTATTGGAAATTAAAGTAGTAGGATAACCCCAGCGATTAAAAACGTTCTCTTGCAAATATTTTACTAAGCTTTTAGCATCAGCTCGAGGAACTGTTTTCGCCTCTACTCATTTACTAAAACCCCATTACGTCCACGGAAACAACTTCCCAGGGTTCAGTTGGTATATTTGCGCGTTGTAACGCTGCAGCTTGGGGCTTGGAGCGCTTTGTGGTGGCACAGATTAAGCATTTCGATACATAATCACCAACACGCGCTTTTAGCAGGGATAATTAAAGATTAAACGACTTACCTGTAAGGAAGTTCAATCTTAATTATATGAAGAACCACTTCCGCATAGACCACCCTGTAGTTATCGCTTCCTGCAAGAAAACTGTTCACTATTCAAAGCAAAAAGACCAAATCGCAGGCCTTCCTTATCGCTGATAAGAGGTACACTGGTCATTATTTCTTCTAGAGCACGATAAAGATCGCGCATCCAGTGGTAACCAGGGTTCGGGTGGGTTTGGTCTATGCGGAAGTGGTTCATATAATTAAGATTGAACTTCCTTACAGGTAAGTCGTTTAATCTTTAATTATATTTCAGAACCACTTCCTTATAGACCACCCTGTACACCTATAAATGCATAAAAAAAAACAAAAATATCCCAATGAAAAATCTATTGCCCCGCACTAAATACATGTCAATACCTAGATACCATATTAAACAATTTTCCTATCAAAACAATCAATTTTATACAAAAATAATCAATCATTTGCAAATAAATAGGAATTCATAAATTGTTCAAACACTACCGGTTTCACAAAAAAACTGGTTTGTTATAGAATTTAACAAAAACGTTAGATTTATCAGACCACCCCGCAGCTTGTCGGATGACCTCTATACTAACACCCGCCCTCTTCGCCGCTGAAGTAGAAGCATGGCGAGTGCTATGACTTGAAAATATCGAGGTGTCTACTCCGCTTTGCAATAAAGCCTTCTTGATCCACCTCGAAAGCGTTTGAACGGAGGCTGCGTGAAATGCCTTCTTAAACGTTAAAAACAAATTTTTAATGTCACCTCGAATGCCACTAGTTGCCGATAGATAGGCATTCAGTGTTTTAGCCACACATAATTCTGATGTTTTGATGACATCCGTTATTCTGATCTCGACCCTCTGCCCAGTTTCATGAATATTATCTATGTTAATTTTAGAAAGTGTCTGAACTCTTTGGGCCGATACTAGTTCCAGTAAAGTGATCAATTTTAATGACAGTTCCTCTATAGATAAGTTATCTAACGGATATAGACTAGACAAATGACCTAAGACCTGAGTTGGATCCCAAGTAACACGATATTTCGGAAACACTGGTCTAAGTTTGAAAACCCCTTTCAAAAATCTTCTAATCATGTCATCATCTTCAAATGAGATAAGTAATTTTATAGCAGATCGGTGAGCATTAATGGTATGATACCTAGCTCCCCTATCAAACTCCAATTGTAAGAATTTTTTTGAAATTCTGAATAGATGCACATCCACCTTATTTCTTTTACAGAAACATCAGCATGCTTTCATTGAAGAGTCGTGCTGTTTCAGGGTGTTTACACTCAGAGAGGCAATGAGGATGGGTATGCCAGTCTCAGGAATATTCCGTCTCAAATATGCTTCCCTGATAAGTGTCCGACAACCAGGGTAATCTTGCTCCACAACGGATGACTTTCCCTGAAAGGAGAGAGCATGAGATTAGGCCTAGGATGAAAATACAGCGGCCTCGGAATCCATAATTTCGAGAAAAGTGAGAACCAAGGTTGGGTCCTCCAATGAGGAATCACTAAAATTCCTTCAGCCTTATCGGCCAGTATTTTCTTTAGAAATTTCGCTATTAAAGTAAATGGAGGAAAGGCATAAAAGAAAAAGGACCATGTTCGTGTAAACGTATCTACAAACATACAATTCGGTCTAAGAAGCGTAATTGCAACATTTTGCGTTGATTTGGGTTGCAAACAAATCAAACTCTACCAAACTCTCTTGTTATCATACTGAAAACATCAATATTCAGCGAGTATTCGGTTTCTAGAGATAAGGAACGAGATTCCAAAGTTAGCTTTTGAACTTATGTATGACGCGAAAATCCATATGTTTCTGATCTCGCACCACTGCCAAATGTCTCTTGCAATTGTGTAATATAACTTATAGCTCTTGTATGGTCTATACGAAGTAGGACATTGCAGTCCGTTTTGTTTGTAAGAAAACATTTCAAGCCATTGAAAGCTGCTAACAGCTCAAGATAGTTGATATGGCATTCACGTAGAGACATATCCCAAAAACCGTGAGTTTTCAAGTTTTCACATACTGCGCCCCATGCCGACTGAGACGAATCTGATGAGATTTCAAGGTCAAATGTCCTGATTTTCAGATCTGCATAGGAGCGTGAGATTTTATTGAGCCACCATCTGAGATCATCCTTAACTTCACCTGTAAGGACCACTACTGAATCATAATTTTCCTTTTGCCCTTTCAACGCTAAATATTTCAGTCTTTCTATTTGTTTAACATATAGCCAGCCATAAATGAATGCCGGACAAATAGATACTAAATATCCCAGTAATTTAGACAATTCACGAATACTACAAGAGTGGATCTTGAGAAATTTAGGAATCTTGGAAGCTGCCACGATTTCTTTATGTTCAGGTAGGCGCATTGACATTTCCACACTGTTAAATTTGAATCCCAGAAAAATACGTTCTTGACTGGGTTCAAGTTTGCTTTTCTTGAAATTTATCAAAAAACACAGAGAAATCAATAATTTCATAACAAGTTCTATATTCAATGAGCATTTCTGTGGGGAATCTCCAAAAATCAAGAAGTCATCTAAATAGTTAATGAGCACTATTCCCTTACACCTCAATTCATGTAAAACTGGTTTCAATATTTTATTAAAAACATATGGAGCGGTTGATAAACCAAAGGGAAGGCAAGTAAATTCATACAAGCTTCCTTCAAAAGAAAATCTTAAGAGTTTTCTGAAGCTATTTTCAATGGGCACCAAAAAATATGCATCTTTCAAATCCAGAGAGCACATATAGCAATTTTTTACTAATAGATCTTTCACAGATTTAGTGTTTTCCATTTGAAAATGAGAGACAGTAATGAATTCTTTGAGTGTTTTCAGATTGAGTACAAATCTGTAACCTCCACTAGATTTTGGTACTAGGAAATATGAGGATAAAAATTGTTCCTTAACTGAATTACATTTTCTAATTGCTCCAATATTCTCAAGTTCATTCAAACTATTCCTATACAATTTTCGTTCCGTAGTTGAGTATGTTCTTTCCTTCAAGGTAACTCTTTGAACAGGTTGTTCAAAAAAGGGGAGGGCATAACCCAACACCCAGGTGAGAATTATTTCGTCTTTGCAAATACTCTGCCATTGTGAGAAAAAATTAGCTATTCTACCTGCATAAAAATTATCATCTACCTCTATGGATTCCGCTTGGTTTGGATACGCTTTGTTTGAGGCCTTCTCTTATATTCCGCTTGGTCCCGGATTCTGGGCTTGAAGTGCTGGCGCTTGAAGTTTAAAGACTGCTGAACCGGTCGTTTTTCTACATAAGTCTTAACTTTGGAAAAAGAGGGCTTAGGCTTAGAAAAAGAGGGCTTAGCCTTCATGTCCTGGGAGATGCTGCGCGATGACTGAGCTGCCTTACATCGTTCGTTGAAATCAGATCCAAATAAAAAAGGATCAGAAATACTTTCTTCAGCTACCTTTCCCACTGTGGGATTGAGGGAGGGCAGTATTTCATGTCGCCTATGCTTGGATATCAGGAAGTGCACCAAAGAACTTAGTCCCAATTTATCTTGCAAATTCTCTAAAAATTTGTCAGTTTTCATTTCCTTGGGAGCAAAAATTGCTTGTTTTTCAGGGTTGGGCTGAGGAGCGTTCAGATTAACACAATTCTGAGATATCTCCCACTTTTCCATCAAACCCTCTCGAATATCCTTCTCTAGTCCTTTGGTGAGGTAACAAGACCATCTCGACACAATATCTGTATGAAGAGGAATTCCTGCAGGGATACTTGCTGAAGGGTCTGCTCCCAAGATTTGGATAGCTACAGGGAGTTGATTGTCATGGTCATTAGTAGTTTCAGCGGCATGTTCAGTCTCTGGAGGGTGTTCCTGATTAGTTCTGTCCTCTATGGTTAGAGGCACGCCTTCCACCACTTCATCTTCACTGATGAAAGAATTTCTGTCACCGGTGTCCGCATCAGAATCACCTAAATTGAAATAACTTGTTTGAACCAGTAGAGTCCAGTGAGACAGAATTTGCAAAAAATAATAATAAATTACATCAAATGAATGTAATAAAACAAAGTAAGCGAAAAAAAAAACTGTCAACTTCTTGTCGTTACTGATGATGTAAACCAGTTCGCCGTCAAGTGAACGGTAAACTACTGGTTTCTCCAAATAGGTAAAGTAGGCTAATTTGGGATAAATTATCTTGGACAAAAAACATACAATGTACGTTGTATCGTTCAGTGGATGATTCAGGAACATCTAAATGAATGTACATTAAAAAATGAGTGTATGCACGTGCTAAACAGGCATCAGACAACAAAACTACCGTCAAATGAACGGAATAGTTTTCATAAGATCTAGCATATAAACAAACTACCGTCAAATGAAATTTTGAACATGTTGAATACTAAAAACCCATCATTTTATTCATTGTTTCCGGTTCCAGTATGATATTGAAACAATTCAAAAAAACACTATAAATGGTTTACCAAAATAAAAACTTACTTGAGGATATATCATCCATCATTCTTTCGAGTTTTCTCATTTTCCGTTTGATGATAGAGAGTCTGTCGCTTAAATTCCTCATCTCCCTGCCATATTATACACCATACACAGTTACACAAAATTTATTAAGGAAACGTGCACTTTCCACAAGAACTATTAATTTCCGATGTGAACAGTTACTCACTAGAAGAAATAAATGACCAGTGTACCTCTTATCAGCGATAGGGAAGGCGTGCGATTTGGTTTTTTTGCTTTGAATAGTGAACAGTTTTCTTGCAGGAAGCGATAACTACAGGGTGGTCTATAAGGAAGTGGTTCTGAAATATAATTGAAAGTGTCGCGCTATCTGACGGTGGGTCTCATCTACACCAGGATGGCCCACATCATGATACCTTTTAAGGACTCGGAGTAAAAATGGTTTGGGTATTACCAAACGCTTTACAGTGTTGTCTCTACCGACAAAATAAACTAGTCCGTCCTCTAACTCGAATTCCGTCCCGGTTCTCCACTGATAATCGGTAGGATCGTCTGACTCGCGGGCTTCTATAATTTTACCGATGAACCGTTGAATACTAGGGCATTCTCTTTGTGCTCTAACAACTTCATCGAAAAAAGTTTCAATTTGATTATCTCAACTCTGTACTTACAGGGGCGCAATTTCGCCTTCGGGACTCGGAAAGAACATTCTCTCTGAATCTTTCGTAATATCTTGCCCGGTACTTTGTTCGATCGGATTCCGGGAAAGAAAATCGGGGAGTTGGTTCAACTTCCCTAGAACATGCACTATGTCAAATTCATATTCCTGTAACAACAGGGCCCAGCGAGTGAGCTTTGCACGTTCATCTCGCAATTTATTTAGCCATAAAAGTGTAGAATTGTCAGTGTACAGGGTAAACTTTTTATCCTGAACGAAATGTTTATATTTCCTGATCGCCCAAATTATTGCAAGGCACTTAATTTCGTTAATATGGTAACGACGCTGTTTTTTTTAGCTTGGCGCTGCTATACGCTATGATATCCTTTCCTTTATCTCCCCTTTCTTGGAATAATACACAGCCGATACCTACAGTGCTCGCATCCGTCTGAAGGCAGACCGGCAAGAGGCTCTGCAACAAGCATCTTAATTTTTTTAAAAGCCTCTTCCGCTTCGGAAGACCACTTGAACTTTTTAGATTTGTCTATTAGGTCCGTCAAGGGGGCTGCTACTTCCGCAAAGTGGGGAATATATTCCCGCAACCACCCTGCGGTACCTAAAAATGCGCGGACCTGCTTGATGCTCTCCAGAGTAGGGAAATCTACGATATTCAAAATGTGTGTTTCCTGCCTCGGAAACAACTCTGTCCAAATATTTTAGTTCTCTCGAACCAAATTGGCATTTAGACTGCGAGAGCCAGTCTAAATGCTAATTAGCAGATTATATCGTCCAGATACACCTTACAAAATTTGTCGGTGTATCCGACGAGAACAGACGACATTAGTTTTTGAAAAACAGAGGGGCCATTTTTTAAGTTAAAGCTTAGAACTTTGAATTCATAGACCTGCCCGTCTGGGCCCCAAATGCTGTATATTTCCATGATTTCGGACATATTTATAACCCATATTTTGTTTAGGAATAGGTAAATCGACAGTTTGTTGTCCTAAAATTTTAGCAAATAAATAATATTTGAAAACCTTGAAACATTTTTCGAAATACTTGAATCTTATTCAAATGCTAACAGAAAATAAATCCACAGAAGACATTAATTTATTTCTAGTCCCAGAGCTGGCAGTAAAATGAACTGCCTCATAAGTTACCAAAGGTTTGAGTTTTGGATCGTAGGGATGTAAGCATATTAAATAGAGATCCACCCGTCTGCCGAGCCGTAACGGTCGCCTTCAGGCCCTGCAGTTCTAGAATTTTTTAAAAAATTGACGTACAACCACCTCATTATTACCAAGAAGATATTCGCGTCAATGAAGAGGGAAAAGTGAAGCGAACGCAAAATACATACGTCTGCCGCGCCATACGGTATCAATCTGAAAACAGACGCCCCAAAAATTTCTCAAAAAAAGCCTTCAAGGTCGTCTTCAGTTACCAGCATAATTTTTTGCACATAATTACTATAGTGTTCAATCATTCCCATGGTAAAAAGGAAACCTCGGCAGACAGTCGCGTTTAGAAGACAGACGCATCGAAAGTTGTAAAAAAAAGGAAGTAACGGATTTGTCCTAAAATACTTCCTCATTATTACCACAATACTTATTTTGCAAAACGATTGAAAATATTATTATTTTTCAAAGTTCAGAAGTCTGTCACTAGTAGGTGGTCGCAAAATCAAAACAGACTATTTTTTTAATTAGAGAAAATCGTTTCAAGATTTTATTCAATTCCAAAAAATAGATCGCTAATTTAAATAAATTAAATGCATAAATATGTGGACCATAAAATACAATTTTATTTTAAAAGTAAGTAATATATTAAAACTGATAATATCTAAGTATATTTAAAAAGCTGTAATTTCCCCTGAAATTACTATTAAGAAAAGACAGGCCGTACATTTTTTAAAACCGGCAACGTTTTGCAAGAACGCGAAGTCCGCAGTAATTTTCTGCTGAATCCAGAAATTCCCAATTCCTATTTCGAAATTACGATCCAAGTTATACCAGCTTTCTTTCCGTTTGTTTATTTTTTATTGAGGGTGCTTTAAAGTTACTGTTTGTTGTAGACTGTTTATTTTATGTGTTAATACTCAGCACTAAGGTAAGTTCAAATTAGTAATCAGTTTAAAGCTATTATTTATATTCTAATAAGTTATTATTTAGGTTATGTTAACTTCACAGCCTTATGGCCGGTATTATATCTACCGATTAAACTCCATAGTTTGTTTATTTTCATTATGTGCCAAGAGAGAATTATGTTTTTATAACTTTAAGTTTATAGGGTGGCTATAATACCGGCCGTTAATGAGTAGCCCGCAACCGGTCTTCATTTCAAAAGTGGTGTTGCCGGATTGTGAATTTTTTCTTACTAACGCGAACAAATTTTTTTTTCATTTGAAATTACAGTTTCTGCATGAATTCCTGTTAAGTTGTATCACTGTTTATTAAATTAGGATTAGAAACAAAAAATTCCGGCTTCTGTAGTTTCCTTTTTTTATTTAAGAATATGGATTCCATTGAACCTGCCACATCAAGGGGTGCTAGAAGAAGTTGCTGCATTCATTTAGGAGGTGTAAAAGTTTCAGAAGAAATAAAAATGTTTGGCGCTGAAACGTTTAAAAAATGCCAGTTAGCTTTATGCTGTCGTCGAAAATATAATTTAAAATATTCTGATATACAATTTCCACAGCAAAACTATCAGCATCTGGGTTACGACTCAAGTTGTTACAAGAAATTTACTGCCATAAAAAAAGACAAACTTGACACCATTACAGCGAGCGACATTGAAAATATTAATAACAAACGAAATTTTACGATAGATGAGAAAAAATCTACGAAAGAACATAATCAAAGAGCCACCAGATCAAAAAAAACTTTTTTAAAAAATTCAAACACATCCATATTAAAAAAATCTTTTTTGCAACAAAATATTTGTATACAAAGACAAAACACGCATTAAACTTGGTGTTTGCCAAACAAAACTGTTTGAAAATAAAATTGAACGATATGCAATTGCCCTAAATGACTAAGAGCTTTTATGCAAAATAAGAGATATTGATTTCATTGCAAAAATTACATTACCATAGAATATGTCGTACTAAATATTCTATGAAATTTACAAACCAAATCCAAACCAAGAATAAACGCACAGATGGGCACATAAATAGAGCCTATCACAGGCAGGCAATGGAAAAGTTGCAAAATTATATAAAAGTTAATATTTTAGAAAACAATGATGCATTTTTTCTGACAAGTCTTCATCGAATATACCTTCAGTATTTTTTTGAATTTGCTGCTTCTGATTTAAATAAAATTGAAACTTCTAACTTTAGCTTTGCTCATTTGCTGACCAAATTAAAACAATTATACAAAAATGATATGTACTTCACAAAGGCAAGAGGCTAAACTATTGTTCACAGTAGAAACTTGGATTCTGCGAATGCGATACGTATCTGCAATAGCAAAGCTAAAACCCTAGAAAAAAATATTGGCATTTAGTTTACGTAAAGAGATTTTACAAATTGAGAAAAATCCTTTGCCAAATAAAATTTTACTGGAAGACATAAAGGAGAATGTGATATACCACCACTGACTAGAAATTTCTTTACAAAATTAATAAGTGGTCCATTTGATCGACGTCAGGAACAAAATAAAAAAATCAAGATTGAGTCCCTTAGTCAAGATGCAATATACTCGGTGACAAATGGTCGTATTAAAACTTCCAAGCACATGGAGGTAGGTCTAGCAATGAAAACTATTACGAGCAGTCGCAAAGTTATCAATATTTTGAATAGATTGGGTCATAGTATAAGCTATTCGGCAGTAGAAGAATTGGAGACTGAACTGACCTATTCTTCTTATGAAGGCTGTTTCTCGACGCCCTGTGGTGATGTATCCATTAGGGGAGTATTACATACGTAAAAAGACACAGCGACAGTGAGCGACACAAAAAAAAATTAAAATTTCACGCACCACTCCCCAAGTTCAACAGTTACTGAAAGTAGATAAAAAACAAGAGCTAATTAAAACTAGTGTTAGAAAAGGGGAAATAAAAATGATAATGTTTGTAGCTGAACACAACCTTCCTTTTTCAATTTTAGATCACCTTCCACAACTAATGAAGTCTGTTTGTATTGACTCTGAAATTGCGAAATCAGTTAAATGTGGTAGAGACAAAGGAACATCAATTTGCAAAAATGTAATTGCCCCTGAAAATTTGAAACGTATTTCGGACAGTATGAGGAATAACTGGTACTCTCTAATTATTAATGAAACAACAGATATTAGTACTGTGAAGTGTTTAGCAATTGTTGCTCGTTTTTATAGGGATGGAAATATAAAATATAATTTTCTAGGACTTATTGAGATCCAAGAATTGACTGCACAAGCCTCATTTGACTCAATTTGTAATTTCCTTACTAAAAATAATATTCCTCTTCAGAAACTGATAGGCTTTGCTGCAGACAATGCCTCTATTATGAATGGCAATAAAGCTGGTGTTGCCAAAAAGTTTGGGGACATATTACCAGATATATTCATTCTTGGGTGTGTATGCCATTCTTTGGCTCTTTGTTCATCAGCTGCCTGTGCTAAACTACCATCAACTGTAGAGTCACTGGCCAGAGATATTATTTCATATTTCAGTCGTAGTTCTAAAAGATCTATGGGGCTCAGAGAACACCAAATATTCTGTGACATCAAACCTCATAAACTACTAAAATTGAGTCAAACAAGATGGCTGTCTCTACAAGCTGTTGTAAATCGCATTTAAGAACAATGGCAGCCTCTAGTTCTTTTTTTCACTGCTGAAACTTTTTCAAAAGCAAATGAAAAATATTCAATCCGTCCTGATAGTTTACTAAATGCTATGAAAAATTATATCTTTAAACTTTATTTCAGCTTTTTGTCATACATCCTGGAAATAGTAAATAAAATGAATTTACTTTTTCAGAGTGAGTCGCCTCAAATTCATAAGTTACATGATGAGATAACTTCACTATTTAAAACAATTTTAAAAATTTTTATGAAAGAATCATATTTACAGAACATCCAAAATAGTCTTCATCAAATCTCATTCTCACCATCAAATTACAAACAAATTGAAGATTTGTATGTAGGTGCCAATTGTGAAGCAATAATTTTGAGTAATACAGAAATATCAAGAACTGATGAAATCAATGATTTCAGATTAAAATGTTTCGATTTTTATATAGAACTCGCACAACAGATTAAAAAACGGTTTGATTTCAATGACCCTGTATTGAAATTTTTGAGACATTTTGATCCGAAATATTCTTCTTTCTTTCTTTTGTTTCAGAGAAAGCGGTGAAGAATAAGTGGAAGAATCTACGAGACAGGTTTAAAAAAGAGCTGAACAAAATACCGAAGTGCCGATCTGGAGATGACGGAGAAAACGCCTTTCGGTACACTGGCACTTGGTGTCATTTTGAGTCAATGCTGTTTTTGTCACCTAAGGTGACAGAAGGTAATATAGCATATTCCGAAAGTACTTCTCATACTACCCAGTTGTCTCAAGAATGTGAAACTGAAATTGAATTATCATCACAACCTTCAGAAACTAAATCTGATAAAGAACTTGATGACGACGAACTATCACTGCCTGGCACAGCTTCTTCTGCACCATCAACAAAACAAGTTACACATGTTCCTCGACAACAACGAAACGATGACTTAGAAAAAGTGATACCAGGGACAGACACTCCAATCAACCCTATAGTAATACAACGGAAGCGAAAGGCACCAGTAAGGAATGAAGGGAACTTAGATGCAGATTTTTTACGATTGGAAGCTAAAAAAGTTGCGTTATTATAAAAAATGATGAAGATGATGAAGATATCAATTTTTTTAAATCCCCACTTCCTCATGTAAGACAACTTGCGTCTCTGAGTAAACTGTCTTTTCGGAGTCAGGTTCAGAATCTTTTGGCTGAAGAACTATGGAAAGTTCAGAACAATCGACATCCCTATAATGCAAACGTCGTGCCCGTTTCATCTTATCAACAGCCTACTGGTTGAAATTGGTCGCCCAGTGAAATCGCCGGACGACCAAGTGGCAATGATTGAAATTAAAATTAAACACAAAACAATAACAATCACGAAACAGTTTGCCGGGTTTACGGTTTACCCTGCGAATAATAACTCAGAAGTACGAACTGACTGCGACTGCTATCACTTGTGTTTTGTGTTGGAACTGTTGGGAATATCCGAATATCCGAGAGAAAAGTTCTATTTTCAGGATATATATCGATGGCTAAGGCTAAGAGGATTGTATGTCCATTGTCAAAAATGTGATATTATGACTATTTATTTAATACTAATAGTCATTAATTCAATCGAGGGGAAATCTTTATGATTCCAATTTCCAGTAGCAAAAACTATCTTAAATCTATAAATTGATTTTACTCAAAACTACCTTTTTGGACATACAATATTTGTCCTCTTACTCTTAACCATCGATATTACATTTCTGCAAACATAGCTGAAAGTGTGAATAGGGAACAGGGTTGCAGAAATCATCGATAGACACACTTCGCGCGTAAAACACTTGTCGCGACAAGTTGTCAATTGTTGCTAGGCAATCAGGCAGTCAATGAGTCAGTTTCTTTGTAGATGCGATTGGATTACGTACAATTGTTCAGGCGAGGGCGCGTGGGACTATATTATTCGTTCGACGTTCGATTAATTATATTTAGTGATTGTTTTATGAACTGTGTTATTCTCAAATCCATAAATAAGGAGAAGAAGTGAGTAAATCAATAATCCAATATGAATTATTTTTCTACAATATTTTTATTCTTTTCAGCAACTGTCTGTGAAATGTCGAAACGACATATTACAGACTTTTTTGCACCCAAGGCGAAGAAAACTACAGAAAATGCGGAACGTTCAACGTCTCCTTCTCCTTCATCTTCCCAGATTCGTGAAGATTTGCCTAACAGTAACAGTAATACCACTAGAGCAGCACCGAATGAACAAGGCAGTGGAAGTAAGTCATGCACTTGGTATCATGGGCATAAATTAGACGTTTCGTGGCTGCTCAATTCATTTCCAAATGTATTGGAACGGATAAAGTTACGAAGGAGATCGGGCATGAAATGTAATATTTGTTATCGTCACCTCTCAGAAGCAAAGAAATTTTCTCATAATGGACAGGTACCAATGGCCGATGGTGTGAGAGCTGATGGTACAAAAGAATTACAAAGAATTGTTGATCACTTAAATAGCGAGGCACACCAAGCTGCAGATCGTCTTGACAAGGCTCATCGGCTTTGGTTGTCTAGATCTGATAAGCATCCTTGGATTAAAATTTTGAAATCACACGAAGCCGAAGTTGTGTCTATGTTAATTGAATTAGCTGTTGATGTTCACAATGATAGTAAGACAATGACATTGTCTGCACACTCTTGGCCTTCTCTATTACTAGCAAAAATGCATGCTAACAATCAAATTGCTACTTATCGCGAAAAGGGACTAGATTCAACTTTCGCAGCATTTGATCCCCCTGCATCAACGTTGCACTATAGAGATCCCAATATCTACCGAAATATGTTAGATATAGTTGCAGACGTAGTAATCGAGACGATTGTTCAAGATCTACAAAATGCAGATTGTTTCTCAATTCAAGTTGATGGATCGGTTGATAAATATTCAATTGACAATAAATTTATTACCGCTCGTTATATAAATAAGGAAAAAGCTATAGTTAACGTTTTTCTGGGTGAGAGTCATTCCGATAAGCGTGGTGCCGAGGGATTATTGGATTCTGTTCTTCTTATTTTCCGAAAACTGGGTATTGAAGAAAGTGCCAAAGAAAAGTTGACTGGACTCACAACCGACGGTGAAAGTGCTAACACGGGAAGAAAAGCGGGACTCTGGGCAAAATTGAAAGAGTATTTGAAGAGAGATGTGCTTTGCATATGGTGCGTAGCACATAGATCTGATCTAGCATTTTCTGACGTAGAAGCAGGGATTGCAGAAGTTAAACATTGGAGGACAAATGTAAAATCCGTTGCTTCATTTTATAGGAGTTCAGCAGAGAACAGACGAACTTAAAAAATCGCTACTGAATCTAATACGAAATTTTATCGATTTCCAGAACATTTCGAGGTACGTTTTGTTGAACATCTTATAAATATTTGTGAAGCAGTTTCTAAAAATTTACCGTCGATTGGAAAACACTGGAACTCCATAATTCAATCGGAACATAGCAACCGAAACGAAAAAGCCACAGCACGAGGATTCCTAAGAATATGAGAAGAAAGAAGTGACCAAGAGTATTTCACAGGTCTTATGTTGGATGTCCTAGGACTCTTCTGTAAATTACAAAAAGAGAGCCAAAAAGATATGGTAACCCTATGTGACAGAAATATCTATCTAGCTAAAGTTATTGCCTCACTCACTTTGATGGGGGCCAAGAAAAAAAAGTTGCATCCCCTGCATCTGCTAGTGAGAGTACTGAGTATGAGTATAGTGAGGGTAGTACGAATAGGAACAAAAGAAATATTCATAACACGCTGGTAACAACAAAGAGGAGTAGGGACAGCGTTCAAAGTGAAATTATTTTAAGTGCGAAGGAATTCATATCCCAAAGGCTCTCAGATGATACTAATGACATTTATAGAAGACTGAAAATATTTCTCGAAGCTCGAAGTATTTCAGATTTTACTGGGGCAACAAGAGAGATAGTTGAGACACTTTTTGGTTCAGATTATTTGAAGCAATACATGCATGAACTGATTGGACACTTCGTATCGGATAATCTTCCTGTACCTTCCATTTTATTTATTTATTAAAAATATCAGTCCCTGGAACCGTGTTTTCAAAATTGGTGCAAACCTATATCATCCTGACTCCTCATAGCTGTGGACCAGAACGAGCTGTTTCCTGCCATTCTATTTTGAAGAGTTCAAAACAAAGTTGTTTGTCAAGAGATGCCATCAACAGCCGCATGTACATTGCCATTAATAGTGCAGGAAACGCCCACTTTGATCCACGACCAGCTGTGGCGAAATTTTTGGAACAAAAAGAGCGCCGATATAAAATGCCGGATACGGAACTATATAAGAATAGAGAATTAGTGAAAACATTTTTTGGCACTGGCTCTGATATGTGACAACAATTTACCATTTTAAAATAAAAAATATAATTGAAAATAATTTTCATTTTATTATTGTAAAATTCCTAACTTTTCATAATCAGATTGAGTTCACAGAGAAAATTGAATACCAGTTAACAGACAGTATTCGTAAGAAATCCTATTATTTATTTCAAAAATTTTTGGCCTGTGGTGATGTTCACTGGTATTGTATTATGAGCTTGGCCGCCCAGTGATTTTGGCTTAAAAAATGCACTGGTCTCACCAGCGGAAAATTTACAGGCATCGACTTCTGGATACCCACAATATCATGGAATACAACATGATGCCTTTCTTTAATATTTTTATATCAAGTTTATAGTTTCCGTTATGTACGTATCCTCCAATAAAGTTTGTATTTGACTTACCTCAAAGTTAACATTAACCTCTCTTGAACTGAAATCGGTCGTTGAAAATTGGTTTCTGTTCCATATCAGGGGTGATTGCTTTGACAATATAGTCAAATGTAACACTCTACTATAACTGCGAAATAACATAATTTTTATACAAATGGTGAAACTCCCCGTGTTTCGCTCTTTCCAAAAATATCGTATTCATCTTGTGTCTTTTGCTGAGCCTTTTCTTACGCCATTTTACAATTCTTGCGTAGTACGTGCTCTCCGTTAACAGAATGTGCGCTTCTTCGTCCACGACATCTTGATACTTATTTTTACAATTATGTCGCAAAGCGAAAAGAAGACTTAAATTACGAGAGGGCAGAAAAATGCATTAATAGAATTTATGAAAAAAAAACAATGATCTCCAGTCTGGAAAGTTTTCGAACAAATTCAATTTTAAAGATGCCCAACGAAAATGGATGGACATAGGTGAAATGTTAAATAGTATGCCGGGTGCAGCCAGAGATTGGAAAGGTTGGAGAAAGGTCAGTTGACGATATGATATAAGCCTTTGATTAATGCTATTATACACTTCCAGACGTGGCAAGATATAAAATCACGGACAAAATCGAAAGTCAGTGGTATAAGAAAACATCAAAGAGCAACAGGCGGTGGGCCCCCGATAGAAGACGACATTTCGAAAAGTGATGAAGACATCATCAATATTGTGAAAGTTGTTTCTATCGAGGGGCACAACGAAACGAAAGAATCTGCAGTTGACTTCGATTTTGACGCATGGGAGCGAACAAATGTAGTGCAGTTCCGTCAGTTGGAGACGAATTATCTTCCAAAAGCGTGATATGATCATTCTTTGAAAGGGTGTTATGTATTCAGTCGAATAAGAGCTTCTATTTGATTTTCACATCCAGCTTAACTCCCTTCAGTGTAAAGATTCTTTTTTTGCTGTTATCTGTTCAACTCCCAAAAGCTTTGTACGGAAGCCTTTTCAATAGGTTCGTTGTGTGTAGTCGAACGCGAGCTGTTGAATTATATTTTCGAATCCAACCTGTCTCGCTTGGGTGTGAAGATATTCTCATTTTTCCGTTGTGGAAATATCTCTGTCATTCCATTAACAGCTCTGACAGACTACAGACCGATCTGACGGAGAAGTTGAAGTGCAGGATAGTGCAACCAAGTTGATAAGTGCCGGTTCATGTAAAATCCTTGTTTACCACGCTTTCCATTCTCGTGTTCTGTCAGTTGTAGACGAATTATCTTCCAAAAGCTTGATATGATCATTCTTTGAATAGGTGTTATGTATTCAGTCGAATAAGAGCTCAATTTGACAATGGTTCTGTGGTGCAATTTGTAGATATTGAAAAGATGCTCATAATGATCAGTCCATTTGGAGATTTTGTATAATGGTTGATCGTAATTGTCTACCTGCTGTCAGTTCTTCATTAATTCTCCGTATCACGTTATCTTCATTAATATTTGAAAGTGGTGCATAGAGTCCAAAATCAGCCTCGGCAATGTCATTAACATCAGGATACGGAACATTATGTTCTATACATAGATTATGTAGAACAACACAAGCATTAATGATTTGGCTAGTTTTTTCCGGAGCGTAATGTAGAACCCTGTGTTTAGGAAGACATCGGAACCTCATCTTAAGAACTCCATTACATCGTTCAATCAAGCTCCTGATGATTTTGTGTTTCTTGTTATAGCGATATTCTGGTGTATTTTCCAGTGGTTCATTCTCCAAGGGTGTCATCAACCACGTCCTCAGTGGATATCCAGCATCACCTACAAATTATGGCAATTTAGAAACATATCATTCACTCAGTGGCATATTAGTAACACATATTGACATAACTAAATTCAGGAACCACGGAAAAGGGATTGATTTTGATCATATATAAAAAAATAACAAATAATTCTCACCTAATAAATAATAGTTGGTATTGCCAGTATCATGTAATCTTCTTAATACTGTTTGAACATTGGAATTATTCCAAATGAAGGCGTCGTTGGTACTACCAGGAAACCGAGCATTCACATTGATAATTTTCAAGTCAAAGTCACAAATCAACTGAACATTTATGGAGTGGTAGTTTTTTCTATTTACATATATGTGCCCTGGATGTTCATTGTCTTGTACTTTTGGGGGATAAATTGCCACATGAGTGCAATCGATACAACCAACTATTCCTGGGAAATTATATCTTCTATAGAATCTGAAATATATCAATTAGTCACTCATATAATAATGTTTTATACTTGCAAATCCTACTCGGTTCGGAGCCGATTCAGCTGGTCAATATTCTCAGGAAATCTGACAAATCTCTGAAATATTTCATCACGGTTCAATGCTGCCACAACTTCATCGACACATCTGGACACTGAGGGCTGTGATACCGAAAAACTAAAATTGCACCCAATGTCCATTTGGTAACTTCCAGTTGCAAGGAAACGTAAATATACCAATACCTGCAGGAAATAAACCATGATTTCAAAGACGTACCTCACCACATCAAGCATGCATACTCACCTTTGTCGAGATATCTAAATCTTGAGCACGATTGGCAGGTGTTATGTAATCGGCTGTAATTTCTATTTCTAAACCGCACCAATTCTTTGGACAGCCGAAACAGTTTGGTAAATTATTTATCACTCAACTCATTGAATGGGTCTCCACGAAGTCTGTACCGTCGCCTATCTCTGTGCTCTGCATCTTCCAGTGCCTCAATTAACACAAGTTGTACCACTTCATCAGCCATACTGAGCGAAAATACCTCGTGCTTGGTTTTCAGTATTCCTTTTCGTCAATATCGGCACTTTCGTGTTTACAAATTAATATTATGCAAATGACATTAATATTTTCCGACTCGACTATCAAAGTCAAATCATGCTAAAAAGCGCTCGCAGTAAACATTCGCTTTGAACACATATACGTGCTAATGTTCATAGGTCAAGAATATCAAAATGAACGAAAATCTCAAAATGTGCATACGCATTGAAAGTTCACTTGTCGAGAATACGGGCCCTGGTCGCGTTTGCCGCATACACCGCGATTACCGCGTCGGCCGCGTGTTGCCGCTCACGTAGGACACCGACTAAACGGTTCCATATAAATCCATGCGTCAACAAACAAAACGGTTGTCGCCTGTCGCCCGCCTCCTGTCTCGCGTAGCTTGCCACCCAGAAGGATGCAAGCGCATTGGCATTGGCTTTTGGCCTATTATATCAGTCGCAGGCTCGCAGGTCGCAGCAGTTTGAGCTATTTGAGTTTTGAACAGTTGAGTCTCCTAGTTGTTTGTGGCTGTGGTGATCCAGTTTCTATCTGCTCGGGACATGGAAGCAGTGTTACAAGAATGGGGATTTGAATTCCTCATCGACAAATTTCGAGGTAAGTATTAATATATTAGCCCGTAGACATTTTGTAAAATTAGCAATAATATCTAGACTAAGCTGGAAATAAATATGTTGTTTCCTATTGATACTCCATACCTACTTCCAAACATTTTTCGGGAGTAGCCAGCACCTGTTTATGAAGAATAAGTACCTATTGAAAAGTAGAGAGTGTTCATTAGAAAGAAAGTCCTTTCAGTCAGTTCTGTATTCTCAATTTCAAATAAGGTAATGGGTGTAAATATGGCTCACCTAAGGAAAAACATAGATTTTTTCAAAATTGTATTTATAAAAAAGAAAAAGAAAAATATATGTTTTCAAAATTATATCTGTTCTACAAATTAACATGTTCCATATAAATTTTTTCACATGCCATAAAAAGGTATTTTCAAAAATCTAAATTGTTGCATTTGGCCAAATTACCAACCTGAAGTAGTTTATATGGCCCACAATAAACTACCTCAAAATACAATAAAAACCCTGTTATGGGAACAACTGTGGAACGGAAACATAACTTTTCTGTAGAAACTAAGGAAAATAACAAGAAAAACTCAAAACTATGTGTTTGGCCATATTACCCGCCTGATCCAGAAAATTGCATGAACCACAAAAAATTCTTCAAGAACAACTTGGGAAAAATCCTCTTCGTCATATGCTGTTAGCCCAACACATTCTTCGTGGTAGTATGTTAGACACGTGACGCACAGCCTCATATCCAGTTGTCTGTCGGTATCGCATATTGAACAATACCAGGACTCCGATGGCTTCGAAGCTGAGGGTTCTTTTTTTTATGTGGAAGCCTGCTCTTCTCTGAAAAGGTGTTTGGTTACCTTTTGAGCTTTATAATTGATTGCTTGAAGGAAGAAACTTTGTATTTCGTGCAAAATATTTTTATTTTAAAAATTGTAGCAAAGCGCTTTCGACTGTTAAGTCATCATCAGTGCGTACCTGTAAGTAAGTAATGATTGAAAATGAATTTGATAAAATTGAAAGTTTTTGAAATTTGAAAGTTATGAAAAGTGAGGTTACTTACTCGTCAGGTGTACAAGAAGCCATATAAAAACATCATGTCCATGGACCAAATTAAAATGTTACAAAATATAAAACATATTTAAAATTGAATAATTTTCATCCTGTTTGAGGATTATTAAAGATAAAGATATGGGATACTACATCATATCTGTCTGAATGTTGAAGCGGAAGTGGAAAAGAAATTTAAATTGACAATGTATGCCAATGACACTATTGACAAGTGACAGTGACCATTGACATTTGTGACATAGATTCAAAGAACTCAAATAGAAATTGAACTAATCCAGACATGAGTTTAAAAAGGAAACGTAAATCTGAAAGTGATTAGTCTAATGGGAACATTTCGTTTTCCAAAAATACGCTACCAAAGAAAACTCTATCAAGATTACGAATAAATTATCAAATTTAGTAATGGGTGAAAAATAATGAGTAATAATCAGAAAAAAATAGGGGGGTGGGTTCTCTATGGATCTGTCCATCCTCAACCAAATATTGCTAAGACACCGAGAAGAAGTCTAATGAGAACTTCACTCAATATACCTGCATCCTGGGAAGACAAACTGAACCTAAGAGGTGACCCAAGTTAAGTGAATTAGCTCCAATGTTTGAGCACCCACAATTGGGCTTAAGGACATGTGAAAAGTCTAATGAGAACTATCTTAGTCCAAGTTTAGGCAATTTGGGTAGCACAAACGTAAAGAAATGAAGAAACTTTCAAGCAGAAGATCAATATAAGGCCTCTATGCAGTTCTATCCAACCCCAACAAGGAAAGCTAAGGGAATGAGAAAGAGTCTAATGAGAACTCATCACATTTTACCCGCTGATCAAAGTTGGAAGTTGTACACAGCAAATAGCCAAAAAGAATAAATTTGATAAAGTTAACAAAAAACTTACAGAACTGATTAAGCAGAAGCATGACTTTTGGAAAAACAAACAGAGAAACACTAAGAAATTTTCAGATTTCATTTTTCACGACA
This sequence comes from Chrysolina haemoptera, assembly GCA_958298965.1. Classification (NCBI taxonomy): domain Eukaryota; kingdom Metazoa; phylum Arthropoda; class Insecta; order Coleoptera; family Chrysomelidae; genus Chrysolina; species Chrysolina haemoptera. Next base: position 14,391,765 of record OY282593.1, on the reverse strand, counting down.
GAGTTAAAAATCTTTCTGACATTGTGTTCGATGATGACGAAATGGATCTGTTGAGATTGGGACTCAAATATGCTTTGGGCTCTCAAGTTTCTGAGAGAAACCTTTTGGAGTTTGCAGTTGAAGTTGATGTTGTCATTGAACAACTCTCAAGGGATTATAATGTCAAGAAGGTCATTCGTAATGATATCCAAAATTTCTTATATAAATTTAAACGTAGCAAACAAAATTTCAATTCCCATCCTCACAAACAATTACATTTTATTCTTAAAGAAATTAAAACTAAAATCAAAGATCATAATCTTATATTTTCAAAAGCGGACAAGGGTAATTGTTTAGTTATCTTAAATAAGATAGACTACATTAATAAAGTTGAAAATTTTCTTTCAGAAAACAACTTCAAAGTCTTATCGTCAAATCCATTCAACAATTTTATCAGAAAGTTTAAAACTCAATTAAATATTCACAAAGATTTTTTATAGACCATTCTGCTCCTTTCTCTTTAATTGGTAGCAACCCAGTTATTCCTCGTTTGTATGGACTTCCAAAGATCCACAAGGTTGGTATACCACTAAGGCCAGTAGTAAGTTTCACCAACACACCAGTTTCAATTTTAGCTTCCTTCATCTATAAACTCATAAAAGATTTAACTAAATTCACACCTACATTTTCGGTAACTAATTCTCTAGATTTGATTAATAAATTGACCAGTTTAAATTTACCTCATGATAGCTTGATGATTTCTTTTGATGTAAGCAACCTTTTCACTTCAGTCCCAAAAATGGAAACTTTACCTCTTGTTAGTGAGACCTTAAGCCTTGCTCAAGTTGATTCTGATTCGATTACTTTTATATTCACCCTTTTAAACTTTTGCCTTTCACAAGATTTCTTTTTATTTAATGATAAATATTATCAACAGCCTGATTGACTTGCCATGGGTAGTTGCTTATCACCCTTCTTAGCAGATATTTTCATGAATTATTTAGAAAAGAAATTTATTGTCACTGATGCCAACTCAGAAATTTTACACTGGTTCAGATATGTTGACGATTGCTTGGTGTTTGTAAATGGTAACATTGACACTGCCCAAAATCTTCTTTTTAAAATTAATCAAGTACACCCCAAAATTAAATTTACAGTTGAATTTGAATCTGATAATAAACTTAACTTTCTTGATATCACTATTCTTAAAAACAATAATAGCCTAAATTTCAGTGTTTACAGAAAACCCACACAGACAGACCATGTGATACCTAGTTTCTCCAATCACCCCCACCAGCATAAAATGGCTGCTTTCAATTGTTACATTCACAGACTCTTGAATATACCTCTTTCTACAGTTGATTACAAAAATGAATTGAATATCATTAAACAAATAGCTTGCAATAACAATTATAACCCAAATATCATTAACTCTTTAATACAGAAAATTAAGAATAAGAAGGAACATAACTTGGCTTATCCTAAAGTAGATTCTGTTGACAAATTTGTTTCACTTCCTTTTTTAAACGATAATATTTCTAACAAAATAGCTGGTTGCATAAAAGGTCACATTGAAAACATTAAAATTTCTTTTAAAACGAATTACAATTTAAGTAGATTTTTAGTCAATACAAAAGACAAAATTGACAAACTTTCAAGAAGTGGTATTTATAAATTAAATTGTGAAGATTGTGATGCAGCTTACATTGGCAGAACATGTAGACCTTTGAAAGTTCGTATAAAAGAACATCAAAACCCAAACAAAGTATCTGCTTTTGGTGAACATTTAAGGTTCAACAACCATAATTTTAGCCCAAACAGAAACTCTCAAATTTTACAGGAGGTTAGGTCCAAAAATAATAATAGATTAGATTTCCTTGAAGATTTACATATAAGTAAAGAATTACTCAACAATGACCTTTGTCTCAATACTCAAGTCAATTTAAACAGAGCTTATGTACCGCTTCATAGGCGTTTGAAATAATAATAATTAATGCCTTTAAAATTTTTTCAATTAAATAAAAAATAAAAAAAATTTTCAGTTTAAACATTCTCAATATTTCATTAATCTTTCTCTATGATGATATTACTTGAACCCGTTTAGCAGTTTATCCATTCTCTCCGGCTTTCAATTCTGAGAACACGAAGTTAATTTTCACCTTTTGGTTTTTTATTGGTAACTATGTAGTTGTGTACAACTTCCAACTTTGATCAGCGGGTAAAATGTGATGAGTTCTCATTAGACTCTTTCTCATTCCCTTAGCTTTCCTTGTTGGGGTTGGATAGAACTGCATAGAGGCCTTATATTGATCTTCTGCTTGAAAGTTTCTTCATTTCTTTACGTTTGTGCTACCCAAATTGCCTAAACTTGGACTAAGATAGTTCTCATTAGACTTTTCACATGTCCTTAAGCCCAATTGTGGGTGCTCATGTCAAAACACGCCAATATTGGACACTAACAATAAATGGAGCGCCGTATAAACAGGGCGAAGTGGAGCACGTCTGCTCGCCGCGAGACGCGAGAGATCTCTGCGGCCGAGTTTTGTTCCCCGGCTGCGCGCTGATTGGTCAGGCGCGGGTGACGCCTCCCAGCGCGATGATATAAATATAGCGGCAGCATTCTGCTCGCGAGTAGTAGTAGAGAGGAAGAGGAGTAGTAGAGAAGTAGTAGAGTGAGTAGTAGTAGAGAAGAAGTAGAAGGAGAAGTCGAAGTGGAGTTGACTTCGAGCAGCCAGTTAGTTTACTTCGAGAAGCTTCGTGAGCGCCTAGCGCATATTATTAATAGTAATTCCGGAACAGCATAGTGTCTGATTCCCGAATATATTCTACGCAAATATTTTCATCGATTTTAATAATTCGCTTTGTCTAAGAAGACTTGAAGATAGTTCCTGAACGAAGAATATTGTCCAATATTTGGCGTATTCAAGAAAGAAGAATAGAAGAAAGAAGAAATCCGAGATCTACGGCCAGACTGATTTTGTTGGGCTTGAGTTCCGGTCATATAGTAATCCAGGAGGTGTTGGTTTACAGAAGAAAACCAACAAACCTCCAGAAAGAATTCGGTGCAAAAATCACATTGTCGAAAGACAGCAACAATTTCTGGTTCTTTTCAGAACCATACCAACTTTGGTTCTTTTTAGAACCAAACCAACTACAGTGCTCTTTTCAGAGCCATCTAAAAAGAATTCGCAAATTCTCCGATATTACTGTTTCATTTACTAACTCGTATTTTCTTTACAGGGACCTGGCTACCACTGTTAGTGGAAGCAGCGGTCGTTCTTCGCTCCTGGGCTTTGATTGCGTGATCCCGGAATCAATTCCCAGGGGTGCCTACTGGCTTGCTGAAGGGAATCCCACGTGGGAGGAACTATTGCACTAAGGCAAGACAGGGCGGTAAAGCGAACCTTCTACCCCGGGGTAGACACGGGTAAACTCCGTGGATAGGCGCGTAAAATATTCCCCATTTTCTTTTGTAAATTTTTGCTTCATTTTAACTTTGTATAAATATTCAACTTTTGTTTTTTTTTTTTTTAAATATTCAACCATTGTAAATTTTCACTAATAAGTTAGTTAGGGAAATTAGGCAATTTAATTTTTCCCAAACATTCATCAGTCTTATCTCATATATTTCGACAAGTCTATTAGAGACATGTCGGAATCAAATAGAGCGCGAGTGTGGCCGAACCGACGGCTGGCCGAGGCACAAACAAACATAAATTTTTCCAATTTATCCCCGCCGCATCCGCGACATGGCGCCCAGGAACGTGGGGCCTGGTTTTCACCACTAAATCTTGATCTCGAGGCTGAATTCACTCAGAATCGAGTCGATTATAATTATTATAATAACCAAGGTATCGCTCAGTATAGCGAACGGACCCCGTTACTCATAGATAGGTCTGATGACGATTCGGATAGATCCGAAACGTTCAATACGGCATTTTATCAGACTGAAAATCCTGAAAGGGTTTCAGCACTATTTAATGACAGTGACTGGTTCACATTTCCAATGCTACTACTGCCTCTCTCGACAAAGAGCGTGCAGATGCAGCTAAACTACAAAATTCCCATAACTCGACGAATTCATTTGTCGAGACAAATCCCTTCAGTCTACTTTTGTGGTCAACTTCCGATTTTCCCAGCGACAATAAATTAAGTGGGAACAGGTGGCGCCCTACTAAAAATTATAATAATTCCGATCAGAACGTTCGAGAAAATTCTCGGAGTTCATTTCCCGAAAATTCCACAAATAAACAATTCTCCGAAAATTCCGATTGTAAACAATTCTCGGAATTTACCGAATCAAAACAATTCCTGGAAAGCCCAGAACAATACCGATCTCTTGAACCTTCTAGAAGGGTTTCATTTGCTCCATTGCGACATAATAACCCGCAGGGTAATTCTGCCGCTCCTACAGGCTCCTCAAATGTTCCACCGCAGAGCGATATGGCTCAATTGATTCAAGTTCTTAAAGAACTTACTGGAACTAACAAACAAAAGAAATTAGACAAAAGCAAGCTTCCAGTATTCTCCGGAAAGGATACCGAAAATCCTCGCTACTTTTTAAACAAAATTACCCATGAATTCAAGAAGGTGGATTTAGACCTCGATGATTGGGTACCTAATGTAAAAGGCCAATTAAAAGGAGAAGCTCTTACTTGGATGAATCTTTACAATGACATTAATGTTATCTGGCAATTTTTCGTAAACCGATTCTTAGATCGATTTGATAGCCCTGAATTATGTTCTCGCCTATTGGCAAAACTTTATGGTGAGAAACAAAATAAAGACAAAGTCGACGTTTTTATAGGAGAAAAGATGTCGATGATTAGACGTTTGATGCCCGCGATGTCTGAAATCGAGGCCATTCGTCTTATAACTGAGTTAGTAGACCCGGCTATTCAAAGCTACTTACGAGAGAAACCTTTCTGCAGTATAGAGAGTTTCACTCGTTTTTGTACACACATCGAAATGAGTGTTACGGCTCCAAGCCATTTACGAAGCATATATCAGAAGAATAACGATCATTCAGGTCGAACTACGAATCAAGTGGGTTCGAATTCAAGTCATCAAAATTACAACAACCGCTCCACGAACAACAATAATAATTGGAGGAATAATAATGGCCCTACAAATAATAATCATAATAACAACTGGAGGAATAATCATGCCCCCGCCAATCAACAGAATAATAATAATAATAATAGCGGCCCTCGTCCGAATCGAGACGAATTGTATAATGCGCGTGGTTCCCCTGCCCCAAGAGGTAGAGGTAACTATCATAATACAGGAAACCGATCGCAAGGCGAGAGGATTCACTATATTGAAGAAGAAGAGCCTTTCCCTTTAAACTTCAACAGGGATGCGCCAGTATCGGCGATGGCTCCATCCAACCGACAATAAGCCGCAATACCCCTGATAATCCCCCGCGTGTAAATATTTCCACCCAAACAGATGTTCCGAATGTGCAGGATAACCTCGTGCCACTCGACGATGCTCTCATAAGCCTCGACGATGGCACATTTATTAATCAGAAACTACCGAGGATGCCTGTGGTTTTCGAAGGAAAAAAGTTAAATGCCCTGATCGACACCGGAGCTAGTGCGAATTTTATTCGGGCTGGCTTACTCGGCGATCGTGACCTCACGAATCTTCCCAACCCTACTACAATTCACCTTGGCTGTCGAACCAGCGCGAGTTACATCCTTGGCCAAATTTATTTAAACCTCGAAATTGATGGGCATATTTACCAGATTAAGGCTACAGTCCTTACTGACCTTAGCGAGCCGATAATCCTGGGGATTCCTTTTATGAACGAACAGGAGGCTGTCATTGATATGAAGAGAAAATGTGTATATTTCGGAACGGAAACTAGAAAAACAATATTTTGGAATGCCACTTGTGAAAAAAATATTTCAAAAATTCAATTAGCGGAATTTGCCCCTGAACAATTTTCCCCCGAGACTCAGTCTCAAATATACGATGTCATAAAAGAATTTCCGGACGTTTTCGAAGAAACGATCCGCCAACCCCAAACCCGTGCTGTAATGCACGATATTAAAGTAAAGGAAGAGCGTCCCTTCCGGCAATTTCGCTATAATAAAATGTCCGAAGAGAGAAAACAAATTGTACAAGAAGAAATACAGAAACTTTTAGAAGCTGGCGTAATAGTCCCGAGTGACTCGCCGTATTGCTCTCCAGTTGTGCTCGTCCCGAAGAAGGATGGCAAACTGCGATTTTGCGTAGATTATCGAGAGATAAATAAATTAATCATTTCAGAAGCCCCTAACCTTCTTCCGATTCAGGAGACTGTTAAGCCGCGTACAGACCGAGGGTCCAACGCATTCCAAGGCACATGTGGACAGATATTTGGTGCCGTTGGAATCGGTGTGTACGGCGGCGGCGAATGCACTCCAATGCATTCCAAGGCAACAGTTGGCGTTGGTCTGCGTTCGGTCGCCTGGCGGTACATCAAAGAGATGTTCGATTTGGTTTGGACGAGATGTTTGACCGTTTCCACACTTTCAGTCGTCGGCAAGTATTCTGACTGGAGTCAGGTGTAGATTATCGTTTATTTCATTTGTCAATATGGAGTGGGACGATGATTTGTGTCTGAAACTAATTCAGCTATACCGGGAGAATCCGATATTATGGGATCCAACCAACATGAATTATAAACTGGCAAAAAAAAAGATAGACATATGGCAGAATATTGCAGTTGAACTTGGGTGCGAAGTAGCTGCAGTGAAGAAGAAAATAGAGAGCCTTCTGACATCTTATCGACGAGAATTGCGACGAGAAGGTACCACATACTCTGGAATGGGGACAGAATCATTGTACCATTCGAAATGGTTTGCGTTTAAGGAAATGCAGTTCCTTAACGACAAGTTCCGCCCAAGAAAAACTCAAAACACTACAAATGTAAGTACAACTTTTATTTCAATCTATATTATTATACAGTGAGATTGCTGATCACCGGTCATTGCCCATCCTCCAAGTTTGAAGTGAAGAAAAAAAATTAGGCGTAGTCATCTTGCCAGGACACACGTCCCTCAGATGAAAAATAGTCTGCAAATTCTTTTCGAATTTCTTCTGCACTTGCAGCGGACTTTCTAGCCACCTTAGGTAGTGAGGTAAAAGAGGTACTTCCATCAGATTGGTTTCTCCATGATCCTTCCACTAATTGTCCATTTCTTTCCACATCAAATGTTCCATTTGGCGTGTAAATATGCTTCGAAGATTGATTATGCCTCAGAAAATTATGCAAATAAATACACGCCATTACAATAATTTCTGCCTTGTCTGGTTCTAAAAGCAGTGGTTTTCTTAATACTCGAAAAACAGCAGACAAAATTCCGAATACGTTTTCAACTACCCGTCTTGCTCTTGAAAGTCTGTAGTTGAATATACGTTTAAAAGATCCCTTTTCATGGGATCCTGGGTAGGGTTTCATAACATTATTCTTCAAAGGAAATGCATCGTCAGCAACAAAAACATATGGTGCATTTTTATTGCTTCCTGGTAAATTATCGGAATTCGGAATGTTGAGTTCATTCTGTTCAATTTTTTTGAATAGTGATGTATTTCTGAAAACACCTCCGTCTGAAATTCTTCCCTGGCATCCCACATCTGCATATAAAAAATTATAGTCGGCTGTAACGAAGCGTTTTGTTTTGCCCTGGTAGCCATTCCACACCACACCGTATACAACCTCTTTCCGCATACCCGTCCCGTACTCGCCCTATATACCGAAGACGACATAGTTTTGAAGACACCGCTCAGGGGCATAACCCTGAGGCAGCCCGGAAACATTTCCTTACTTTATTTGGGATGGTAACATTTGTCCCTTTCTTTACCCCTACGTATCGTTTTTGCTGGTCGTCAGTTTTTGCGTCAAATAAATCTACTTTTATATAGGTTTCCAACTCCACTTTTTAGGAGTCATGTTTTTGGAGTGTTAAAAAGTCAGGACAGACTTTTTGCCGTTTTTCATTCATATTGCTACGCGACACTACGAAGGCCACAGGTGCCCTATAAATACCGGCTTCACGATTCCTGAGGGGATCTTTTTCTCTTCAGTCAGTTAGATTAGTATTGATTATCCCGTCTTTAGAGTGAGTTCCGAGTATCAGCATTGTTGAAAAGTTCAAGTTGTTACCGTTTTGAGAAACCAAGCCGTTTTGGATCTAGCCTTGAGCTACTGTCTCCTAGAGTGAGTACTTCCGAAAAAGTTTTGAAGTAAACTTAGTGAGAAGAGAGGATTATCAGTGTGTGAGCATCGACCGACATCCCGAAACAACCATTCGAGAACCCATCGCAGCCGGCCGTAGGAATACCGCCCTGAACACCTCGCCTGTTAGGCACAACACGTAAGCTGAGAAATTTTAGTACATTAGAGTCGAGCTTGGACATCGTGGCCCCAAAATTTGGGTTATTTATAGCTTGTCACCAAGAGAGTATTTTTTTTGTATTTGCTTTTCTTTATTTCTCTTTTATCTGATCATCCCTAAACTATTGATAATCTAAACGTCCGTTTCACTCGGGGAGTAATAGAATTATTTCGAGAGTCACAAGCATATTTATTTGATATATTAGGAGTGGCCTCTATCTGCCTTCCGCGTATCTGGTTCTACGGCTAGGACACCCTTTCGGCTGTCGAACCAGTTGTAAGCACAACTTCGTTCCACTTCCTGGACGACTTTTCGGTTGTCGAACGAAGGTTTTTCCGTAAGAAAAGTTAATTTCCGAAGTTCCACAGGGTTCCGTTCCCAACCCCTCAACCTGAAAATTCTTGTACCTCGTCCGGATTTTCTGTAACGGAACCGCCGTCGCGTAATTAACCGAGCTGGGAAAGTCCTGGTTCGACGGCTTGGATAACCTTTCGGCTGTCGACCCAGTTTCCTTAGTTATCAGCTCACCACTTCGTTCCACTTCCTGGACGACTTTTCGGTTGTCGAACGAAGGTATTCCGTAGAAAAATTGGTTTCTAGGGGTTCCACAAAGATCCGTTCGCTACCCCTCCACCTGAAAATTGTCGTATCGCGTCCGGATTTTATACAGAGGAATCGCCTACGTACAACAAACCGAGCTAGGAAAATCCTGGTTCGACGGCTTGGACTACCTTTTCGGCTGTCGACTCAGTTTCCTCGTGTACGAGCTCACCGCTTCGTTCCACTTCCTGGACGACTTTTCGGTTGTCGAACGAAGGTTGATCGCGAGGGAGAAAGGAGATTCCTCACTGTCGGTTGCAAACAATATCGCGAACCACTAGTACCCCGAGGTCTGTGAGACCGACTTTCCGGGACTAGCCGTCGCCGAACCTCATCAGTAAGGGGGGAATACCGTGAGAAGGATTATCAATACGTTCAGTTCATTTTATCTCGATTATTTATCATTGTTTAATTCAGTCTTTCTCTAACTTGGTGAAAGGTTTTGAACTAACCCCGTGGAGCCTGACATTCCCGTTGCCCGTTTTGTCGATACCCGGGAAGCCTTCCGAAGCTGCCTGCGACGCAGAGTTGAATTCACTGTCCAGATTCTTAGAGTATAAGTTAACCAGTTACTAGTCCCTGTGTTTCTTGAACTTATAATTAATAAAATTGGTTTGGTCTGTCTACATTGGTTGTGTTCTTTCTTCCGTGTAATATAGAGCTATCACTAAAGCAGCCGGTATTCCTGCTGAACAAGTAATTGCAATTAAAGCCTGCAGTCTCTTGAGGAATCCATATAGAGTCATAAAAACGGACCCCTGGGATACCGTATCTCCATCTGTAGCTGCCCTGGGCCTCCCACCTTGCTCTAGACTGGGAGAGTGGAGCATATCACTATAAAATAACTGGCGCCCGAGGCATTGTTGGGTTTTGATAGATTCCCGGTGTTAGGGAATTGTCAAGATACAACAACCGAAAGCGTCATAGTAACGTCCGCCGGCCGTAACAACAAAAGCACGTTACAAATTGGCGCCCGAGCAGGGACTTTTGTGTTTTTTTTTTGCTGTATACCGAGAACACTGAAAACCAATTGTGATAGACAACCCAATTGTCAGAAAAAAAAACCTTGTCGCTTCAGAGTACCGAAACCGATTGAACCCGAGTCCCGACACAGTAACCAAAAAGAATTCGTCGAAATCCGCCGATTTGTCAGTTTGACAGATTGTCAATTTCGATTTAAAAACCTTCTGACACCTCGTTTAATACATTTTCGGGGGTGTAGAATCGATTTCCGTCAACCGTCTTCCGTTAGCACTCACCGTTTGCCAGATACGACCCGTTCAGGAGGAAAGGAAGGCAGTAGGAAAGCACCAACTGTCGATTCGCGTACACGCCGCGAAAAGATGGCGCCAGGTGATTCCCCAAAACCCGCGGAGATACCAGTTTCCGTCGCAGTCCCACCCGTAACGCAAAGTACATCAACAGGAGGTCCGCCCTCCGACACTCGAGTCGGGTGGATATACCTTCTGCGTAAGGATGATCTGGACGTCGAATTAAATAAATTTCAACTAACTACTGCTGGTACTGTCGATGACAAGCGACGGCGCCTCAGTAAGTTCATTCGAGAGGGCCGTGTTACCCCTTTACCGACAACTACAATACCGTTTCTGTTCCCAACCACGTCGACGGTGACCACAGCCGCCGTTCCGTTACCCACAATCACCGTGACGAGTACAGGAGGGCCATTAGTAAGCAATGCCCTCGCCGGTACACTAGTAGGTGTGCAAACCACCCCGTACCAGCCTGGGACGTCTGCGACACCCGTGACGAGACCCTTGAAGGTCAAAGACTGGGGTATTGCTTTTGATGGAACCGAAGATCCTGCTACCTTTCTGGAAAGGCTCGAAGAGATCCGAGCATCACAAGGCATCCACCCTGATCGTCTTCTACAGGTGATGCCCGAGTTATTGCGGGGAATGCCCGCACTATGGTTCAGAAACAACCGGATGCATTGGAGGAACTGGCAAGAGTTCTGTGTCTGCTTCCAGGATTTTTTCTTCCCAGTGAATTATCGCATTGACTTGGAGGTGGCCATCAGTAGAAGAGTACACCAACTACATGAATGTAGCTCGGGGTACATAACAGATCTACAAACTCTCATCCGTCGCCACGGTGGAATCCCACCGGACCAGGAATTGAACTGGCTCTACCGGAACCTCCACCCGGAATTCAGACGTCAAATTCGAAGATCCGATTTCGTGGACATCCACGGCTTCGCCAAAGCCGTCAGAGACTACGAACTGTTGCGCACCGAGATTGAACAATACCAGGCTCCCACGACTTACCTCTGTAGCGCCCGTCCGTCCGACCCACCGTTAACCGTCCCCGTCAACCGCCCCCAAACACCCGGATTTCAGTATACCGAAGTGTCCGCAACCCCCTCCCCCTCCCCCAGGCCGTATCCTCTGGTTGGAACACCACCCGCACACACAGTAGAGCGAACCATACAGCGGAATGCCACTCCCCACCCCACTCATGCAGTGACCATTCCGCCACGAGATGCACAGGGTTCCCCCATCCGGGACAGACCGATGCCCCCGTCAAGAACTATGCAGAGAAATCCGCCGCCGTCTAATCAGGAGGGTACTACCTGTTGGAGGTGTGGTGAGAGAGGACATATGAGGAGTGACTGCCGCAACCCGCCAAAAATCTTCTGCTCACGTTGTGGTCGGAATGGAGTACTTTCCCGAGACTGTGGGTGTACCCAGTCGGGAAACGGGCGGGAGGCTCGACAGCAGCAAGACCTGTCGAGCCTCCGCCGGTAGTTACCTCCACGCATGTCGCCGCCGTCCACTCGTCAGATAATAGACCGTTCGTGAAAGTGACCATAGGGAACAGTAGGTTCTTGGCTCTCGTAGACACCGGAGCAACTCGGACTTTCGCAAGTCCGGCGGTAGGAACCTGTTGCGAAGAACATGGATGTACCTTGTTGCCCAATACCGTCCGCCAGTCTCGCCAGGCTGATGGATCACTCATCCCCGTGAACCGCAGGTACAAACCGACAATCACCATCGGCCTAGGACAGATATCCGCCGAGCTTCTGATTGTGCCCCAGCTCATGATGGATATAATAATAGGAATGGACGTTCTAAGAGCACACAATTTCCGTATGGACATAGGTAGTGCTACCATTTTCTTGAATCAGGAGGACGTGACCTATCGTCAAAATCATGTCACCGAGACGAGCCCCCCCCTCTCGATGAATACACCAGCTCACGAGGAGGCATGTCCTCTCCAGCCAGTGTCGAGTACGATGAGGGATATACAACTTGGCACCCGGTCCCAAATCATCGAACCACCGATGACTAGCCTACCGCCGTGTACAGAAAATGAAGCAGAGGATCTTCGGCCGCCGATCCGCGCTCCCGAACAATCCGACGTTCAGCCGTCCGCGTGCCCTGAGAGTACCAAAGGAAGGAATCTAACCCCCGTTCAACAATACCGGTTGGACCGTTTCTTGGAGGCTGAATTGCCAGTGCTCCAGGAAATAAAAGGAACGACGCCGTTGATTCAACATCACATCCGATTGATAAACCCTGAGCCGATAAAACAGCGATACCGTCCTCAGAACCCGAAGATGCAGGAAATTATCAATCAGGAGGTGGACAAGATGTTGAATGAGGGTCAAATTGAGCCGTCCAGCAGCCCGTGGAGCTCTCCCGTGGTCATCGTCCGCAAGAAAGATGGCAAGCCCCGTTTCTGCATAGATTTCCAGAAGGTCAATGAAATCTCCGAAAAGGATGCGTATCCGTTGCCGTTTATAAATGCTATCCTCGATAAACTTCGCGAAGCGAGGTACATATCCAGTTTAGACCTGAGACAGGGATATTGGCAGATACCCCTTGCCCCAGCTAGTAAACCTATAACTGCGTTCACTGTACCAGGACGCGGACTGTTCCAGTTCACTGTTATGCCGTTTGGATTGCATTCGGCCCCAGCTACGTTTCAGCGACTCATGGACACCATCATCGGACCCGACATGGAACCGTTCGCCTTCGCCTACCTGGACGACATAATTGTCTTAGGTAAAACATTTGAAGAACATTTGGAAAACTTACACAAAGTGTTCAGGAGACTACAGGGTGCCAACCTGCAGTTGAATCCTGAGAAATGTAAGTTTTGCTTGAGCTCTCTCCGATATCTCGGACACTTAGTGACTCCCGAAGGCATACGGACCGATCCCGACAAAGTCGAGTCTATCGTCCAATGGCCCGCCCCTACCTCCGTCAAGAAGCTCCGACAGTTTCTGGGGATGATCTCCTGGTACCGCAGGTTCATCCAAAATTTTTCTCAATTGGCGTCTCCGCTGACCAAGCTTTTGAGAAAGAATTACCGCTGGAGATGGGAACATGCTCAAGATGATGCATTCGAAAAACTCAAACTGTGTCTGACCCAAGCCCCCGTATTAGCGTGCCCGGACTTCACCCAGCCGTTTGTCTTACAGACCGACGCTTCCGAATATGGATTAGGTGCCGCCCTAACTCAGACCGTGGAAGGACAGGAACGCGTGATAGCTTACGCTAGTCGAACTCTGTCCCCGCCGGAAAGAAACTACTCCGTCACCGAGAAGGAGTGCCTTGCAATTGTGTGGGGCGTGGAGAAGCTGAGACCATACCTTGAAGGGTACCGCTTTACCGTTTTAAGTGATCATCAATCCCTCAAATGGATTAGGTCACTCAAAAGTCCGTCCGGCCGTATCGCCCGTTGGGCAATGTTCCTGCAGCAGTTCGATTATGAAGTCAAGTACCGAAAGGGTGCGTTGAACCGAGTAGCGGATGCGTTGTCCCGCCAACCGCTGCCCACAAGCGACGAATCCGCCTCCGCCTGTTTGGCGGGCGAAGCTGTCGATGAGGAACCGGACTGCCCATGGTACGTGAAAAAGAAGGAAGAGGTCATCCGTAACCCAGAAACCTTTCCGGATTATTGTGTGAAAGAAGGAAAACTATTTCGCCATTTCTGGGACGCCAGTGACCTGACGGAACCCGAAATGACCGATCCCTGGAAAATGTGTGTGCCCAAACCTCTGCGAGCGGAAGTGCTGAAGGAGAACCACGATGTGGTGACGGCAGGACACATGGGGATAGCTAAGACTACCGCCCGTATATCAAGACGGTATTATTGGCCAGGAATGTTCCGTGATATTTCGCAATATGTCCGAAGTTGTTTGACTTGCCAACAATACAAGATATCCCAGCAGCAACCGCCAGGGAAAATGCAGCCGTCTCCAAATGTGAAACCGTGGAGTGTTGTTTCCACCGACTTAGTAGGCCCGTTACCCCGGTCCAGCAAGGGTAACAGCTACTTATGTGTCTTCCAGGACAGGTTCGCAAAATGGGTACAAGTCCGTCCCCTGCGAAAAGCTACGTCTCGTGCCGTGGCACAAGCGTTTTACGAAGACATTATATTACGCTTTGGCCGTCCCGATACCGTCATCAGCGACAATGGCACCCAGTACACCGGTCATGTGTTTACCGAGCTGTTAACCGAGTTAAAAATTCATCATCGACGCACACCGCCCTATACACCGCAGACTAACCCAGTGGAGAGGACCAACAAAACCCTCAAAACCATGATTTCGCAGTACTGCTTAAACGACCATCGGAAGTGGGATCAATATCTTCCGGAAATACAGTTTGCTGTGAACACCGCTCGCCAGGAGTCGACTGGATTCAGCCCCGCTTTTCTGAACTTTGGGAGGGAATTGAACCCTCCAAAAGCCGTCTTTCCGACCGAGACCCCCGATGAAAGACCTGAGACTTCGTCACCAAGCCTGTGGACGCAACACATGGAAAAATTGCAGGAAGTCCACGAGCTGGTGCGCATAAGTCTGGCCCGCGCGTTCACCAATCAGAGCCACTATTATAATCTCCGTCGCCGAGAGTGGAGATGTCACTTGGGCGACCGAGTAATGAAGAGAGAACATTCTCTTTCCTCCAAGGTACAAGGACACGCTGCCAAGTTAGCCCCGAAATACTCCGGCCCTTACACCATCACCCGAGTACATTCTCCTGTAGTATACGACCTCAAAGGCCCCCATGGTAAACGGGTACCGCGAATCCACATAAAAGATCTGAAGCCTTACCATGATGTGAACAAGTCTTAATAGTAATGTGTTTTCAGGGAGATGACCGACAGTCCGACCGCCATATACAACCACCGCCTGGAAGAGTTCTATGATTTGACCCTTTCCCCCACTCCCTCCGTTGGCTCCATCCAGCCCTTCACACCCGACGCCTCCACCGTTGAGGGAACACAACCCTTATCGGACTGCCTCAGCCTCTTCACCCTCCCGGGTAATACCACTCCCCCGTCCCAACTACTTCCCTCCGATCTAATCGATTGGCAACCGTCGGAGGGGTTAGACCCCCTTCCTGGTACCGTCGACTTAGTTTCACTCCCCAAACCCTCCGCCCGCCGTTCGACCTCACCTCGAGAGCCGGTCCGCCCCGGGTCGGGTCATATGGGCAACTCCGTTGAGAAGACACCAGTATTTCAGGGAGTCCTTGACCACCTCAACCCGCCTAGTCCGTTGCCGGAAGTTGCCGGCCGCCCACCTGCCGATTGGCCCGTCGCTCCCAGCGCCGTAACAACCCCCTTGTTAGGAGAAGGCTTCGAAGCCGTTACGCCGCCCCAGTCTTCCGACCCACCCGCACTTTTCGAATTGTTCACGTCTGAGGAAAACGCCTCGTGGCGGGAAGCGCTAGAGATCGTAAATAGTGCTGGCTGCCCCGTAACGCGAGGGATATTTACGATTGCCTTGGGATTAGTCTGGAACCTACCTTCGACGACACCTGTTCTTCCACCCAGAACCATCATTAACCAGGCCATGCGAGTTTGGGCGGCGGAAATGTGGTCCCTGGGACATGCACCGGGTGAGGATGAAGCGTTAACCGACGTCCTACGTTCCCTTCGTCCCGTAGGCGTGCCTCGGAATCGCCGTTACCGCCTCCGTCTGCCGACTTTGGATGGTCGACTCATATGGGTCACCATCCCCGCCGATCCGTACTAAATGAGTGCGGAGAACCGACCGTAAAGTTTGTGGAAAACCGTAACTGATGTTTCGATTGACTTACAGGTAGATATAGATCGTCTCCACTCTGGTGTGACCATCCGTCTTTCCTGTGCCGCTAACTACTCCGGGTATCCGATGACCGAGCTACTAACCCTCAACACATCCCCGCTGCCCGAGGATTGGTGCGTCGTGAGTCAGACCGACGATTCTACACTAACGTCGGACTCAAACCCTGCTGAAACCCCAGCACCATCCACAGAGCCACGGAAAGAAGATAAGGAACCCGAAGGGGACCCCTTCTCTGAGAATGCCTACTTTGCTGTGCCTAGCATCCTTACGCGTCCCGAACCTCCGTCGGGATCGTCACCAATCCGGACATCAGGAGAAACGTATGATGCAACCCTCGAGACGCCTAGATCCTCGATACCCGTTCCGGTTCCTCTAAACTCGGAAAGTGTCACTCGCATGTTACACACCAGTCACCACCATGGAAGCCATACCCGTTATAACCACGGAGACGCCCTCCGGGAGCACACTACCATTTACCTCCCGGTCGAACGCAACTTATGCTGGCGCTGTGGATATCCGGGACACACTAGAGAGACCTGCTCGAAGCCCCGTCGATTGTTTTGTTCCCGATGCGGCCGTTATGGCCTGATGTCCCGAGAGTGCCCTTGTCGACCAGAAGTTAACCCGGACCGTGC
The DNA here is from genome assembly GCA_958298965.1 of Chrysolina haemoptera. Taxonomy (NCBI): domain Eukaryota; kingdom Metazoa; phylum Arthropoda; class Insecta; order Coleoptera; family Chrysomelidae; genus Chrysolina; species Chrysolina haemoptera. The sequence goes on along the minus strand of OY282593.1, from coordinate 14,375,083 downwards.
CACCGTTCACACACAGACGGCCACCCGACGGGTCGCTGATCGAGCCACCCAGTGTCATCTATGTGGGTGCAGCAGTCGTCGTTATTAGCCCTTCAACCTTACCGTACCGTTAAGAAAAATCAACCGAACATACCAGCACTCGCCGACGCAGGAACGACCGAGTTACCGCCAATTCCCGACAAACCCTCACACCTGATATGTCTATCCAGAAAAAAAAAAGGAAAAAAAAGAAAAAGAAAAAAAATATGCAAACAAAGTTTTTTTTTATTTTTTTTTTCGGAAGAAAGAGGGGGATGTAACGAAGCGTTTTGTTTTGCCCTGGTAGCCATTCCACACCACACCGTATACAACCTCTTTCCGCATACCCGTCCCGTACTCGCCCTATATACCGAAGACGACATAGTTTTGAAGACACCGCTCAGGGGCATAACCCTGAGGCAGCCCGGAAACATTTCCTTACTTTATTTGGGATGGTAACATTTGTCCCTTTCTTTACCCCTACGTATCGTTTTTGCTGGTCGTCAGTTTTTGCGTCAAATAAATCTACTTTTATATAGGTTTCCAACTCCACTTTTTAGGAGTCATGTTTTTGGAGTGTTAAAAAGTCAGGACAGACTTTTTGCCGTTTTTCATTCATATTGCTACGCGACACTACGAAGGCCACAGGTGCCCTATAAATACCGGCTTCACGATTCCTGAGGGGATCTTTTTCTCTTCAGTCAGTTAGATTAGTATTGATTATCCCGTCTTTAGAGTGAGTTCCGAGTATCAGCATTGTTGAAAAGTTCAAGTTGTTACCGTTTTGAGAAACCAAGCCGTTTTGGATCTAGCCTTGAGCTACTGTCTCTTAGAGTGAGTACTTCCGAAAAAGTTTTGAAGTAAACTTAGTGAGAAGAGAGGATTATCAGTGTGTGAGCATCGACCGACATCCCGAAACAACCATTCGAGAACCCATCGCAGCCGGCCGTAGGAATACCGCCCTGAACACCTCGCCTGTTAGGCACAACACGTAAGCTGAGAAATTTTAGTACATTAGAGTCGAGCTTGGACATCGTGGCCCCAAAATTTGGGTTATTTATAGCTTGTCACCAAGAGAGTATTTTTTTTGTATTTGCTTTTCTTTATTTCTCTTTTATCTGATCATCCCTAAACTATTGATAATCTAAACGTCCGTTTCACTCGGGGAGTAATAGAATTATTTCGAGAGTCACAAGCATATTTATTTGATATATTAGGAGTGGCCTCTATCTGCCTTCCGCGTATCTGGTTCTACGGCTAGGACACCCTTTCGGCTGTCGAACCAGTTGTAAGCACAACTTCGTTCCACTTCCTGGACGACTTTTCGGTTGTCGAACGAAGGTTTTTCCGTAAGAAAAGTTAATTTCCGAAGTTCCACAGGGTTCCGTTCCCAACCCCTCAACCTGAAAATTCTTGTACCTCGTCCGGATTTTCTGTAACGGAACCGCCGTCGCGTAATTAACCGAGCTGGGAAAGTCCTGGTTCGACGGCTTGGATAACCTTTCGGCTGTCGACCCAGTTTCCTTAGTTATCAGCTCACCACTTCGTTCCACTTCCTGGACGACTTTTCGGTTGTCGAACGAAGGTATTCCGTAGAAAAATTGGTTTCTAGGGGTTCCACAAAGATCCGTTCGCTACCCCTCCACCTGAAAATTGTCGTATCGCGTCCGGATTTTATACAGAGGAATCGCCTACGTACAACAAACCGAGCTAGGAAAATCCTGGTTCGACGGCTTGGACTACCTTTTCGGCTGTCGACTCAGTTTCCTCGTGTACGAGCTCACCGCTTCGTTCCACTTCCTGGACGACTTTTCGGTTGTCGAACGAAGGTTGATCGCGAGGGAGAAAGGAGATTCCTCACTGTCGGTTGCAAACAATATCGCGAACCACTAGTACCCCGAGGTCTGTGAGACCGACTTTCCGGGACTAGCCGTCGCCGAACCTCATCAGTAAGGGGGGAATACCGTGAGAAGGATTATCAATACGTTCAGTTCATTTTATCTCGATTATTTATCATTGTTTAATTCAGTCTTTCTCTAACTTGGTGAAAGGTTTTGAACTAACCCCGTGGAGCCTGACATTCCCGTTGCCCGTTTTGTCGATACCCGGGAAGCCTTCCGAAGCTGCCTGCGACGCAGAGTTGAATTCACTGTCCAGATTCTTAGAGTATAAGTTAACCAGTTACTAGTCCCTGTGTTTCTTGAACTTATAATTAATAAAATTGGTTTGGTCTGTCTACATTGGTTGTGTTCTTTCTTCCGTGTAATATAGAGCTATCACTAAAGCAGCCGGTATTCCTGCTGAACAAGTAATTGCAATTAAAGCCTGCAGTCTCTTGAGGAATCCATATAGAGTCATAAAAACGGACCCCTGGGATACCGTATCTCCATCTGTAGCTGCCCTGGGCCTCCCACCTTGCTCTAGACTGGGAGAGTGGAGCATATCACTATAAAATAACTGGCGCCCGAGGCATTGTTGGGTTTTGATAGATTCCCGGTGTTAGGGAATTGTCAAGATACAACAACCGAAAGCGTCATAGTAACGTCCGCCGGCCGTAACAACAAAAGCACGTTACACGGCGTCAACAAGTGCAAGCAGAACAATGCTGAACGTTAATTTGTAGTTGAAAAAATTGCTACCACTATTCATTGGGGCTTGCAAATGTATATGCTTCCCATCCATGGCGCCTAGACAATGTGGGAAGTTCCAGTATTTGTCATATTGTCGTGCGACTTCCAACCAATCGTGTTCATTATCAGGCATCTGCAAAAAACAGACGGCCTAAGATTTATTAAAACACCTAGTCCCATTTATCAAAATTCGTTTAAAACTGTTAAATAGCCGCCATTTTGGAAATTATGTATACAGGGTGGTTCTTAAGTACGTCGATATAATTCAGGAGCTGATTATTTGGGTCAAGATACGAATAAATATTCGAATCAGATACATTTGCGGACCTAAGAATATATTAAATTTTATTTTCACCCAATTAATAATCATCTACTGAAATATCCCGACGTATTTGCTGTATGTTTTCCGGGTTTTCCTGCAGCTGAAAAGTGAATACGCCACCAAAAATCAGTAAGTCGCCCCGGAGCGCCACGGCAAATAATAATAATAGTCGCCCTCTACCCGCACAGGCTATGCCTTTGGGTACACTCTACGAGTGTTTATGAGGGAGTATTATTTGTATTATTATTATTTAGAGACCACCCTATATAATAGCCCAACTAAAAATTTTGCATTTTTGAAACTAGTAGGAAAAGAGTGGGGGTTGGGTTTTAGAGCGTAACAAAGTGTCACCTATAATAGGTATATAATAGGATACCGTAAAGCACTAATATTAGATTTTTTTACAGGATAGTGATGCTGCCCTTGATGATGAACATGACATAGAGTCTCAGATATTAAATATAACGCAAGAACAAGAGGAAATCGAAGATACCGAGTCTCCTATTGACCAAGATTGTTCCACACCAACAGCTGTAGACCGTAACAGAACAACTGAACCTATTGCTAAACCTGCCGCCTTGCCCAAAGTAGCAGGTAAAAAACGTGAATCAGAGGATCCCCGAGTTCAAGCAGCATTTTCTGTGATACAAAGTATTAGCGAGAAACAATCAAAGAAAAATGAAGAAGCGAACAGTGAATCTGTATTATATGGCAAGTATATTGGCAGCCAATTGGAAAAATTTGACGAACGTACGCGTGCTGTTGTGAAGCACGAATTTGCAAATATTCTTTTTCAAGCTGAAATGGGACGATACAAGCAACAACCATCTCTGCAATCGAGTAGTTCGTCAACTCCTACCTACATATCACAGCCTACGCCATCGCCAGATAGTTACTGTGGTGGTCAGTACCATCAGCAGCAACAATATTTTCATTGGGCTTCAGCTCCTCCAGTGAGTGTTCCGACTCCTTCACCAATATTGCCTGCTCTTCATATACGGAATCAAACTAATGAGGGTGAAACTCATGCAACAGGTCGTGTTGACGAGTATCTGAATTTGTAAATTATTATATTTACCTACTATTTGTAAAATTATACAAACCTTTACAAAATCATGAAGTTCTTCAATTATTGCCAAACACACTTCAGGAATAATACTTGAAATGGACTGTTTCGAGACTTTAAATGTAAATGCCAAGCTAGAATATGAATTTCCAGTTGCCAAAAAATGAAGTGTTAATGCAAGTCTCTCTTTCGCGGGTATCGCGCACCTGTAATTAGTATTTTGCTTTTCTATTTTTGGCTTCACCAGCAGAAGTAATTCATTAAAAATAGCTGGTGTCATTCTACAAAAATTTCGAAAATGTCCACCATCTTCACCTTGAAGTTCCTCTAATAAGTGACTTCCACTGTATAAATGTCTGTTTTTGAAAGGCGTTGTCACCCACCAACGTCTAGACTGACATTTTTTCTTCTTTTTTGTGGTTACAGAATGTAGTACAAACACCGCACTTGCTAATAACAAATCGTCTTCTTCGCTTGATGACATGTTTTTAGCTGTACACGCACGGAACTGAATTCGAACACCTATTCGTGCAAAATGACCGAACCACAACCAACGGTTTCCAGTTCCCAACTGCAAATCCGGTGTGGACGACAACAAGAAATCATTTCCAATCCCAACACGAACGATCACATTCGATCGAGTTGGCGTTGGTTTCCATTGGAACTTGGTCTGTACGCGGCTTTAGAGAGATGGGTCAAGCAAAAATATTTTCAACTCTCGATTTACGCAATGGCTTTTGGCAAGCCCATTAACTCCCGAATCACAAAAATATACCGCGTTTGGTGCACCTGATGGGCAGGTATACCAATTTAAAGTACTTAGTTTTGGCTTAAACAACGGCCCTGCCGTCTTTCAAAAATTAATGTCATCCGTACTTGTAGGATACACGGATGTGTTTTGTAAAGTATATTTGGATGACGTGATTGTGTACTCTAATAGTATTGAGGAACACTGCGTTCATTTACGCCGAATTTTAGAAAGACTTCGTACCCATGGACTATGGTTATCCCCGAAAAAGTGTTGCTTTGGCTCACGCGAATTAAATTACTTGGGTAGAGTTGTATCTGCTCATGGTAATCGCCCCCAAGAAACACATGTTTTAAATACCGTGAACTTTACTACCCCCAAATCAATCAAACAATTAAGAGCATTTCTCGGCACGGCCGGATGGCTTCGAGAATACATTCCCCATTTCGCGGAAATAGCATCTCCACTCACGGATTTAATTGATAATAAGAAGAAATTTAAATGGAATCCCGCGGCTGAGGCTGCCTTCACAAAAATCAAGGAGCTTGTTGCTCAGCCCCTCGAATTGTCCAGACCTGACCCCTCCAGACCTTATTGTTTACAAACGGATGCCAGCACTATAGGTATTGGTGCCGTTTTATTCCAAGAGAATGATAGAGGTTCTCGTGACATTATAGCATATGCTAGTGCCAAACTGTCCAAGACAGAACAGCGTTACCACGTAAACGAAATTGAGTGTCTTGCGTTGATATGGAGCATAAAGAAATACAAACATTTCCTTCAAGACAAGCACTTTAAACTATTCACAGATAACTCTGCTCTACTCTGGCTTTCAAAGATGAAAGACGAACGAGCCAAATTGACCCGCTGGTCATTACTACTTCAGGAGTATGATTTCGAAGTTATACATGTCCCCGGTAAACTGAATCAGTTACCTGATTTCCTCTCCCGTAACCCGTCAGATGAAACGACCGGTCACGATATTCAGAAAGAGACCGAACGCATGTTTTTCCCGGTGTCAGACACACCTGGAGCTCCCGCAACCGCCGAGGATGCTCCCCAAACTTTGACCCAACTACAAACTTTTTATGATGAAGTTATTGCCGCACAAAAAGACTGTCCAAGTCTACAAAGATTCATTGATCGAATAATTAGAGCACGAAACGCACAGGACCCTAACTCATACGAAAGACGAATCGCTACAGAATTCATTATTGACGATGGGGTGCTCTACTTTATTGGACAGGATCCCAATAATCGAAGGGTAGTGATACCCAAGAATTTCATGCCACAAGTGCTGAAGCGGTATCACGACGATATTGGCCATCCCGGTGTTGATGAAACTCATAGACAAATCTCTAAGCACTTTCAACTTGCCCCTTTAAAGAAACGAGTATCCGAATACGTGACTCGTTGTCTTACTTGTGCCACGACGAAACGTTCAGCCCCTCAACCAGCGTCAAACTTGCGCCCTAATACTCCAGAGAGACCCTGGGAAATCGTATCCGTAGATGCGATGGGTCCTTATCCCGTGTCTGCTAACGGTAATAAGTATTTACTAGTCGCAACAGACTGCTTCAGTAAGTGGGTTGAAACGAAAATTGCCCCTAAAGCCGATGCTTTAGCGATGGTCCGTTTTCTGCAGGAGGATGTTTGTGGGAGATGGGGATACCCCCGGGTTATAATCTCTGATAGCGCAGCCCAATTTAAGGGGAGAGTCTTTGAGGACTTCGCTGCCACAAAGAATATTGAGATTAAATGGTCACCCGTGTACCATCAACAAGCAAATCCGGTAGAACGGAGGGTTCAAGAGATAAAGAAAATGTTACGGGCAGCTTTGTTGAATAAGGAAGAGTCCTTATGGGAGGAACAAGTTCCCGATATCATTTTTAACCTTCGCACACGACATAATGCTGCTACGGGCATGACACCCAGCACATTATTACTCGGTTACGATATTCCCCGACCAGGAGAATGGGCAACACCAGCCCAGGGTCGACGCAGAAATCATAATGTAAATCGAGCACAGCGAGTTGCAGAGGCAGCCGCATCTTCCGCTAGGTATAGACGGAAACATTACCCTAATCCGAACGTACAACCTGTCACGTTTGAGCGTGGGCAGTGGGTTCTATGTAGAAACCCCAGTAACAAACGACGTAAGAATTTCGGCCAGACGTGGGTCGGCCCATTCCAAATTGCAAGACAGACCGGATCAAACTGTTATGTCGTCCTGAAAGGCGGACTTGAACAGAATGTCGCTGCCGACGACATACGGCTTGCGCCTGAACCCCGAAGTGGTCAAGACCACCTTGATCCTCGTCCAACCCCTAGAGCAGGAGACGATTAATTTTCTTTTAAACTCATCGACATGGCCCCAACAAAAGGCCTTTAGTTTATTAACCGTGTAGCGCGGACTAATGGTCCAGATGCTTCGGCATCGCGCAATTGTAAATACCCCTCAAAATCTTGTATATACGTTACCCCTAGGAATAGCTTTAGCTTTCGTAGGCATTAGTGTGTAAGTTAGAATTGTAATATACTAGGATAGGGACAAAATATTGTAAGCCCGGTGGGTGTAGGGGCATTGCCCATTTTGAGTTTGTACATTTTTCAATAAAGAGAGTAATGTTTTCCAATACTCTCCTGGAATTGACCGTAATCGTCTTTCCTGGCAAAACAGTCTTGGCTTCACCAACGAAAATCAGACTAGCGATCTTTTTAGGGGGGGGGAGTGTCAAAACACGCCAATATTGGACACTAACAATAAATGGAGCGCCGTATAAACAGGGCGAAGTGGAGCACGTCTGCTCGACGCGAGAGATCTCTGCGGCCGAGTTTTGTTCCCCGGCTGCGCGCTGATTGGTCAGGCGCGGGTGACGCCTCCCAGCGCGATGATATAAATATAGCGGCAGCATTCTGCTCGCGAGTAGTAGTAGAGAGGAAGAGGAGTAGTAGAGAAGTAGTAGAGTGAGTAGTAGTAGAGGAGTAGTAGTAGAGAAGAAGTAGAAGGAGAAGTCGAAGTGGAGTTGACTTCGAGCAGCCAGTTAGTTTACTTCGAGAAGCTTCGTGAGCGCCTAGCGCATATTATTAATAGTAATTCCGGAACAGCATAGTGTCTGATTCCCGAATATATTCTACGCAAATATTTTCATCGATTTTAATAATTCGCTTTGTCTAAGAAGACTTGAAGATAGTTCCTGAACGAAGAATATTGTCCAATATTTGGCGTATTCAAGAAAGAAGAATAGAAGAAAGAAGAAATCCGAGATCTACGGCCAGACTGATTTTGTTGGGCTTGAGTTCCGGTCATATAGTAATCCAGGAGGTGTTGGTTTACAGAAGAAAACCAACAAACCTCTAGAAAGAATTCGGTGCAAAAATCACATTGTCGAAAGACAGCAACAATTTCTGGTTCTTTTCAGAACCATACCAACTTTGGTTCTTTTTAGAACCAAACCAACTACAGTGCTCTTTTCAGAGCCATCTAAAAAGAATTCGCAAATTCTCCGATATTACTGTTTCATTTACTAACTCGTATTTTCTTTACAGGGACCTGGCTACCACTGTTAGTGGAAGCAGCGGTCGTTCTTCGCTCCTGGGCTTTGATTGCGTGATCCCGGAATCAATTCCCAGGGGTGCCTACTGGCTTGCTGAAGGGAATCCCACGTGGGAGGAACTATTGCACTAAGGCAAGACAGGGCGGTAAAGCGAACCTTCTACCCCGGGGTAGACACGGGTAAACTCCGTGGATAGGCGCGTAAAATATTCCCCATTTTCTTTTGTAAATTTTTGCTTCATTTTAACTTTGTATAAATATTCAACTTTTGTTTTTTTTTTTTTTTAAATATTCAACCATTGTAAATTTTCACTAATAAGTTAGTTAGGGAAATTAGGCAATTTAATTTTTCTCAAACATTCATCAGTCCTATCTCATATATTTCGACAAGTCTATTAGAGACCTGTCGGAATCAAATAGAGCGCGAGTGTGGCCGAACCGACGGCTGGCCGAGGCACAAAAAAACATAAATTTTTCCAATTTATCCCCGCCGCATCCGCGACACTCAAACATTGGAGCTAATTCACTTAACTTGGGTCACCTCTTAGGTTCAGTTTGTCTTCCCAGTATGCAGGTATATTGAGTGAAGTTCTCATTAGACTTCTTCTCGGTGTCTTAGCAATATTTGGTTGAGGATGGACAGATCCATAGAGAACCCACCCCCCTATTTTCTTTCTGATTATTACTCATTATTTTTCACCCATTACTAAATTTGATAATTTATTCGTAATCTTGATAGAGTTTTCTTTGGTAGCGTATTTTTGGAAAACGAAATGTTCCCATTAGACTAATCACTTTCAGATTTACGTTTCCTTTTTAAACTCATGTCTGGATTAGTTCAATTTCTATTTGAGTTCTTTGAATCTATGTCACAAATGTCAATGGTCACTGTCACTTGTCAATAGTGTCATTGGCATACATTGTCAATTTAAATTTCATTTCCACTTCCGCTTCAACATTCAGACAGACATGATGTAGTATCCCATATCTTTATCTTTAATAATCCTCAAACAGGATGAAAATTATTTAATTTTAAATATGTTTTATATTTTGTAACATTTTAATTTGGTCCATGGACATGATGTTTTTATATGGCTTCTTGTAAACCTGACGAGTAAGTAACCTCACTTTTCATAACTTTCAAATTTCAAAAATTTTCAATTTTATCAAATTCATTTTCAATCATTACTTACTTGCAGGTACGCACTGATGATGACTTAACAGTCGAAAGCGCTTCGCTACAATTTTTAAAATAAAAATATTTTGCACGAAATACAAAGTTTCTTCCTTCCACAGCTTGACAATTTCACTTAGGAGTAGGCAAAATCTCCCTAAAGGAATACTTTTTTGACAACTTGATCCAGATTCTAACATTTCAGCAAGCGTATTATTATCCTTAACTGTGGAATTCTCTTTAACATAGTTGCTAGTCTTCAGACGTTTTTCATTCTTTTTTCAAATTTTTTTATTCATCTGAAGTTTGATGAAGGCAAGTGGAATTTCATCTTCGGAAGAATATTCTGCATCTTGTCGTTCATTTGGACTAACCGATACATTTTCAGGTCGCTCCGATAGTTGCGCCGGAGCAAATGCAGAATCTGGTATTACGGAAGGGTTGAAGGGGTATATACCTGTAGCTCTGAATCCATTTATGATATTTTCCGGAGTTATGCATTTGGGATAAACTTTTGATAAAATAATATTGAAACGTGCTTTCGTTAATGTCCTTTCTGGATTAATATCCCAATACCTAAGCAGCTCCTGATCCCAATGGAATTCAAAAGATTTAAAAACTGATTTGTCTCGCGGTTGCAATTCGTGCGTCGTATTCGACGGTAAGCAAAACAAAGTTATATTCAAGTCTTCGGCAGCTTCAACAATGCTCAAATCCAGATGGCTTGACGCACCATCAATTATCAATAAAATTTTGCCGTTTACTTTGTGTTTCGCTAGATGATGAAAAATTCAATGAAGAGTTCAGTTATCATGCTGCCTTTTGGAGCCATTTTTATCAAAGTACCAGGCAGCGCGTTGTCAGAATAGGTTTGAGGCGTTTGCCCTTAAAAATAACCATTGGCGGTATTGCGTTTCCAATGGCGCTGGCACATCCAACTACAGTTACATTTTCTGCGTGCTCGGGTGCTACCAGGTGAACTCGTTTACTTCCTTCAAGTGCCAGCACGGTTTGTTGGTGACGAATTGTAAGGCGGCACCCTTTCTCATCCATGTTGTATGTTTTGAGGTTTGTCTTTGAAGTGAAGTTCTTCTAAAACCTGACTTAGTTTTTGAAAGTAATCAGTAACAATGTGTCGATTCATCTTCCGTGCTCGAACGGTATTCATTGGTTTAGCCTTTCTCTTAGAAATCTCGGGATGTCTTCGCAAAAATAGTAACAACCAATCTTTGCCAGCCATTTCCTTTGTACTATTGAAGTTATTGGCGATGTTGAAGCGGGCGCAGTATCTATAAACTTGATGACGGACTATATTGAAAGTCAGAGGCAAACCTATTCCTATTTCGCTGTATCTGATGATTCTTTGGAGGAAATCTCTTTCTTGTTGTGGGGTCAAAACTCTTGGTCTTCCTAATCGTTGAACTGAAACACCATCTCTTACATATCTTCTGAGAATTCGACGTGGAATTCCAAACATGGATGACACATCTCTTTGTGACTGATTGTTGTTATTTGCTCTCAAAGCATTCTCTTAATTTTCCTGTGTCCCTTGTTTTCTAATGTTTCTATTTTTATCCTTAATCTTCACCATTGTTGATATCTGCAATAAAAAAGATGTAAGTATAATTCAGATATCTCAGATATCTTGGTAATATGACCCAGCAAGGGTAACATGGCCCATTGGGCCATATTCCACATCTCGCTGATGGGTCATATTACCCAAAAGCCCTTGATTCACTCGTTTACAGAAAACAAAAAAATAAACAAGAAAAATATTCAGTTTTTTTATAATAATGTAATAACAATATCAGTACTCACATATTTATTAGGTGCACTACCATCAAAACCTTTGATTTTACAAAATATGTGAACGTCAACTTCACGTAGTATTATATCGGGGTTACGAAACACATCTAATCAGACTTGACCACACACTGAAGACTGGAGACGTTTCGTCCAGCGTTGTTCCTATCGTAATTCTGATTGTACTGTCAAATGGTGTAGAATTGTACAGTTTTTCAAAGAATTGTACATTCGCCATCTATTTTCGTAATTTTGAATCGCGTTCATAAAATAAACAGTTCCAAACCATCAGACGCATGCGCAGTTTCACAGAACTGTAAGAATTCTTTCTGCTCTGTGAGACTGCGCATGCGTCTGATGACTCTGATGGTTTTGGACTGTTTAAACAAACAGTCCGAGACGCATGCGCAGTCTCACAGAACAGAAAGAATTCATATACAGTTCTGTGAAACTGCGCATGCGTCTGATGGTTTGGAACTGTTTATTTTATGCGGGAACAAGCCTAATAAAACCAAAATTTTGTTTTCCCAATTCCGATTTGTTTTTTCTAGAGGAAGAATATATCAATGTACAAAGAGATTGAAAAACAGAAATATTTATTCAGATATTTGTAAAATACAAAAAAAAAACAATAATTCGAATATCACATGGTTCACAAGATATATCACAAAAAAAAATGAATATGGAGTAGAATATCCAAAAATGGACATATAATTTAAAACAAATTAAAGGAACTTTCAGTCCTCGACGTTTACAGAATTCAATGTATTATCATTGTACTTAATACATATTTTATCAGGCCTCCATTCCAGAGATCCGCGAGGAATTTGATTCATTTTATCTTTCACAGTTAAAATTGTTGCACAAGTTCTTATTAATAATGTATTTTTGATTGAAGTTTTGATCAGGGACAATTGAGAGAAACTTCGCTCAGCAGCAGCTGAGGAGTGCGGCAATGATAATATTATTTTGACAATGATCATCAAATTTGGAAACATCTGTTTGCCAAGAACATTTTTTTGCTCAGATACATTCTTCCAAAAATCAACTAAATCCGTTTTTTTAACAAATGTTGTATTCAGTTGAATATCACTCAACATCTGCCACTCGATATTGGCAGCTTCTATATCTAGCTCAATATTCGGAAATAACGTAGTAAACTCAGCTATTGATAATATATCCCCTGAGAGGGCCACATCAGGGATAAAATATGCTGCAAACTTCAAATATTCATCATCAAAATTGAACCTTTTTTTGATTTGTTTGCATAATTCAACATAAAATTCTAACACTCGAAGGTAAAAATTATGTAAATCTCCTTTGGAAACTTGAAAATTTGGCGACTTGAGAAAAATCTCAGATTTGGCACCTATATAGAGCTTTTATATTCCTAAATAATTTTTTGGATCATTTATATTGATCACTTTGAAATCTTTTTTTTTATCACATTATTTTTGATGAAACACCTCAAAATAGTTTTATACAAAGTTTCAATTCTATTGACTATAATAGGTAGCTTAGGTGCTTCAGATTGCAACTCAATGTTGACTTTTGTTACTAAATCTAACACATAGGCTAGAAATAGTAGATATAGTTTGAAAACATTGTTATTCAAAGCACTCAAGCATTTGGCAGGTTCTCCTCTAAAGCTGCTCTTTGAAAGAATAATGTCAAAGAGTTCCAATGTTCTAGTATTCTATCAACAACAGCCTGAAATAATAAGAATTTCATAAAATAGAAAAAAGAAAGACATATTTTACAACCTTCAATGATAACCATCTTGTCTGACTTGGGCGAAGCATCTTTCTTGGTTTTTCATCTGCAAATATTTGACATTCTTCGATTTCCTTTAACCTTTTATTACTTTGTGAGAAATAACTTAAATTTCCCATCATATAGCTCGCATTATCAGCACCAAAGCCAACAACTTTCTCGATTGGAATACCACCATCATGTAGCAGTTCCATCACTGCATGGAAAAGTGATTCAGCAGTAGATGAAGTGACCTCAACTAAGTTTAAAAACCTGTCTTGTACTCTGTCATTTTTCCAGTATCGCACAATAACTGTAAGTGATTTTTTAGTACTAACATCAGTTGTCTCTTCAAATGAAATTTTCCACCCTTGATAGTGGTATTGCACAATTTACAAAAAGGTACATTCCTTCCAGGATCAATCCAATTATAAAATTTGGAAAGTTTCTCAGTGTTTGGGATATATACTTTCTTTTTTAGGCGATTATGTACTCTATCTACTTTAACAGCCAAATTATGCTGACTAGTTTGATCCTCAATACTGATATTCTCCATATCACTTTGTGAATTATGATGACTAGTATTATCAGTTTCAGTTTCAAATAAATTATTTTCGGTACTCATAATAGTATCACTAGTATCAGTCTCATGATGTCCAGTAGAAGTTGATGGTGTTGTTTTTGTGATGAACAAGAACCTATGGAATTTATTTTTATTGTATACTGTTATTTTTGTATAATTAGCTTACTTATCCATTTTCAGAGTAGCCTAGCCTAGCCAAGCCCCTCTAGCTAGTCTAGCACAAGGTCAAATCAAGCAATAGCATTAATAGCAATAGTATAGTAGCAATAATTAATAATTAATTATTAATTATATTCAGTTTCACAATGACAATGACAAATGACAAGTGACACTAGTGACAGTGACAATCACGGGTCACGTCATGATAGCAAAACTACTCTCACGGAATCACGGAACAATAAACTTACTCTTTCATAGAATTTCATATTTTGGGTGATTTGGTGTGATTTTTTTTCTTGCCGACAAGGGTGGAAAAAACTTCTCAATATCGAATGGTAGTCGAATTGTACAGTTTTGTACAGATTTCTTGATTGTATTGCCTTGGTACAGTTTAATATTCAAAAGTACAGCTTTCTGTACAATTGTACACCCTGGAACAACACTGGTTTCGTCCCGCGCATTTCCGTGGTAGGTGTGAATACCACCCCACTACGGAATTATTCGGTGATGCCAGATTTGAAAATTTTCAGTTGAACATTGTTATGTGATACACGGGCCATATTATCCGCTGGGCTATATATACCCCTACTACCTTAATAAATCATCCACCCCTATTAACGAATCATGAAGGATTTGAAAACAACAAGGTTGTTGAATTCTGATGAAAAAAATCGGTAGGTTCTAGTTATTTATCAAGCTAATCTGAACAGCCGTGTTAATTCATGTAATTAATTTTTTCTTTATAGAAAACGATTTATTGGAGGGGGAAATTTTTATGGCCCTGAACGAAAATGACTTAAAGGAAATAATTCCCAGTATTGGGATTAGAAAAAATTTTCAACCAAATTGAACGAATTGGTACAGATCCATAAGGTAAATAGGAAATATATTATATAAGTAGGTATGTGCGTGCAGTTATAGATCAAGTAATCAATATGGACAGGGTCTTTCACGACGAAAATAAAAACTTGAAATTTTATGGTAGTCGGTTTTACAAAATGGCCTTCTCAACTAAAATATTTTCAACTTTAGGTCTCTTCAACTTCCGGTCTCTTTCCGTTATACCGGAAGTTGAGGGCAATTCCCTTATTTCAAATGGAACACCCTGTATTTTATTGCATCTTAAGATTCTTCCTGAAAAGCTGATTTCATCGATCTGTCACAGTTGGGGTCTAGCTGAAATGATTACAGAGATATAGGGTGTGACAAATTGAGATTATTTCAATTTTAGGAATTTTTGTGTGGAAACTATTCATTATTGGTCAAAACGGCTTGCATGTCCCTATGTTAACTTTTCATTTACAACTGACATTTAATTGGGACAGATACAGAACAATTAACTGTCATTTTGACCAATACTGAATAGTTTCCACCCAAAAAATTCCTAAAGTTGAAAAAATCTCAATTTGTCACAAACTATATCTCTGTAATCATTTCAGCTAGACCCCAACTGTGATAGATCGATGAAATCAGCTCTTCAGGAAAAATCTTAAGATGCAATAAAATACAGAGTGTTCCATTTGAAATAAGGAAGTTGCCCTCAACTTCCTGTATAACGGAAAGAGACCGGAAGTTGAAAATATTTTAGTTGAGATGGCCATTTTGTAAAACCCACTACCACAAAATTTCAAGTATTTATTTTGAATCGTTCGAAATGCTCGTCGTGAAAGAAGATTTTCGTGTTTTGTTCCACAAATATTATTTTTACTTGTATATAATACCACTACAGCTTCAATTATTACTGGACATTTTTTCGAGAACACAAATTTTTTTAAAAATATTCCTGTTCGAGAAAAAATTTCTGTTTTTAATTGAAGCTAGAGTGGTATTCGTTAAGAAAATTTCACACGAAAATATTATTGATAAATCAACTCCTGTAGAAAGGAGTCCATTTGAATATGACGTCCGAGTCAATTTGACAGCGATAAAAAAAGGTGCATCCTTTTTTATGACGGGTGTGAAGTTATCCACATCCGCAAATATACACTGAGAAAAATATAAAAATATCATAAAAGGCACAAATGGCTTTGAACACGTTTCTGCTTGGGACATGTTATGAAAAATGCTCTTTCCTTCATCACTGATACCACGTACGAGTTTTCCAGGCCGTCCAAGGGGGTGCAATTATGGTGGGTTTTCGAGAAAAAAATTATAGAAGGCACAAATGGCTTTGTACACCTTTCTGCTCGGTATTTGTAATCAAACATGCTCTTTCCTTCATCCTTGATAGCACGTACGAGTTTTCCAGGCCGTCCAAGGGGGTGCAATTGGGGTGAGTTTTCGAAAAAAAAATCATAGAAAGCACAAATGGCTTTGTACACCTTTCTGCTCGGGATAAATTATCAAAAATGCTCTTTCCTTCATCCCTGATACCACGTACGAGCTTTCCAGGCGGTCCAAGGGGGTACAATTGGGGTGAATTTTGGAAAAAAAATCATAGAAGGCACAAATGGCTTTGTATACCTTTCTGCTCGATATATGTTATGGAAAATGCTCTTTCCTTCATCCCTGATACCACGTACGAGTTCTCCAGGCCGTCCAAGAGGGTGCAAATGGGGAGAGTTTTCGAAATAAAATCATAGAAGGCTTTGTACAGTATCAGTTCCAAACTGTGGAACGGCTTTTGTGATTGTGGTTAGATTCCGTTCAAAATAGGTAAGTTAGAATTATCGGGACCCAAAATTATGCATTTGATATCAAAATTTATAAATTCAAGATCCAAGATGGTGGACGAATTTTGTGATTATGATCCGATTCGATTCAAAATTGGTATCTGGTGGTTATCTGGGTTGGAGATTATAGATTTGGTGTAAAAATTCAACATGGTAGCTCGAACGTGGCAGACGATTATTGTGATTATGCTCCTCTATTCAAATTTGTTGTTGAGGTTTTCTCGAAGATTAAGATTTTTTTGTAAAAATTCGTAAAATCCAGATGGCGAACGAGTTTTGCAATTATGGTCCGATTCTCTTCTCGGACGAATTGATCTTTTAATGGCTTCCTTGAAGGAAAGGGCATTTTTTATAGCATATCCCAGGCAGAAACGTGTACAAAGCCATTTGTGCCCTCTATGATTTTATTTCGAAAACTCTCATTTTTAAATTTTAAACTTTATGGTCCTCAATCAAGCAAAAATCCAAGAAATCATTTATTTCTATCTTTATGATACTCAATCAAGCAAAAATCCAAGACACCATTTATTGCTATTTTTGAATATTTAACAATAATTAAGTAAGGCTTTTTCACATTTTTTTCAACTGTATAATAGTTCTTTAAGAAAGGCATAGGAAACTGAATCGTATACCTCTGTTCAGTGGCACTGATATACCGACCGAAGTTTTAAAAATACTTTATCTGTTCTAAAACGAGGCCTTAGATACCACACATTATAATCAAATTGTCTAAATGGTCAAAATGTAACCTTTTCATATTTTCAGGCTGCTAGGTTACCATTCATAATTGATGAAGATAATAGTCAATCTGATACTAATACCAGTATTTCTGATATAACTTTGGAAAATAATTTACCAGGTGAGTTTTTCTTGATTACTTTCTATAATACTAAATACTAATTTTCAAACGTTATTAATTTGTTGTATTTTTACTGGAAAGTCTATATACCACCCATTCATCTTTTTCAGGATTTTTTGATGATCCACAAAGATCGTTTGAAATAACAACTCATGTCAATGTAAGTTTATTATATTCTTCATGTTAGTTAGATGTATCAGTATTTGCGACTATTTAATTTGTAGGGTGTTCGAACACTACTAGAGAGTTGCGAAGAGGGAAAACTAGTTTTGGCCAGTTATGGAGGAAAATTTAGGAGGTCAAAGTTATGTGAAATCATTGTCCGCAATGAGTTGAAGAAAGACAACAGTAAAAAGTACGTACAAGTTTCTGAAGTTTCTAAGGATTTTATGAAATGCTACAAACTCAGGACTGAAAATTTTTTTTGGTCCTTCTAGTGACAAGTAGTGTGTATAAAATCATAACTAGTATTTCATAAAAATGGTTTTCGAGACCAAAGCATGTTATCTGCTATACATTTTTGAAAACTGCAAAAATAACTGATCTTTTACTATCTGAATAAATACTCAAATGTATGTTGAAGTATATATCATGGTTAATTTTTTCAGGATCTCAACTACTCGTTTCAGAGATTTAGCCAATGAAATAAGATCTTCTTACATGAGGACCCTGAAATATATTTTGTTCCTTATATGAAGAATAAGCAAGGAAAATCAAAGGCTGCTAGGGGAAAATTGTGGTCTACTTATTGTTATATGAGAAAAACACTCAAGGGACTTGGATTGATTCCAAAACAGGATTCCATAAATGATAGTGAAGTAGAAAATAGAGGTAAAAAACTGATATATAATTTTTTATTACAACATTTTTTTATATTTGGGTAAGAGACTCCCCTTCGGACTACCGAAAATGACAGATAAAAAAGTTATGATTTTTATTATGTTGCATGTTAACTCCATGGAACGATTTTTCTTTATATACAGGGTGTTTCCGAAATTGGAGCGATTAAGAAAATGGGTAGTTATATGGAACATAATGTAACAATAAATGGCAAGAATTTTCGTTTTTGAAGCAATCAAAAATGTTCGAAAATTATATGAGATTCTATGAAATGGCTTTTAGTTACCTTTGTTTGGGAGGCACTGGATTGATTCTCCAGGTCACAGTGTGTCTGCCCGCTGGCAGTATTTCAGGGGCGGTTTGCGCAGGCTGTAAACCTCTGATCAGTGATTATACCAAAAAAAAATTGAAAACTTTAAAACTCAATAGGTATCTCCCAAAATAGTTTTTTTCGACAAAAATATATTCTTTCCTTTCGTTTTTTATAATAATGATCTTATTGACACTACATTGTTTTGATTGTTACATATTTTATTATTTTTTAGTGAGTTGCATGTTCTGCATTTGATGCCTTTTGGAGCTAGGTGTTATTAAATTCGGAGTTAGAGGTTTTGCTCTGAGTATTATAGACCCTTGAAACTTGAAATTGAGTGTTACGTGATAATTCATAGAATAAAAGTATATAATGGCATGAAATTAAATAAGTTTTTTAACATTATTTTATTTTCTAAAAATATAAATGAAAATAAAAGTTAACTAAGATTGGAAAACCATTTAATCATAAAAATAAAACCAGTTCATTCGGTTGGTAAGCTATTATAAAATGAATGGTAGTCTAAAGGCATTGTTTGTTTCAGCTCCTGTAGATGATTATACTTTGATTGGGAAATATTTCGTCTTGATGTGTACAATTGAGGAAAATCGAATTGCCTAATTGAATATGGATTATCACACGCTGTAGTAGTCTCTTTCCTTCTAGACCGTGTGGTTTTAGATGTTTTGGGCTCGCAAACTGGTAGCAGTTTGTAGTTGTCTTCATAATTTAGTTTGCAGTATATCTTGTACGTCTGTGACTTTTGGTTGTCCCACACCTACTCCAGGTTGTATTGATTTATAAGGCATAGCTTTACCATACTCTTTAAAAAAAGTGTGGTCCATATATTGAAATTTATAAGGCTCTGGGTTCTTTCTTGCCTTGGTACAAACTTCGGCATAATCAGCTGGAACATGTATATCTCTGCATTTCACATACCTCTCAATTGTAGAATGAATCGAATCACACTCCATTTAGTTGTAACCCTTTTCTGAATATTTTTGTTCTATAGAAATATTAAACCGTTTTGCTAAACGCATTAGTGCATTTGCCAATGTAGCACAACGATTTTGGTAATTGCAACCATCGCTGTAAAATATTACTTTATTGCTGTTGCAGTGATCCTCTTGTTATTACAGGGTTGGGTACGCCGGGAAGGTAGTGTGGCAGGACTTATGGTAGTGTTACTTGGGGTAATGGTAAACAAGGGGTAATTGTAAACACGCCAATAACTTTTGAATTTGGCGGGTTAGAGTTTCCTTCCAAACAGTGCAAGATACCACCACGCTTCTTCTTTTCAGTCGTATTTCAACCGTGTAGCATGTTGCATTGTTTCACTTTTTCAATTTAATTTATGATATAGATTAAAAATATTTCATAATTTCGATTGGGACACCTAAATGAAAACATTAATGGGTTAACCACTCTTAACTGGTAAGTTGATTTTCATGGCAGATAGTTATTCTCATAGATATATTCAGCATTTTAATGCATGCAGGAATCTTAGGTTATAGAGCACTCTACTTTAATGGAGGTGTTTACATTTACCCCAGAATTTTCTGAGATAGGGGTATATGTAAACAATCTCTTGGGGCAATGGTGAACACGAATAATTATATACATTTATATATTTTCAGGCAAAAATGGTCCGAAATTATATGAGAAAAAAGCCTATTACTCAGAGGTACTCTGAAGCAGATCTAGTAAATGCAGTACATGATGTTATCAACCACAATAAAAGCTATAGAGAAGCCCAGGCCACCTACAATGTTCCAATTGCGGTAATTTATCATCGTATCAAGGGAAGGAAAAATCCATTGAAGGTGACAACTGATGGTCGTCATTCTGTGTTGCCTGAAAATGTTGAGATGACGATTGAGAATTGTCTGAAAGCTCGTTCGCGCATGGGTTGTCCTTGTGATCGTAAGGAATTGTGCTCTTTAGTTGGAGACTATGTGACATCTAAGGGATTAAAAACACCCTTCAAAAATAACATACCTGGGTATGATTGGTATGCAAATTTTACGAAACGACATCCAACTCTATCTTTCAAGAAGCCTGAACATCTTCAGAAAATAAGAAAAGATGCCAGAAATCCATTCGTTGTATATGACTTTTACGAAAAACTAGGTGAGTTAGTTCAAGAGTGTGGACTCATTGGCGACGATAAGGGATGTTTCATATTCAATGCTGACGAAAGTGGCTTCAACAGTGACCCATCTAGAGTTCGGGCTATAGGCGAAAAGGGTGTAGCATTGTCTAGGGTATCAGGGGGTTCAGGAAGAGAATCTACCACTGTCTTAGTATGCATTGCTGCAGATGGATTATTCCTACCTCCGCTCATTGTGTTTAAAGGAGCTGCTGTCCAAGCCCGTTGGACGTCTGAAAATGCATATCCGGGTACACTTTATGGAGCATCTAAAAATGGGTGGATGGAAGAGCCCCACTTTTATCAGTGGTTTATAACCTCATTCATACCAAATGTTATTAACCTGCGAAAAGGCCGAAATATGCCTGACCAGACTGCGTTCGGATAATAGACGCTGCGCTTGAACACAACATTTCATTACTGAGGTTCCCAAGTCATCTAACAGATACAATACAACAATACAGATAGAATACAACCACTTGTCAGATTCGTAAAAATCAAGTAATCTATAAATGATAACTGCGAATCCTGAAAATATTTGTAATACTTCGCGAAATTATCTTACAATAAATTTTCACCAAACGCCAGTCTGGTCACATAAGTAAGAGAGAGAAGGAATAACGCGCGTGGAAAGAAGCATTGACCCTTCGATCAAAGTTAGGCAAAACAATCGTAGATAATGGAACACGTGCAACCTAATTATGCTGTTTGTTAGCAATAAACACCCATTAATCAAACCGATCAAAGGCACCGCGGACAGATAGCGATGTCGAAACAACACCAATTAAGCGAGAGGTGTGGCTAGCACCCCCCCTTGGAGCGAGAGTATAAATATCGCGGGATGCGAATAAACGACATGATTCTACCAGTATCAGTCCATCCGATGTTATTCTAATAGTATTATTCTAACCCAGTACAGTTCGAGTAATGCAGAAGTAGTCAGAAGTAAAAACGCTAAAATGGTTATTAAATAGCGAAATAAGATAAATAGTAGCGATGTCAGTGTTCGGTGTGTATTTCGGCGAGATATAAACAGTGATTACGAAAATGAAACGAATTGTAAATCCAAATTACCGGACGTAAAAAGAGAATCCATATTTAAATTCGAAGTATAAAGACAACAGAACCGAGTTCAAAACCCGTTAGACAGAAATATCGGAAGTGAAACAAATTATAATAAAAACGAGAGCAATGCTTAACCCCGTCGGAGAAACCTTCGAGTTAATGAAAGCCGCAGTTGAACTGATAATTAAACCGATGGTCACAGTGATATTGTGCCGTAAGTAATGAGTAGATTGAATCCAAATATCCTTTAAATAATTCTACGTTGATAACTAAACAATCCGTTTTCGAATAAATATGCGAAATGTGTTTGATTATTATGTGTAATCTTCATATAAGTAGGTAGTAATGATTGCCAGATAGGCATGATGTGTATTTCTCAGTCATCTCCCTCACATAAGGTCAATGTATTCTAATAAGATATTTTATATTAATTGTAACATTTTGATTGCGCGTTTAGCGCTGATGTATGAAATGGTTTTCGGACAGGTTACCCTGTTCCTAATGTGTGTAGTAGCTATATTTTTACCTGATCTATTGTTCTGTTGATAATGTGTCGCGCTGTGTTCGCAAAATATATGTATTAATGATATCAAGACAATCTGTTCAGCATATCGAAGATATTCTCTGGCCCATGGTTTAGTTGTAAGAAATAGCCAACAGGATATTCATAGTTTTGATAATGTTTAGGAGTTATTTGCTCATATCTATGACTGACTTGCGTAAGAAAGCGAAGTGAGATTTCTCTGCAATAAATCTTATTAAAATATAGAAAACGAAGTTCCGTCATTGGACATATTTACTAGGTTATGATATTTTTAATTTAAATAAACTTATAAAAGTTCATTGCCCGTGTTTAATTCCGATAATCGGTCATCTAGAGGTCTTAGTCGAAAAATAGTAATGCTTGCAAGATTTCAGCCGCTCGAAATTTTGTGAGTTTCTGTAAGTATGTAACGTCCTGTTTTTGCGTCGTGCTCTTAAAAATACCTGATTTGAAGTAAGCCAAGGAGAGCACGCGTAATTGCAGTGGCGGGACCTCTTTTATTGATGTCCGGCCTTGACAGTGGATATCCGACCGTTGAGAAACAGATCAAGGTCGCTGATTGAAAGTGACAAGACCGTGGCCTAGATAAGAGTAGGACTGACCGCCTAACCTATATCTGGGTCATCAACCCGATACAGGGAGGTAGTTATTACAGATGGTGTCAGGTGTGGGGTGAACTATACCCTCGACTAAGGTTCTTACGGATGATGTCAAGTAGACTAAAGTCCTTATAAATAGTGTCAGAAATGTGTTAACGATTATCGGAAAAGTTCGAGAGATAGGAAAAAGTAAGAAATCGGTCGAACAGTGAGATTTAGAAGGCCACACAATGCCTCCGACTCCACCGCCAGGTGCAGTAGGCGATATAGCTTCCCCCATTAACCTTAGCTTAGAAAACTTGCCAGTTTTTAGTGGAAATTCGAGTATATCAGACTTTATAAAGACGATAGATGAAACGATAGCTCTAACTCAATGGTCAGGCACTAGAACTACTGCTCTGGTTCGCCTGCGATTACGCGGGATCGCTAAACAACTAGTAGAATCAGATGAGACGTTAAAAGCAACCACAGACTGGGCTACACTCAAGAGAGGATTAATTAATCAATTCGGAGCTCTGAAAATCCCTGGTCAAGACAGACGAAACTTTACCGAATGCAGGCAATTCCGTGGAGAAACTAGCAAAAATTTTCTGGCGCGCCTCAAGGTAAACGCTGCCAAATTGACCAGTTTGACAGGCGTACAAGCTGTCGACGACGTATTAGCGCAGAGGCAAGAGGCCGAAGTAATCACTCAGTTCACGATGGGATTACTGGACCCTATTAGGAAAAAGGTACTATTTGCAGGTCCGACTACATTGCAGCAGGCGCTGGAAATAGAGAAAGGAGAAGTAATCGAAAAGATAGTAAACCCCGCTACGAGGCAAGTAAGATCGTCAGAGATAGACTACAGGAAGTATTCTCAAGAAGGCACTAGCAGTTCTTACAGAGGAAATGACAGAGGTCAGAACCGACGCCCGGATTACGGCGCCGCAAGGCACAAGCCAATATATAGGAATACCCGTCCCAGTGGCTACGGACGAGGCGCTACGCACAAACAAAACGAATGGGACAAGCCAGGTTATGTTATGTGTACTTTCTGCGGTAGAAATGGCCATAACGAAAATAATTGCTGGAAGAAACGAAGCGTATGTTTCGAATGCAAATTAGTGGGTCACCGAGCGAGTGAGTGCCCAACTATGCAGAGACGGAGCGAGCCCAATGCAAATAATTCTCGGAGAGATTTAAACGAGGATCCGACTCCTTGTGTCCCCAGTACAAGAGTCGGCAGAGACGAAAGCAATTAAAAAGGATGGGATGGACTAAGGTATTTGCGTGCACAGATACCCTCGTCCAGAGCAACACCGTAACTATAGAAGTTGACGGGAATTACAGAGATATGTTGATAGACACTGGTGGGCAATGCAGCTTAGTATCGGCTAGCATTGTAGAAAACAAAGAAATTTTCCGAGGTAATGATTATGACTTGCGTGATGTGCAAGGGAATTTAATCCCGTGTAAAGGATACACTAGGATGAAGTTGAAGTTCGGTGAGGATCGGATAATCGAACACACTTTCAGAGTAGTAGAGTTGGACGAACTTACTACTAGTATAATACTTGGTTTAGACTTTCTACAGAAGTATAGAGTGAAGATGTGCTGGTCGACCAACAAAATGTTTTTATTGGACCAAGAGATTGAACTTAGAGATGAAGCGCAGCGTATATATGAAGTAAAAGGGGCAGAGAGAACCCTAGAGAGGTTGAAGAAATTGGAGAAAGGTTTAGAGAACATAGAGGAGAAATTGGATTCTGGTATGAAGAAGTTGTTAGAAAGGTTCCAGGTGAACGAAGCACCTCCACTGCGGAGTTCACCCGGATCGGAAGGAAGTGGAGAGCCTTCTAGTCCCTTGCGGAGTGAATTTTTTCTAACACATTTTCCGCTAGAGATCCCTGAGGAAGGTTGTTCAAGGGCCGAGACGAGAAGATTTGACTGCTCCTGTCTCAGAGGTCGAATGAGGAATCCGGCATGTGAGCGGGAGTGCGACTGCCAGGATATATGTGATGGAGAGATCTGGTAATGGAGGGAGAGAACTAGAAGCAGAGGAGCAAAGAGGTAGGCATGTGACTTGTCCGTTGGCGGAATCACACCTGCTTTTCAATCCAGCTGCATCCCAGGGAAGTCTCCAAAACGAGTGTGCCTCACGGATTATCCGTTTGCGGAGCCGTGTCACTCTCAATTCGGAGAGGGAATGAGGCAAGGAGCGATTGGACAGAGAGGTAGGTCTGTGCTATTTCCGTATGCGGAAGTACAGCTACCCCTAGTCCAAGATGTACCCCAGGGAACCCTTCAAAGAGAGCAAGGACCGCGGAAGTATCCGTTAGCGGAGCTAAGTAGGACGAAGCCCGAATCAGGTGGAAAGTACGATGGAAAAATTTCAGAAAGTAAGGTGAGATACGAAACCCCTTATAGAGGGGAGAAAAAGAAAGAAGAGTTCAGTCCGAGGAAAATTAAAGAGGAAATAATTGAGGAAGAAAGGAATTATGAAGCGCCCTGTATAGAAAGAAGAAACAAAAAAAAATCTAAGGCAAATTTGCACAAGAGAGAGACATGTTGTAATACCCCCTGTATACGAGAACAGCGGGACGAGATAAATAATTTAAATATAAAAACGACGCCAGCGTACAGCAGATCGATAAATGAAAAGAATAGCGAAGATATGATTCAAAATAATAATAAATCGATAAAGATACGAGAAAATGACGAGGAATCCCCAGGAATGCTGGAATCTTGCACGAGATATCCAAGCGAAGATAACGACCCTAATTGCGATAAGCCAACAGACGGTCGAGAGCGGAAAAAAAGGAATAATCACTGCCGCGAACAGAATGAATCGACGAGCAACCAGGAGCGCATAAATTATTCCGGTAACAGAAAGTCAACAGTTCAGTCGACGGAGGCGGCGCCGATATTCAACGAGAGAATAGGATCCATAGGCGCGTACGCATGGGTAAAAGAGGATATAATTATTCCGCCGCGAACGAAAGTAATATGTATAGCACATATTTCTACTGGTTTAAAAACGAAAAATATTGTAGTGACTGACGAAGAACGAATAAATGGGTTGTTGGTTGCTAGAACTGTAAATCGGAATACAACACACATTCCGATTATGCTGATTAACGTGTTGGATAAAGAAATAAGGGTGCCCAAGAAGCATAAAATTGCCAGAATACACGAAACAGATACCGATGAGCGCGGAACAGAAGAAAGGTATACCAAACTAATAGGGCAAGTTAAATGTAAACAGGCAGAAGAAATTTTAGCATTGTTAAAGCTAGATACCGTCGAAAACTCAGATCAAGAGAAATTGCAAAAACTAGTAAAAGAATACTTAGATGTTTTTCATTCACCCTCGCAGAAGTTGACATGCACTAGTTTAGTAAAGCATAGGATTATCACGGAGGATGTGCCTCCTATAGCGAAAAGGCCTTATAGGATACCATACCAAAGAAAACATGTAATGGATAAAGAAATAGGGGATTTGTTAAATGATGGAATTATCAGGAATTCTAGTAGCCCATGGAGCGCACCGGCGATCCTAGTAGAAAAGAAGACCCGGCCTGGACAGGAGGCCCAATATCGGCTATGTGTCGATTTTCGATGTTTGAATGCGGTAACCAAGACAGACTATTATCCGTTACCCCATATACAGGATACGTTAGATCAGCTGAACGGCACAAGCATTTATAATGTGATGGACTTGGCTCAAGGCTACTATCAAATAGAGATGCATAAGGATGATATAGAAAAGACGGCGTTCTCGACACCTTACGGGCACTATGAATTCACTCGTATGGTAATGGGACAGAAGAACTCAAGTTCCACATGGAGTAGATTAATGAACACAGTCCTAACAGGTTTGACAGGCACAGAGTGTCTTGTGTATCTGGACGACATTATCATTTTCAGTGGAGACAATATCGACGAGCACTTGGAAAGGTTGAAGCACGTATTCGATAGAATGAGAGAAAGCAATCTGAAGTTCAAACCTGCCAAGTGTAAGTTCATGCAGTCTGAAGTGAAATACCTAGGGCATATCATCTCTGCCAAAGGATGTCAGGCTGACCCGGAGAAAACCATGGCCATAGACAAATACCCGCGTCCCAAAAACGTTAAAGAGATACGTTCCTTTTTAGGACTTTGCGGTTTTTATCGCCGATTCGTTCCAGATTATGCAAAAATGTCTCAGCCCATAACCCATCTAACGAAGAAAGAAGTCAAGTTCGAGTGGGGCGAGAAACAAGAAGAAGCCTTCCAAAAGCTAAAAGAAGCATTGGTGAAGCCCCCAATATTGAAGTACCCAGATTTTAGTAGACCGTTTATTGTGGTGACCGACGCGTCAGGCACGGCGATCAGTGGCGTGCTGTGCCAAGAATATGATAACTTTGAACACCCAATATGCTACGCGAGTAGGACTTTAAATTCAGCAGAAACGCGGTATTCTACCATTGAGAGGGAATGCCTTGCTGTGATATACGCGGTTAGGAAATTTCAGTGCTATTTAATCGGGACCCACTTTTCAATATTTACAGACCATCGTCCATTGTTATACCTATTAACAATAAAGGACCCCAGTTCACGTTTGGCAAAATGGAGTATGGCCCTGTTAGAATACTCATTCACAATCCGACACCGACCCGGTAAAATCAACACGAATGCGGACGCACTATCGCGAATAACCCTAGATGGAATTGAAGTCACGAGCGAAACAGAAATTAAAACCCCCAAGAAAAGAAATCTGAGGAACGACGCTGGACCCGAGAACGCACCCCAGGTAGTACGGAGTGCGAGACGCGTGGCGAAGGTAAACATCGATAAGGAACCTACCATAATCCCCGAGAGTATTTATGACCTGGATGAGATAAGGCGATTACAGGCCGAAGATAATGAAGTAATGATTTTATTAGAGCAGATGAATAGGAACCCAGAAGAATCGAATTATTATATGAATGAAGGAATATTGTTTGCTAAGAGAAAGGCAGATGAGCGTAAGGACGCGATTTTTGCCCCATTGGCGATCAGAAAGAATTTATTAAGATTATATCATAGAAACCCCTTTTTTGGACACGCCGGAGTAAGTAAAACATTGGCGGCTGTACAGCGCGATTTTACTTGGCCTAGAATGATGAAAGATATCACGGATTGGTGCAATGAATGTCACGAGTGTCATCTCTACAAAACACCTGCCCAGAAACCGGTAGAAATGCAGAAAGTATTTACCCCGTCTCGAGTTTTTGAGCTCGTAGCAATGGACATCGTGGGCCCTTTAAATGTAACTTACGAAGGAAACCGTTACATTTTAACATTAATCGACCATCTAACTCGATATCCAATTGCTATACCGATGAGAAATATGACGGTTGAAACGGTGGCCCGAAACTTCGTGAAAGAGGTCATTCTACAATATGGTACGCCCCATTACATATTAACAGATCGCGGTAGCCAGTTCACTTCTAATATGTTCGCCCAAATTTGTGCACTATTAAATATAAGAAAATTGCAGACTTCAGCTTATCACCCGGCGGCTAATGGTATCATTGAGAGATTCCATAGACATTTTAAGGAAACCTTGTCACAACTAGTGACAGAACATCAAATGGATTGGGACGAACAACTAAGTTACACCCTAGTAGCTGTCAGGAATTAAGTACATAGCGCAACGCAAGAGACACCCCATTATTTGATGTATGGACGCGATATGATCATGCCATTTCAATTAACATTACAACAGCCGCAACTAAAGTATAATATAGACCAGGATTATATAGCGGAGTTCACTGTACGTATGCAGACCGCACACGAGAAGGCGAGAATAGCTTTAGGAAAGTCCGCTGCAAAAAGGAGGACGATATTCAATAGAAAAGCCAAATTGAGAGAGTACCCAGTAGGTGCGAGAGTTTATTTAAAAATGCCGCCAGTGACGAAACCGAGGCATAAGCTGTCTCGGAAGCTATCGCCTCGTTGGACAGGCCCTTATAGAATATTAAAAAAATTATCCCCTGTGAATTATGAGATTCAGTTGATAGGGAAGTTTAAGAGGCAAGTGGTACACTCAGAAAGATTGAAAGTGTTTAGAGGAGACAAAGGGACAATAGCCCCGGAAGAAATAGAGGAAGATAAGAAAGAAGTGACGGAGGCGACGGAGAATAAAGGAGACATCGACGTCGAAAATCCGGAAGAAACGGGAGATCGGACTTTTATAGACCAAATTCCGATTGTACTAGAGAATAGGCCAGGAAACGAAATTCGACCCCCAGCAATAGAGGAAGCACCCCGCGAGAATGCACCAAGGGAAGAACCTGTACCCAGGAGACATACCCGGTCTCAGGGACCTGTCCCCGTGCAACCGTGGATATGGAACGGTCGAAGACAATAGTGAATATACGATAAAAGAGGATATATAAAAAGAAACGATATATGGAGGTTATTGAAGTAATATTAGATAATTAAATAGTAAGGAAATAAGAAACGGATAGAATTAGGTTATAATAAGAAAAGAAGGAAAGTATGAAAGAAGACTAACCGTACCCATTGTTACAGTACTGTTGTGGTCGCAACTTGGAGGACAAACGGTACGAGCGAAAATGATAGCATATAATTGAGAAAGTCCCGAGACGAATATATCGGCAATTTCCCTGAGAGACGTACCTGATTGTCCGAAAATACCGGATGCATACGAAACCAGAGAAGTAAGAGTACTTATTATGGAAAGATCAAGGTATGAAAATATACAAGTAAAAGTATGTTTGATTGAAATCACTCAATTTATGATGACGTGTGGAATGTTTTCCCACAATTCACTGTTACCTGACAGTCTAATGTCTTATGTGAAAATAATAGGAAGGACAGAATGCCTGAAAATACATGAAGTATACGAGTACCGAGGATTCGCATCAACAGTAGTAAAGTGCAAGCGAATGCCTCCCAGACTACATCAATAGTATTGGCCGGAACACTAAAAGATAATGGCGAATGCGCGGGTACTGAATACCATTTTCAAGAAAGGAAATTTGAGAACGTGGTTGTAATCGCTAATATTAAAATAATATTGCGAGATTATTCCGCAACAGCCAAATTGGAGACTAACTCTATAAATTTAGCGAACGGACTTAGTTGCGAATTTAACAAAGGATATTGCGAAGACGCCTTTGAAGGAGAAATAGCATGGGATCCTGTTCCTGAAAAGAAATGCCAGAAATACGGTAGATTATACGAAGGCAAGGCAACTATGATAACTGAGCAACTGTCCCCTCAAATCGTGCAAACTTTCGTAGTCGTAGAGGATCGTGCGCGCATTTTCGCGTTGCAATTGATAGAAACAACAGAAGTATGCAGTTTTAAAGTATGGAACTCAGAACATCCCAGAATAATTGTGCTCGAGTCAACAAATAATATATCGGTATCTTATGCCGAATGGTTGATAACTCATAGTTCACCAACTTCTGATTGGATCATTTATATAAACTCTAAATTCCTTTACGTAGAAGTATCTTTTAAGCGTCAGATGAATACGGCTCTTGCTGAATCAGTTAATAGGAGATGTATACTCCGAAATGAGATCCTAAGAAATCGATTATCTTTAGCACGTCAGTCAAAAGACATGGCCGCGTTAATTTTAAAAAATGAGCCAGGTTATATCGCTCGTATGTCCGGCGAAGTAATGTACATAATGAAGTGTATACCAGTAATTGTAAGCATTAGGCGAGATAGGAACTGTTATCAAGAGTTACCTGTAAATTATAACAATCAAAGTATGTTTATGGCCCCTCTCACGAGGATTTTACAAAGATTTGCTCAACAAATCGAATGTTCACCTGTGGTACCTCCCATCTTCTTTATTGAAGGTAGGTGGTTGGCCTTGGATCCGTACCCGTCTCCAATCGAGGCACCCGAAGTGATAAGAATTGGCACAGATGAAGAGATAAAATTTGATAAAATCCGCAACATCGCTCAAGATGGGATTTATACGAACGCCGAAATGAGACAAGCCCAAGAAAATCTAATGTTCACAGCAGAGAGGAATGCGATCCATAGCATTCTACTAAGTCGCATTTCAGGACGAAATGTGTCCAGTCAAGGGTTTAGCCCGATTAACATGTTTTCCGAAGTGGAATTGGAAAAATTAGCGGCGTCAACGGAGAGAAAGATATATAATTGGATGATTACATTAGGCGATGTAACAAGCTGTGCGAATAGGAGTTTATATTTGCATAAGAATAATGAAGTTCGTAATCGAAACTTTCATAAATGCGATGGCGTTACGCCAGTTGAAAGGATGTTCGATTTACGTATGTTTTGCGATGTGGGATAGTTTAACGATGTTTGTGTTGAATCAACACCACCAAAACAAATATAGTGATGATAAGGCCGCCGAAGAAAGCAAAGGAGATAAA
This sequence comes from Chrysolina haemoptera, assembly GCA_958298965.1. Classification (NCBI taxonomy): domain Eukaryota; kingdom Metazoa; phylum Arthropoda; class Insecta; order Coleoptera; family Chrysomelidae; genus Chrysolina; species Chrysolina haemoptera. The sequence goes on along the minus strand of OY282593.1, from coordinate 14,343,838 downwards.
AAGCGACCCGAAAGAAATATTCAGTTGCCCTCAGAGGCTAATGAAACAATAACGACAGTTCCAATCAATGATGAAGAACACGGTAGAATCAAAACAAACCCATTTGGAAGTTCGTATTGGAGATATGCTGATGTATAATGAGAGATGACGAAAGAAAATAATGAGCGGGACGTAATTTTCAAAGGGATAGTAGATAGGAGTAATGTGGAAATTGTTTGGATACCATATAAGTTAGTATAAGTTATTTATAAGATAGTACAGGGTGTAATAAAGTGCACGATAGTATGAGACCCCGGTAACTGAACCTTATAATTGCCCTCCTTATAAAAGCAAAAGAAATCTAAATAATTTTAGTATTCTCAGAGACGCGACTGTGAGTATTAGAAACCCGTCGAGCAACAACTAATAGAATAAACACGAAGTGAGTAAAAGAAAATTAATCAAAAAACAAGTGTTCGGAAACTAAAAACCGAGAAGTGCCGACATAAAATAAGAAAGACTAATTACGCGAATAAAGTGCGGAAAATGGAAGCGCTGTTAGAATCACTAAATTACGTGAGTGACCCCGCGTGTCGTCGCGACATATTACAGGTAGTGCTGCGACACCTGATAAGGGAAATCGACCTTTTACCCGTGGTCGCCTTCAGGGAAGACGTCCGAGTAAGAAGGAGCACCGTCTTATCCATGTATGTGGTAGGACATGTGGCCTATGCTAGGGCCCTAAGCGAGCTCGGAATCGAGGCGTGTGACTGTGCCTGGTGTCCACCGCCCATGACGAGGTTGTACCCCAATCATCCTCACCCATACGCCCGGCCGGAGCCAGGATATCTAGAGATAGGACCTCTAGAGCCCCGTCCTCGAAGTTTCGGAGCTCACGAGAATGCCCCCATGGCATTTATACCCCCCAGGACCTATGAGAGAGGAGGTAACGATGTGGATGTTACCCCAAGGAACAGAGACGTCCCTGCAACGAGCAGCAATCTGGAGGATGCCGGATACGTGTCAGACCCTGCCGGTCTGTCAGCTGGTGTAATAGCACAACCGGATCCCCTGAGAGAACCGCTCCCATCCCCGGACGACGGCGTTGCTGACATGGATGAGGACAGCAATCCCCTGTACGCCCGCATTTTCGCGGCCACAAGAAGAGTCTTGGTTGGCCCAAGAGGAAAACTCCTGGTCGTCAAGGAACGATCACTAGAGCGACGTCCCGATGAAGACGCCCAGTAGCGACCGTACGTTACCTGCGTACCGTCGGAAAATTAATGAGAACCGACAACAATATATATTGTCGTATATGTAACCACTAGTTGTTTATGTTTTTTTTTAGATAAATTGTAACCAAGCATGACTTGATAATAGGATTAAGGCATGTTGTACAACCTCCGCCAGAGATATCGAATTATATAGAAATTAAGGCATGTAAAAATTAGCGTATTAGTAAAATTTCAGCCTACGAGAAAGTGATATTGTTCGATAAATTTATATTAAATAAAATTATCTCTTCATCGGTAATGGAGGATTGTCAGATTCGTAAAAATCAAGTAATCTATAAACTAAATGATAACTGCGAATCCTGAAAATATTTGTAATACTTCGCGAAATTATCTTACAATAAATTTTCACCAAACGCCAGTCTGGTCACATAAGTAAGAGAGAGAAGGAATAACGCGCGTGGAAAGAAGCATTGACCCTTCGATCAAAGTTAGGCAAAACAATCGTAGATAAAGGAACACGTGCAACCTAATTATGCTGTTTGTTAGCAATAAACACCCATTAATCAAACCGATCAAAGGCACCGCGGACAGATAGCGATGTCGAAACAACACCAATTAAGCGAGAGGTGTGGCTAGCACCCCCCCTTGGAGCGAGAGTATAAATATCGCGGGATGCGAATAAACGACATGATTCTACCAGTATCAGTCCATCCGATGTTAGTCTAATAGTATTATTCTAATCCAGTACAGTTCGAGTAATGCAGAAGTAGTCAAAAGTAAAAACGCTAAAATGGTTATTAAATAGCGAAATAAGATAAATAGTAGCGATGTCAGTGTTCGGTGTGTATTTCGGCGAGATATAAACAGTGATTACGAAAATGAAACGAATTGTAAATCCAAATTACCGGTCGTAAAAAGAGAATCCATATTTAAATTCGAAGTATAAAGACAACAGAACCGAGTTCAAAACCCGTTAGACAGAAATATCGGAAGTGAAACAAATTATAATAAAAACGAGAGCAATGCTTAACCCCGTCGGAGAAACCTTCGAGTTAATGAAAGCCGCAGTTGAACTGATAATTAAACCGATGGTCACAGTGATATTGTGCCGTAAGTAATGAGTAGATTGAATCTAAATATCCTTTAAATAATTCTACGTTGATAACTAAACAATCCGTTTTCGAATAAATATGCGAAATGTGTTTGATTATTATGTGTAATCTTCATATAAGTAGGTAGTAATGATTGCCAGATAGGCATGATGTGTATTTCTCAGTCATCTCCCTCACATAAGGTCAATGTATTCTGATAAGATATTTTATATTAATTGTAACATTTTGATTGCGCGTTTAGCGCTGATGTATGAAATGGTTTTCGGACAGGTTACCCTGTTCCTAATGTGTGTAGTAGCTATATTTTTACCTGATCTATTGTTCTGTTGATAATGTGTCGCGCTGTGTTCGCAAAATATATGTATTAATGATATCAAGACAATCTGTTCAGCATATCGAAGATATTCTCTGGCCCATGGTTTAGTTGTAAGAAATAGCCAACAGGATATTCATAGTTTTGATAATGTTTAGGAGTTATTTGCTCATATCTATGACTGACTTGCGTAAGAAAGCGAAGTGAGATTTCTCTGCAATAAATCTTATTAAAATATAGAAAACGAAGTTCCGTCATTGGACATATTTACTAGGTTATGATATTTTTAATTTAAATAAACTTATAAAAGTTCATTGCCCGTGTTTAATTCCGATAATCGGTCATCTAGAGGTCTTAGTCGAAAAATAGTAATGCTTGCAAGATTTCAGCCGCTCGAAATTTTGTGAGTTTCTGTAAGTATGTAACGTCCTGTTTTTGCGTCGTGCTCTTAAAAATACCTGATTTGAAGTAAGCCAAGGAGAGCACGCGTAATTGCAGTGGCGGGACCTCTTTTATTGATGTCCGGCCTTGACAGTGGATATCCGACCGTTGAGAAACAGATCAAGGTCGCTGATTGAAAGTGACAAGACCGTGGCCTAGATAAGAGTAGGACTGACCGCCTAACCTATATCTGGGTCATCAACCCGATACAGGGAGGTAATTATTACACACTAGATAAATGCGTATTTGGACTTATCAAAATTAAATGGGACAGAATTTTGGTTGATCATGGAAAATCTGAAATGGGAAAGTTTTCTGGACGTTTGACCAGACATAAGTTTTCAGAATTGTTAAAGATTGTATGGGAACAAGGCATAATTCCAAAAAACATAATTTCAGGCTTCGAATCCACTGGAATTTTTCCAGTTATTTCTCTGAAGTTTTCCGACAAATATTTTGATCCAAATTTATTGCGAAAGTATAGAGAAAAACAAAGCATTTCTAGTAACCAGGAACTAGGGAACCTTTCTGGGGCATTACCTGGAGCCTCGACGAGCCCAAATGACCAGATGGAATCAGATGGACCCATATTGACAAGTGACCATAATTTACCTGAATCAGAACTCCAAGATGCCACCATAGTAGTTGAGACTGCAGAGAAAAATCCCAAAGACCTTTCTCCCAATGCTATCATTAGTCTATTCTCCCAGAAACTGAATGAATGTGTTGAAAATTCTTCAAAGCCATCGGGTAGTGGTGAGAATAAAAAAGTTATTCCGCGATTAAAACAATCTAGATATGGAGAAGTTTTAACGACAACAGAAGTTATGACGACGCTCAAAGAAGCCGAAGAGAAAAAGAAAGTTAAGCAGATTAAAGGAAAACGTGTAACTAGCTGTTCCAAGAAACCCGAAGACGATAATTCTAAACAGAGGAAGATATCAAAAACAAAGAAGAAGAAACCAAAGAAACATATTATTTCATCTGATAGGGAAGAAAGTGTTGCTAGCTCAATTCATTTGACAAACGATTACTCCGATGACGATATGCTCCCACTTAGCTCATTTGTTCAACCAAAGCCTGTTGATTATGAAGAAGTCAAATGGGAAGACATTAATACAGATGTATTTCTTCTTGTGAAATTTGCTGGAGGAGCTAGAAAAGCGACTCATTACAAATATGTCTGTGTAGTAAAAGGAAAAGATGACGAAGACGGCGAAATTGCTATTGTGGGATTGCGAGCGCTCAATACAGCCTGCTGTGATTTTTACATTAATGAGGTTGTGGAATCTTTCATACAAATGGACATGGTGGTAGCCATTCTTCCTCAGCCTGAAATTAAGTTCGAAAAACGAAAATTGATTTATTCTTTTCCTGGAACAATAGATGTCTTCGAGAAACCATAATAATTATGTATATGATATATGTATATGTATGATTTTATATATTTATTATGTGTTAGAAAAACATTTGTATTTCGCTTCTAATAAAAAATGGCATTATAGGAAAGTAGATTTATTGTTCACATTTTTTTTTATCATGGGGCAAATGTAAACAACCAAATTACGACTTGAACTGATGCGAATTAGTTTAACTGTGATCATTTGTTCATATTACCCCACCTATTTGAATGCAGGAGTCAATACAGAATAGTTATTTCGTTTACATTTACCTCGAATTTTGTTTACAATCACCCCAATATTCTCAAAAACGAAAAAAAATCCGGGGAATTGTAAACATTGAATAGCTTTTTTAAAATGAATCTAATAACGTTCACAATTGAAATTCAGGTAGAATATACCATAGAGTATATCCTTATTCAAAATGAACACTTTATATTAAATACTTTCCAATTCACGATTGGAGGAAACTTACTTTATCAAAACTGTTTACACTGTTTACAGTTCCCCCGATTGACCCTATATTAAAAAATGAAACACCAACCGGTTTGAGGCAGCCAGGCAGATATATTCTATTGTTAAAGAAGTTGTATTGGCGGGTGGTTTACTAGTAGTACACAGAGCTATATAATATATAAATATAAATACAACCAAATAGCTCACCTAAAATAAAATGCGGGTGCAAGTCGACGAGGAATACTCGGGCTCTGAACCCCTAGCAATTTTTTTAGCAATGGTATCAAGTCAGTCCTCGCGAAATCTCTAGAAAAACGAACCGGCATTCAAAGAAAAAACGCATTCCGAACATAGCGTGCAAAAATAATTCAAAATGCTTACGGACAGACACCGGCCTCACCTGGCGGAACGGATAAGCTCCGCGGCAATTCGTCTAGTACTCTGCTACGCGAAAAAATTGGTACCAAAAAACACTTGGCGGAAACGCCCACAGATGTCCGTAGGTAAAGATAATTTAGAATTTTATATTTATCGAAATTAATATAACAGTGACAAATTCCAATACAACATTCTAGTAAATATGACACAACACTATGGATTTGCTACACACACATGTTTTACTCACTATCGCTGCATACAACTGACTGAACAATGGCGGGAATAGATTCAGGTATTGAATCAGAGACGGCTCCAGCGATTCAAACGTGTTACATAAACGGGTACATTGCAGTGGACGAAATGCTTTAATTTCAAAATATTTTCGATTTGTAACGGTCTTTTTTTTTAACTGGGCAAAAAGGCGGACGTCACTATGGCGCGTCGGTTGTTGAGCTTTACTATTCTCTCTAACAGGTGCCTCGGGCGCCAGTTATTTAAAGTGCACTATTTTATGATAACAAATTCGCACAAAATGATTTCTCCACCGCTTTTCGGATATTCTCGCGATCAGTTTCCTGCCAACGGGCAACCAAACGCCTTAGGGAAACTGGAGAAAACGGCACTCAAATACCACCCCTTCCTGCTATCGGGCAAACAAACGCCTTGGGAACACTTCACTGAGAAAATTGTTTTAAATTTGCAATGTATTTTCAATGCTTAGAGTGGAATTTTATTTCAGATTTATGAGAATTTTACTTCTATCGTTCAAATTTTAAACTGCAAAATGTATCTATACGCAATTGAAATGATATTTCATTTAGCGCGTAAGATTTCCTTCGATCTAATAAAAAAAGTTGTGCGAATATCCCGCAACTAGGGGAACATCCACCTCCAACTGAAATGTACATCCGTCTTGGCGTAAATTTCCGCGTTGGTTGCATAATTACGCATCCACAGCGTAAAGTCAACCACTACACGTTCCTGTTCATTTCATTCTTGAATTTCTTGTTTGTGCCGTTGAAGCTCAGTTAAGCTAATTATAGCAAGGAATAAATAAAAAGTTTATATTGTGCATTGCATCGTCAATAAAAGGTAAGTGAACTTTATTAGAATAATTACATGATATTTACGAAATTGCATTCAGGTTTCTTCTGTATGATATGTAATTGTCTGATGAAATTAAGAAACGTAACCTTAAAATCATGATGCATTTTGTGGGAAACACCGATAGTATGTGTTGAGTTCGGTACCTACATATGAAAAATGACTTAAACATCAAAACTTTTTATTTCGAAAGGTGATATGTTTTGAAACGTGTAACTTTTGATTAATAAATCCCAATTTATTAGTCCGGGAAGCAGCGACAGAAAATTTGCACATATTTCTACAAAGCTAGTTTTTTGTCAATTTGTTGTTTCGATGTAACAAGTGAACAAAATGAGATTCTACCATTCCAATGATGTTGCGTTCATATACAGTGAGTTTCAAAAGTTTCAACCATTTATTATGAATGAATTTTTATTATCGATTTGTCAGAAAATTTTATTCTTCATAAAAATTGGTGCATTGCAGAATAATTGCATATGTGTTATCAAAATTTCAAGTTACCAAACAGTGTACAGGGGAGAACAAAAAATAGAAATTTTGAAAAAGTATATCTTTATTTATGACATTAGCAATAAATTGTATTCAAAGAAGCTGTAGAAAATTGAAACAACATCAAAAATAGTGTTCAAATTTGAAATCACAGGTAGTTTAGTTTAGAAGGTAGTTTAGACTTGATCAAAATTTTATTTTTGGTTCTCTCCTGTACACCGTTCGGAAATATAGAATTTTGATAACTCAAATACAAGTACTCCTTAATTCACCAATTTTTATGAAGAATAACATTTTCTGGCAAATCGTCAATAAAAAAGTTTTCCCGAATAGTGCAAATTTTTGAAACTCACTGTACTTATATGAACGCAACATCATTGGGGTGGTAGACTCTCATTTTGTTTTCTTTTTATATCAAAACAACAAACTGACAAGAAACTATAGCTTTGTAGACGTATGTGCAAATTTTCTGTCGCTGCCTCCTATACTATATGAGGAAAACCAATAAATTCCTCGGTCTTTTTTCATCTACACATACTTACTTTTTTTTTTAGAGAATGTTGGCTGTTGTTGGATTCAATTGTGATACTTGCCCTTATGAAATTAAATCAAAAAGGGATTTGTCAAGACATACGTCTCAACACATTATTGCTGATCGAGAAATAAACTGTCCCTTCGAAATTTGCAAAGCAACTGGAACGATATATCGCAATATCAGTACTTGGAGAAGTCATCTGTTTCGAAAGCATTATGATATGAGCGTTGCTAGTGCTGGGGCGGAGGACATGAATGATTCCGACGATTTCAATGAAACCTCAGACAATAATGAGTTCCATTTATTAGAAAGTTTAAAGAAATCTGATGATAATGATTCTTATATAAAATCTGTTTCTTCTTTGTATTTAACATTACAGGCTAAATATTTTCTTACTGACCGAGCGCTAACAGCTGTTGTACAGGGTATTAACGATATGAATGAAATATCGAATGAAATATCGAATGAAAATAAAAAAAAACCTTGAAGTTGAAGTACAATATAAATATTTCCGACGATGATTTAAAAAATTCGAATTTATTAACTTGCGCTCATGGTGCTCAGAGAGACTTGAGAACACCGTTCATCCGAAAAAAGTATTACCGGAAGAATTTTAAATATGTTGCTCCTAAATAAAGAAAAGTTTTTCTTTTATGTCCCTATCTTGGAATCGTTGAAAGTATTATTACAAAATAAATATGTTTTGAATTGCTGCTCAATTCCTGAACAAAAGAATAATTATGCGCAGTATTTCAGACGGATCGGCTTTCAAAAATAATAAATTTTTCAACAATCATCCTGCGAACCTCGGAGTTATTATGTTTCAGGATGCATTTGAACTCTGCAACCCATTGGGATCATCTAAAAACAAACACAAAACAGTTGGTATTTATATAATTCTCGGAAATTTGCCCACCTATTGTTGGTCGAGAGTTGACAATATTTTATTAGTTGCTTTAGCCAAGGAAGTTGATGTTAAGTATTTTGGAATATCCACCATATTTGATATCATAGTCAAAGATTTGAAAGAATTCGAAACGTGTGGCATCAATGTTGGTGAATACACTTTCAAAGGTTCTTTGTTCGCAATGTTGGGGGACAATCTGGGTAGTCATCAAATTGGTGGCTTCTCAGAGAACTTCAGTAAGACATCGTATATTTGTAGGTATTGTAATACTGAGAAAAAAAGATTTCAACGGGAAAATGGGAGAATTTAAGCTGCGTTCTGTAGAATCTTATGAGTTAGATTTGGAAATGAAATTAATTACAGACGAAAACCAATATAAAGGAGTTAAAAGTAGTTCTGTTTCGAACTCTTTAACAAACTTCCATGTTTGTGCATCTGGTTTGCCACCTTGCTTGGCACACGATATATTCGAGGGCGTCGTACAATATGACGAGATGCCAGCATTATATGATTTGATGAAAAAAAAGTATTTTTCATTAGAAATATTGAATACCAGATTTAACTCCTTAAAGGTAAACGGAGCGTCCATACACCTTCGTTCAAAGAAAAATATGAAAAACTGCCAGGATCAGCACACGAAAATTTGTTGATGTTACAATTGGTTCCTTTCGCAATATCAAATTTATCAAACCTCTATAAAGGTTTCTACAAGTCAGATATTTTATTTGAAAGACCTCATTATAAAATATATTAAAATGCGTTAGCAGTTATTTCCAGATATAAACTTGAGACCAAAACACCACCATGTTGCATTATCCCCACTTAACTCTTAAATTTGGTCCATTGAAACACCTTTGGACGTTACGTTTTGAATCAAAACAAATATTTCAAAAATATAGTCAAACACTGTCCTAATTTTCGAAATATTCCATTTTCTTTGTCCGAAAAGCATCAAATGCTTCAAGCATTGCATGCTTCACAACCAAGTGTGTAAGAAGATAAAATTGAAGCAGTGAATGTCGTACAATTCGAAAATAAATACCATTCACTAGAATTTTGTGAGCTGGTTGAAAAACATTTTCAAATGAAACAATCACTATTTCTCAGTAAACATGTATCGTACAGAAGTATTGATTATGTTGAAAACTCTTTTCTATGTTATGGTAAAGACGATTACGGTAATTATTCGATAATTGAGTTATACTATAATGTCATTGATAAAAATTATAAGAAATTATTGTTTATTGGAAACTCTTTTATAATTTCATATGATTATTTCTACGGGTTATACAGGAAAATAAAAGATGGAAGATTAGTTTCATGTGTCCATGCAGAATTATTGCTAAATCTGAACCATTTTGTGAAAATTATTAGAAATGTTTAAACATTTTATCTCATGAATCATATTTATGTTTAATTGGAAAAACTTTTATTTGTCAATTTATCGAAAAAATTGTAATAAGGTCTTAGAAAAATCTGCTTAGTTTGTCTTAATGTTTCATATCAAATAGTTTATGTATCCATAGCAGTACATGGTTGAAAAAAGCTCTGGATTTCCTAGAAATATTGTTGATATTCAGAAATCAAAAATACGCTTTGGAGAATGAAATTAGGGTATTTTCGTTTGTTTGGCCTCAAAACGATTTTGAAAATCTTGAGAAAAAGTGATTTATTATAAACTTAAAATATTAAATAATGATATTGGGTTAGAAATTTAAAAAAAATATTGGCAATCTCACACACCAAATGATTATATTTTCAGCGTAATCTGATCGTAATAAGTATATCTACCATAATCATTCACATAATTTTCTTTTTATTTTATATGTCATCGGATCATAAGTTTGTGAAAGGCTGCGTAGAAATAAATGTTTTAGGAAACACAATTGTCATCTGCAACTGACAAATTCACATAATGCGACGATATATATACAGTGAGGACCAAAAGTCCGTCGCCCCCCCTATAACTTCTTTATTCTACATATTACAAAAAAATGTTAAATACATAAGTTGTAGGGTTTCATTCGATCTCTTTAATGATTTAAGTTTCATTCATACAGAGTGTCTCAAAAAAGCACGGTGACTTAGAAGGTAATTTTTTTAAATGGGATACCCTGTATTTCATTGCATTATTACATTCTACGTTGAATTCTGAACAAGTTTGATAAATGGTTTTCTATCAAAAAAATTAGTAGTTTTGGACTTATGAACACTTGTAAATAATTATTTCGACTACTTTTGCACCAGTTCACGAATAAATTAATGAGGTAGGCTATGCACGCTAGGCGCGTTTATTTTATCCATGACAACGAAAAAAAACTCTTATCTGTTTTTGCCAAATGTCATTGACATTTTGTAGGTTTTCAAAACTTTGTTTCAAACGGTTTTCCATTTCTCTTGTTGATTAATATGGCTCTTTCAGTAGCAGACAAAGTTGAAGCCGTTATCATATTTGGTGAAGCTAACCGAAATTACCACGCTGCTATTCGCATTTTCAATGAACGGTTTCCAGAACGTCCGATGTGTCGAAAATATCTGCAGAAATTGGTGGCAAAATTTAACCAAACTGGCACCGTGAAAGATGCTCCGAGATCTGGGAGGCCGAAAATAATTACGGAAGATGTTGAAATTCAAGTACTAGCCGAAATGGTAAATAACCCACAACAATCAACTAAGCAAGTAGCTGAGACATGTGATGTTTCTAAAACATCAGTAAAGAGGGTTTTAAAACAAAATAAATTCCATCCTTGCAAAATAAAAATTTTGCACCAATTGGTTGAAGATGATCCAGACCGGCGACTTGAATTTTGCGAGACCATGGCAGAAAGAATTGTTGCAAATCGACTTTATTTGCAACACATCTGCTTTAGTGATGAAAGCACTTTTAACCTAAATGGAAATGTGAATACCCAGAATTGTAGATATTGGAGTGATGAGAATACCCATGAATTCCGCGAGGGGCATACTCAATTTCCCCAGAAAATTAATGTTTGGGCTGGTATTTTAGGTAACCACATTGTAGGTCCCATATTCTTGGAAGAAAATTTAAATGGTCCCAGATACCTCCAAATGCTGCAAGACACAATAAGTCCCAGTATCGATGAGATCGTTGCGCAAAACCCACATGAATTTTACTTGGATGTAACATTTCAGCAAGATGGAGCGCCACCACACTATTTTCGGGAGGTGAGAAGTTACTTAGATGAAAGGTATCCAGGTAGGTGGATTGGACGTCGAGGTACAACAGAGTGGCCAGCTCGCTCACCGGACCTCTCACCGCTTGATTTCTTTCTCTGGGGCTATGTGAAATCCGTAGTTTTTAAGACAGTTTGTGGGTCGTTAGATGAACTGCGCCGTCGAATTATTGAAGTGTGTTCAGAAATAACACCTCAAACCTTGATTAATGTTAGGGAAGAGTTTACAACCCGACTATTTATGTGTCAAGAAATGCATGGTGGACATGTCGAACATCTTTTGAAATAGATAAAAAATCACCGTTTTTAGTTATAAATTAAAATATCTCTTCAATTTATTTATGGACTACCTTATTTGTTAATAAAATGTTTCAACTTCATTTGTACTATTTTGGCATTTGTACTTTGGCTCCATATTGTTTCGTGTATCTAGATGACATCATCGTGACCACTCCTACTTTTGAGCTTCATATTAAAACTTTGAAGGAAGTATATCGAAGACTTAAGAATGCCAATCTTACTATTAATTTAGATAAGTGTGAGTTTTGTCGGCCTTCTCTTGTTTATCTTGGTTTTGTTGTTGATCAACAAGGCTTGAGAACAGATCCTGAAAAGGTTTCTGCTATTGTTAACTATCCGACTCCCAAAAACACCACTGAAATTAAACGTTTGATTGATCTTGTAAGTTGGTATCGTCGTTTCATTAAGGATTTTTATTCCATTTGCTCCCCCATATCTGATCTTCTTCATGGTCAGAAAAAAGGCCAACCAATAACTTGGACTCCGGAGGCAGAGAGTGCTTTCGAGGAAATAAAATCTCGTCTTACTTCTGCTCCCGTGCTTGCTAGCCCTGACTTCACAAAACCCTTTATAATTCAATGCGATGCTTCAGATACAGGTGTCGGATCTATCCTATACCAAGAATGTGACGGCGTTGAACATCCAGTGGCGTACGCAAGTAAAACCCTTACTGCTTGTCAGCGAAAATATACAGTCACTGAAAAAGAGCTGTTAGCTGTCATTTTTGGCATAGAGAAGTTCAGAAGTTACATAGAAGGCACGAAATTTACCATTGAAACCGATCATGCTTCCCTTATTTATCTTCACAATTTATCTAACCCTTCTGGACGTTTGACCAGATGGGCGGTGAAGCTGTCACAATTTGATTTTACCATTAAACACCGTAAGGGTTCCTTAAATGTGGTGGCAGATGCCTTATCTCGTTCCGTTGCTGAAATTTCTGTTATCGACGTTTCTACCTTTCAGCCTGATGACTGGTATACTTCTTTGATTAAGAAAATCGAGGAAAATCCAGCAGCTTATCCTTCCTTCCGTGTCGAAAATGGTATTATCTACAAACATATATTTTCCCGTCACAATAAAGTAAGTAATCTTACTGACTGGAAAATTGTGGTACCTTCTGCCAATCGACAGGAAATTTTGAAATTCTACCATGATAGAGAAACGGCCGCTCATTTAGGAATATCTGAAACTTTTTCTCGCATCTGGCCTCATGTAAGAAAAGATGTTTATAAATATGTTAAAAAATGCCCGGTTTGTGCTGCCTGTAAAAGTTCAAATTTACCTCAAGCTGGTCATATGGGATCTTACAAAAATATAAATTTTCCTTTTCAATGTGTTTCCCCAGATTTATTGGGTCCTCATCCAAGGTCAAAAAATGGCAACCAATATGTTTTTGTTGTTGTAGATTGGTTTACCAAATATGTCTTAGTTCATCCTATGTCTAAAGCTACCTCGAAAGGTATAATCAAGTTCATTGAAAATAATGTGTAACGATAAAATCTGTCACATTGTAATCATCATATAACCAAATCATTTTACTAATATTAATAACAAAACATTTCAATAATATTAGTGCTTGAAGACATCTATCGGTCAGTAGTCAAACTTTCACATAGGCGATCTCTACAAATCGAATTTATAACCATATTACAACAACGAGATCTACTGTAAAACGGAGAAACTGCTAAGCGTGCAGAAATGCAGAACTTGACATTTAATAATGTTTTCGATTTGAGACAGATGGCAATGCCAATCCTAGATGAACAATAATGCGCATGACAAGAAAAATTTTAGTTCAGGAAGAAAACGATCGGCTTCCTTCTTCTGGTTTGAACCATCGAGCACGAGAGATCACAAATTTTCTTGTCCGATAGATATTTTCAACTTTTGATAAATAGATCAAATTATCTTACATACATTTTTCCACAAAAAGAGAAATGAGCGATGGCTTTCATTCTGTGAATTAACTACAGGTATGGATGAATTCCTATATTAATAATGTACAAGATTTTTCTATCATCTTCATATTTTTTTAAAATGGCTGTCCATGCTTTCAACCCATGAAATTTAATTATCTAGGTTCATCGAGGTTATCTTTTGGAATTATCCAAAGCTGAACTTGTTCTCAACAGGTATATTAATTAATAATCGTCAGTGGCGTGCTAGTTTTCGTTCACGTTGTCGTGAATGTAATCTACATAAAATTTTGTAATCTAAGAATTTGACTGCCGTTTCATTTTTGCAGCATTTTGAGTGAATCCTGAATTGAAATCCAGATCCATGATCAATTTATTGGTTCAGAGAGGACCCTAGGTGCTGGAACATATAGTTGAATCATTGGAACTCGTGGTCAATCACATGGTACCTTCTGCAGGATTAAAAACGACTGGGTGAGTATTGAAAAACACATTTTTATATATTTTTTTTCATAAATTGAATTTGAAGTGTGTCTTTCATGCCGCCCAGATGCGTTTCTGGTCTTAGAGGTCCAGTGACAAGTTCTGGAGAACAAAATTTTACCTCCAAGAAACTCTTTCTTGAAAATTTTTATATCTTTTATCGTTGAAGATATTATCTTCAAATTATATCTCATACCTGTCTCTTTGAACTTATTCTATCACAATTTTCTTGAGTTGGATTAAGGAAAGAAAAGCTATGCTGTAATTACCTGTGGAATTCATTCATATGTCCATATCTTTGTGGTGACCTTTTGTAATCACTCGTATCGTAATACCTTGGCGGTAACCTTTTGTAACCGTTCGTATCTCCATATTTTTGCGGTGACCTTTTGTAACCACTTGTATCTTAATATTTTGGTGGTAATTTTCTGTAACCACTCTTTTCTCATATTATCTCTTTCCTCATATTTTAGTGGTAATTCTTTGTGATTACTTATATATCTTATTATCAAAGATATCTCAAAAATATCTTTTCATATCTTCATTAAGTTATTGTTCAATTACTGAGCTCAAGCTTAAACAAATATTTGAACCTTTCAAATATCAAAAATTGTCTGTTAGCGTTTATACTCCTTTTTGATAAATTGAGATTTTCCTATTTTTAAATAAATTAATTAAAATTATTAAACAACATCTATCTTTATTTTGATTATTATGAAAATCATTCAGCAGTGAATTAGAATTACAACACGTGTTGATACATAAATTATAGTTATTATTCATAAGTTTTACCATTGTAAATCTCTAGATTTGTATATTATTCTTCTTTGTAAACATAACTTACTTATTGTTAGCACGATAACTGATTCACAACAATCAACAACAGGGTTCGCTGAAACAGTTGAATAGATGTACCTATCTCTAAGCATGATCTAATTTAATCAATATTTTCATGTACCACGACACCTGAAAGTCAACATCACCACTTCATCGAAGAGATTTATCAAAGAGATTCCTCATAGAGATTCATCAAAACGACCACGATCCTGATACGCAGTGGATAGATAGGGGAACCAATCCATCAACCCCAGAATAACATCAAAAATCCACATCTGTAGAGCTACAGATTACAGGAAGTAGTCGAAGTTAAACAGAGGGTGAATTGAGTAACTCTCACCATCGCTGTGTCTCTCTCTCTCGATTAAGGACTAGACGATACATCACCAACGTAAGGTACTATCTATCAAAACCTGAACCTTCAGCAACGAAGTCTATTAATAAATTGTAATCAGTTATAGAATATCATTCTTACATTGTTAAAGTTGTTAAATATATTGTTACAGAAATTTTTATGTTTTATTGCTGGTCATAATTAGAAGGAAGTCAACTTTAATAACTTTTATCTATCTATCTATATCGGGAACTTTGAATTTTTATCCAATTTTTTTAATAAACAAAAAATCTCTGGCGTCCAGCCAATTCAATTTACAAAACTTGCTTGACACATAATTAATCTGAAACTGGCAAGCCAGTCCAAAGAACTCCACACCGTTCTCCTCTGGGCCTGGGTAATCTGAGTAACTTACACCGTTACATAAATTGCATGGACAGCCATTTATTTTTCTTATCTACGGAGTACCTCAAATTTTTGTTGTTGATAATGGAAGCCAATTTATTAGTAAAGAATTTAAGAAATTAATGGAAGATTATAGAGTACAGAAAATTTGGTGTAATGCCAAATATCATCCACAAGTCAATTTTGCTGAGAGAGCAAATACAGTTATAGTAACATCCATTCGCTGCTATATTCATGAGAATCATCGAACTTGGGATTCTTCCATCTACAAGGTTGCACAGGCAATCCGATTAGCAAAGCATGATGTAACTGAGTATTCTCCGGCTTTCTTGAATTTTGCTCGGAATATTCCTGTTACAGGAGATTTTTATGGCAAAATTTCAGAAAACGAAAATAATATTCCCACTGTTTCTGATAAATCTCAGCGTATTGATGATGTTCAAGAACTTCCTAAACTGTTCGTTGATATCCGTAAGAAATTACATCAAGCTTATCTGAGGAATGCTCGTCAGTACAACTTGAGAAAGCGAGAACTCAAATTTCATGTGGGTGACAGGCTTTGGAAGAAAAATGTAACTCTATCTTCAGCTCCTAATAATTATTCTGCAAAACTGGCTCCTAAATTTATACCTTGTATTGTTTCAAAAGTTATATCGAACCTTGTTTATGAACTTAAAGACATGGATGGTAAAAACCTAGGTCGTTGGCATGCTAAGGATCTAAAATCAGCTTTTATTGATAATGAGGCAGATTTAACTGAAGAAGAATATTTCAGTGCTGATTCTGTTGGGTCAGATAACTGAGTATATTTTTTTTTCCTTCTTTACCTTTCCGTATCTTATATCTTAACTATCTTACTTATCTGACATATTGTCTATTTATCTTTATCTTTACTTGGCATATCAATGTATTGTCTCTACCTTATTATTATGGTATCTTTACGGCTCTGTGGAGGGGCCTAAGACTAACTCCACCATGGCATTACCAGATGGTAGGTAAAAGTCCTACAACTGGCCACTTCTCAGCATTTATAATATTCTTGCAGAGTTCTGCTCACAGTGATACCCAGCTGGAAGGTTTGGGACAATATTAGTCATGCAGTAGCTGCTTCGCTTGAGCTGAAATTCCATATCTTTGTGCTTAATTGGCATTATCTGATCAGTGTGATCTTATCTAGGAGTTTTCGATTTCAAGGTGATGTAGTAGTCCTAATGCATTTGTCCTGAATGGGTCCTGTTGCTGTCACTGAAAATACCTGCAAAACTTTTCTCTGATTACGGCTCTGTGGAGAGGGCCTGAGACTAACTCCACCATGGCATTACCAGATGGTAGGTAAAAGTCCTACGACTGGCCACCTTTTAGCATTGAATAACTTTTCATGGTTCTGCTTACAGTGACATTCGGGAGGTTTTGGGTAGTGTTGGTTGTGCTGCACGCTTAGAGCTAAAATTCCATACCTAGTGTCTAGGTGGAATGTTCTGATCTGTGATCTCGGAATTTTCAGTTTTATTGTGATGTAGTGTCCCTGCATTTATCCTTAATGGCCTGTTGTTGTTATTGGCGATTCCTGCTAAACCTTTTTCTCTGATTACGGCTCTGTGGAGAGGGCCTGAGACTAACCCCACCATGGCATTACCAGATGGTAGGTAAAAGTCCTACGACTGGCCACATACAGATACATGACATCTTCTGGTGGAGAATTTATATAGACATACCTTGTTATCTTTGTCTAATTACTTATGCCTAATGTCTACAGTAACTTTCTTACTTATCTTGAGATTACCTCACTTATCTTACATACCTTTTGTCAATTATTTACCTAATTTTGTCGAAGTAATAAACCTGAGCAATTGTTAACATTGAAGTAGAAGTAACTGTTGTTATGATTATATTTCTTGAAATTATTTATCTTTGATAATTCCTTTATGGAACCTTTGAAATTTCAGACAATAATTTTCAACCACTTTTGAAATGATGAATGCTATTCTGGGATTTTTTGTTCAAGTTCCTTGATTCTTATTTTAAAAAATTCAGTAAGTAAATCTTTCGAAATTTCTGGTTACAATTCACATCAATGTTTTTTTTTCATCTCTCTTTATCTCTTATCTTGTTGTTGAACAGTTATTTATCTTGTTTGGAAGTGATGTACTTCTGAATCATAACTGTCTAACAATTGTTTGGTGGAATATTTTTCCATTAAAAATTATCTTTTGATCTGTGAAATACTGCTTTCATTGATTTATCTTACCGTTCAGTGGGACTTTGCACTTCCGTGAGGTGTTTCTCCCTTGAAATTATCTTACCGTGTTTTTCTTGATGATATCTAGGAAATACTCATGACTTGACAAATTTTTTTTGACTTCTTTTTACCTTGAGATTTTGTTACTGTCGATGTATTTTCTTGTATGGCATTTATCTCTTTATCAGTTAAGTGTTTCTGTTTAATGTTCTCTTATCTTATCTTTATCTTACTTATCTTTATCTTAGCTTTATCTTATCTTTATCTTATATTTATCTTATCTTTATTTTATTTCTATCTTGTCTTCATCTTACCCTTATCTTTTCTTCACCACATTTCGGGGTTGAAATTTTGGGTTTTGGATGGTGTGTCGATGGGATGGCAGCTCCCGTAATGCTGGACGATTTTGTTGTGGATTTGGCTTGGGGGGTCGGTTTGGCTGTTGGAGTTCCGGGCTTGCTCTATTTGGATATTATTGTGGTATGATGCAAACTTTCCAATGTTTTGGAGGGGTGTTTTGCAGACGAGATCACCATGTCTGATGTCCTTGGGGTTTGGGCTGGAGTTTCTTCAATGGAATCTGTTCAACGGGTTGGATCCACTCCACATTGATCTGTGTGGGATAGGAAATTTGGAGGAGGTTTTCTATCGGGGTTTTTAATCCTCCCATTCTTTATAGAATGTTACTAGCGTCCGCTAAGATACCAAACGTAGGCGGTTTGGTTATGCGTTTAAATGCCTTTTCCCTTTTTTGTTTTGTAGGAGACTTGGTTGTGTTGGGTGCGAGCATGGCTCATTCCGGCAGCATTACATGTCTTATAGGATTCCGTGGAGGTTCCTTCGAGATCGAGACTGTCTTGCAGGGTCCATGGAAGGGTGAACTTTGGGGGGTTTCGTTCGGCTAGCGTGGAGGTCTAGGCCGGTCAACGCGTGAAGCTGGCCTAAGGGCGGTCGGGCGGTGCTACTGGGGGATCCTGAGCTCCATGGATTCGTCGCGATTGGGGAATTTGCTCGCAGTGCCACAATTAGGAACATCTCCGAATTGTCGGGACTTTATGGCCTAGCCATTTTTAGCTTGGTGGAGCTATATGTCACCCCAATTGAAGTGGACAATTGGTTATTTTTCAATTTCCTATAATTTTTTTGTTTCCACACGTGGGTTCTTGTGGGGTTTCTCTATTCCTGCTGTATTGAGAGGTACAGAGGGTTAGTCCATCCTTGAAATGGGGAACGAGTAGTATCGGGTATATCACCGGCGCAGCAATTCTATCCAGCAGCGAAAAGATTGCCTGATCCGAGTTTGGTGATGAACGGCCATCCTTCTCTTTGCTTCAGGTGGAGAATACCAGCTACGACTCATGAGCACCAGTTTAACAACGTGTTGTTGACTGTTTTATCTCTTAGATTAAAATTATCGTATGGTACTGTGAATAAACTACTTCGTTTACATATTACCTGGTTACTTGTGTACTTTTCTACTTTCTTATTGGTTCACTATGAGTTCATTCGTTTGCCTATTTACTAGTTTAGTACCCGTTTATTGTTGGTTGGTTGATAAAAAAATTTGGAAAACTCATGGAGTTTCAAAATTTTTTCTCCGGGAAAGTGTGGTGTGTAACGAAAAATTGGTTCCATTTAAATGAACTTTTGAAAATCAAATCATTTCATCAAGTACTATATGACTTGTCCATTGCCTTATACACCATCATACTGTCCGCACAATCATATTCCCTTTCATTATATTATCATAATTGCCCAACCTGCATATTCGGCTACAATACTCATTAACTCCAGTTAACATTCAATAAATATGCCGAACGGCGTACTCTTAGCCACTGCTGAAACATCATTCTAATAATTCATTTTCTGAATCGGACCGAAAAATCGATACCGATCTACGCATGTGACAAATGGACTTCCGAAAAGAACGCGGTATCTAAGCCCTCTTTTGCATCTGACCGAGCTCGAGGACACGGGTTGTTTGTACGTGGAGGTTGAGATTGCAGTTATTATCTGGTATGTGACCTATTTTCTATTGATATCCGATTGAATTGAATAGGGAAGGTGATTGAGTATTGTAATTGCTATTTGGAAAATTTTGATCTATCTTGTATTGATTGATATGGATTTTGTTGGATATTAGAATTTATATTCGAATGTATTGAACTCATCACTATTCGAAATCAAATTTCACAGTGGATACACTTCCGTGCTGGGCACGTTAAATAATAATTTAGCATATTTTTGTATTAATTGAATTTCTGATTTCTTTTTTGGTAAATTTTAAATCCTAACCTCTCACGAGAACCAGGCCAAAAACATATATCTGCTGAAAAGATTTCTTCTCGGGGACAAGAACTAGCAAATCGTACGAATACGAGTGTGGCCTTTGTATTTGCCGAAATAGTTTCTACTCTCTATAACTTTTACAGCTATATGTTCCTGGGACGACTAAATATCCAAATTCAAGTAGTATAATTGTTACCAAGCAGTGTAACCTTGGAGAAGAGCGTGGAGCTGATTGCTAATTACAGCTAGGAAGGAAATCATAGTAGTTCCTCAGGTGAGCATTTATTTCTATATCATCTGATCTATTTGGTCAATACTTTCCCTCTGGGAGATAAATGCTGACCTGAGAGAATTCATCTCAGTGCTGTACAGCGTTCAGTGCGTGGACTCTCTTGGTACGATTATTGAATTTTTCTGTTAAATTGATACTCTTATCACCTACCTGTACAATTTTGTCGAAAGGTCTGCCAGGTAGTATCTCTTGCATCTTCCGATACTTGCAACTTGTGTCACGTGCAAAGGTAGCATTTCTTTGAATTCAAGAGTATCTTGACATTAAATTGATTTAGGATTTGTCATCCTAATATTATCTTACTTGAATTCAGAAGTATCAGGCCTATGTAGCCAATTTATCTTTCTTTTATACCTTTGATCATTTTTTTCCTCTCTTTAGTATCATCCGATATTTAATAATCTATCAGAGATTTAATTTAAATATTCTCTTCCTATAAATTACAATTTTTTCATATAATTTCGATAATTATGAATGGATAGAATTTCAGTGGTTCATTGCAGTAATTCTAAATATAGCTAATTTTAAAAGTATTGCTCATATTAGCATTTCTCTATTTTAATCTTACTTTAATCACTCAATTTGTTTTATTCGAAAAAAATAAGTTTTTAAATTAAAATTCGGAATCTACCCTGAGTTTCTAAGGATATCCTTCGTCCCATAAACATTATATAACTCAATTCTGATTCCTTCCATTTGCTTCGCATGTTATCGAGAACATCCTATACTGGGTAGAGGATTGGTATCACTAGGAGGTCTCATAGCTGTCCAATAACGGATCAAAGAGGCTCAGTTCCAAGGCTCAGTCAATAGCATTTCAACGTAGAGGTCAGCCATTATAAAGTGGTCACCAGTAACTGACTAGTAACTACGACTGTAACGTTCCGCAGAGACCATCTGCCCATCACTCTCTAGACCAGCCATACACGATCCAACTACAGCGCTCCATCAGACCAGCTTCGCATAAACCAACCACCCAGGTATATAACATCCAGGACCAGCTTCGTTTGAATCAGATAATCAGATTGTTCAGTTGTAAATGTTCTGAATTTTAAACTATCAGCTAATTTTCTTTAAATTTGAATTTGTGGCCTTCAGCTATTTTTTGTGAATTGTTAATTAAAGTATTAATTGTTGCTTTGCATATTTTTTCTGCCTTCCCACCAAAGCTAGTCATACTATATTCATCTCTCCGGTAGTAATTTATCCTCAATTTAAATTTCCTGAGGCAGTCAAGTAAACTTTTGAATATTGTTAATAGTTAAATGTAATTTGTCTTCGACTATTGTCAATCATTTGTTGAACTGACCCACACCCAACCGACTAAAACTGAGGAGCCTATCAGCATAAGTGATAACTTCCATTATTTAAAATCAGAAATAATTCAACTTTGCACTTTAAAATTTGGAGGGTTGCAATACACACATTGGTTAAGGTAGATATTTGATTTTTTTCACTATTGAATCGTCGTTTTTCACGTCACAGAAAAAAATTGTGTATGATACACGGGAAAAATATTAGATTTTAGCTCTCGAGCTAAAATCTAATACTTTTTTCCCTTGTATAATAAAGAACTATTGTTGACATTTCAGATGTGGCAGACATACATAAAAATGAAAGCATAGATACTGATCAGAGTGATACAGGTATATTGATATCTCATGAAATGAAATGAAAAGTATTATATTTGATGATTTTCAGATACCCACAAGCAACCTCCAAACATACGAAAAAAACGATCAGGTACTATTTTTTTTTTCATTTTCATTCTTTAGTATAGTTATAGATAAGTTCTGAATTGTTTATTATAAGCAGTATTGCTGATTCTGCACTTATGCATCTATATAAATCAGATGATGCTTTGTTTACGAGTTCTTATGTTTGATACAGCGTGCTCATCTGTAGCAATTGTATTCATTTTAAAAATAAAGAAATTTTTAAAAAACCAAATCGTTGACCAGCAACCTTAACTGGCGCAGTCGGTAGGATAGTGGAAGTGTCCCTTCATCGAGAAAACACGTCAACGCAGTTGTTAGTCCACTATTTGAAGAAGAAAGATTGTCAATCAAACTTTGGTGAATGCAAGCTGATCATTCAGAGGCCCGAAGAACGGATTCGTCTACCATCACGGTGAGTCGAGTACCCTCTTTGTACATCCTGAAATTTTTATCATAAAGGTTTCGAAGGAGTTTAGGATTAGGGAAAACAAACAGAAACAAACGGAGTGATACAGATCACACCAAAACAAACAGAAACAAACGGAGTGATACAGATCACGACAGTTTATTGTGAATTCATGAGTAATTCAAAACCAATCCCAATATAAGAAAAAACTTTTTAAGTGAAGGATTACATACACAAGATTGTGATGTAACACCCCAACTATATTCACGTAACACACAAAATTTGTTGAATTATCAGTTAGGTTCACAATTTGGAGATAATCCGCTTGATCAAGAAGAACTTGATTTAGAAGATACCATAAATCAATTTGAGAATACCAATCAACCAACAGACAATGAAGATGAGACAAATTTTTACAACCCGCCTCAAATGAACGAGAACACGTAATTGAATTACATTCAGCAGTAGTGAATGATTTACCTTATATAAAAATAAAAAATCCACCTATAAAATTACTTATTGACACAGGATGTCATACCTCTATGTTAAGACCGTCTATTGCAGAAAAATATTTTCCAGAAAGCATTTATAAAGAATCCTCACAGTTAAAAACATCACTTGGAGAAAAAATTATTCATTATAAAGGACTTATTCCAGCCTTCCCTGAATTTCAAAGTAATTATATGATAGAATTTTTATTATTTCCATTTCATGAATTTTTTGATGGTATATTAGGACTGAAAGAATTAAGAAATCTTAACTTAAGTATTGATTTTCAAAATCAAATACTTCAATCAGACTTTGCTGAAATACCATTCTTTCATAGACAACCGTATGATACAGAATATACTTTTGAAGTACCGCCCTTCGAGAGTATTATACAAAAATTTCCAGTTTAAATTCAACAAGGAGAAATTATAATTCCAAAATTACAATTTCAGAATTTAAATGTTCCAGAAACAATAAAGGCGCGTATAGACCTGCGAGCCGAGCGGCTCATGAGCCGCTCACATGAAAAGTGTCGCCAGTGTGTACGGGGTACTGAGCGCACTTCGAGCCGATCTTGAGCCGCTCGCTGCGAGCCACCTGGAGTCGGTTTTTTCGGCGAGCACAAAGGGATGGCTCAGTGTCAATTTGTACGGCAGAAAGGCGTGCTCGCAAGTGTGGACGGTGGACGTGCTAGTATGGCAGCCTGGACAGATGAAGAGATAATCTCGCTGATAGAAACATATAGTGCATATTCTATTTTATGGGACCCCAAGAATGAAAATCATTCAATCAAAATTTAAAAGAGGATGCTTGGCGAGAGATCGGTAATGCAGTGAACAGGCCCGCAGAAGAATGTAAAAAGAAAATGATTTCTTTGTTAGGATCATATAGAAGAGAAAAAAGCAAGGAAAAGAAAAGTTGCACTACTGGCAAAGGTAGGTTTTCGTTAGTGAATGAAAGAAACTTTGATTTTTAGCTCTACTATATTTGTTGAATTTTCGTTATAGTAAACATATAGAATATATCCAGGGTGACTCAGGCCTAAAACTCCAGACGTTCAAGATTGGTTTTGTAGGTATTTTTTTTTTCTATAAGCCAGTGTCCTTAATATTCAAAAACCTTTTGGCTGATTTTTATAAAACTTGGCATCTCATTCAAGAAAATAAACGGCTTCTTTTGGTGTACTTATAATAAAATTATTATATTCAGTGGCGTGCCAGAGGGTAATCTAATTAATACAAGGGCAAATCATTGTACACCGTTTTTTTGGATATTGATTGTTTTTCAGATCAAACAATTGAAAATACAATTTTTTTAGCTCCTAAATTGTTGTGGTATCTCGATTAATTTTTGAGATACAATTTAAAACCCGTTGTCCTGCATGTAACAGGAAAAAACTCGTATCCACAAAAATCAGATCAAAGTTAGTCGGGCACAATCTCGACCACAATTGCGAGATTTTATCAAAGTTTGACAGCCTGGGACATGTTCATTAATTAATTCGAGTTTTATTAATGAAAAACTGATTCCTTCTACAAATTTTTACACATTGTATCTTGAAAAAGAGGCAAGTTAGGACACATGCTTATTGCTTATGAGAAAAAAACTTATTTTCACCCAAAACATTTGGCGGTTTAACCCTGGGTCACCGGTATGGTAGCTGGAGGAATACAAATTGAAATTTAATACGAAGTGTTTATAAGCTTAAAGTAATACTTTTTCCAGGAGCTACAGAATGTTACAAAAGCCGATGGTTTGCTTATGAAGCTTTTGGGTTCCTGAGAGAAAGAGATGAACCAAGGCAGACGTTAAACACTGTGAGTAAATTTCATCATCAAGCATAAGTATTTTGCCATGAGCAAGCTCCTTCGTTCATGCAATAATTAGCAATTTCCTGTCTAATTTCATTCAGGTAATTCGAAGATCTCTTAGGAGTATTTCGTAGACTTCTCATGGAAGTAAGTCCTCCATCGTTTCTCCAGGTTCCTTCAATAATTACCCCATTCACGTCATGGTCCAATGAGCCTGGTGGTGTGTACAAGTTACGTGAATGAGTCCTCAGGTAATTGTGTAAAACGATTACAGCCATAACAACAGTTTCGGCTTTGGATGGCGTCAAAAGCATTGGTTTTCTTAAAACTCGAAAAACTGAACTACATATACCAAAGGCATTTTCAACTACTCGCCGAGCTCTACTCAAGCGATAGTTGAAAATTCTCTTACTGCTTCCAGGGGCATGATCTCCTGAGTATGGTTTCATCAGGTTTTCACTTAGAGCAAACGCACTATCGCCTACAAAATAATACGGAATCTTCATTTCACGGCCCGGAAGTTTTTCGGGTGAAGGTAGTCCCAACGAGTTTTCAATTATCATTTTGTAGAGTTTACTGTTTTTGAAAATTTCACCATCCGAAATTCTGCCTTGGCACCCTACATCCGCAAACATGAAATTATAGTTAGCGTCCACTAGTGCTAGTAAAACAATACTAAAGTGTGATTTATAATTAAAGAAATCGCTACCAGAATGTACTGGCGCTTGCAAGACAATATGCTTGCCATCGAGGGCGCCAACACAATGAGGGAAGTTCCAAATGGTGTCAAATGTCCTGCTTACTTCCTTCCAGTCCATGGGAGTCTTGGGAAGCTGGAAAATAAATAAACAAAGTGAATAGATATAGGGAATAGAAAAATGCTATAGATGTGAAAGTAACTTGAGAAAATGAGAAAATGCGGAATTTTCAATGTCAATAATATAATATTGTAAATTCAATACTACTATTCGTATGTTTTTTTAGGAGATGGATTATGAAGCAAGGGAAGAAGAAGAACCAGACAATAATGGAGATATGAACCAGTCGAATAATGAAAGTGGACAATCCTCTTCAACCCCCAACCCTGCAAAGCGGTCGAGAAGGAACGAGCATAAACAAAGTAGCACAATGATGTCCTCTGCTTTTCAAATTCTGAAAACTGCTGCAGACAAATTAAACGTACCACCATCTGAAGATGACGAAGTCACGTCCTTTTTTAAGTTTGTTACTACGAAGGTAAAAACCTACTCCGTACAAACAAAGAGAGGGGTTCAGCAGGCAGTATTTGATATTTTGATGAAAGCAGATAGAGGTTTCTATGAGTGGCCACCGGAAACTGGACATTACAGTTCTCAACAGCCAGGTTCAGCGTACGGCACAACTCCAACTACATGATTGTCCCTTCAGCCAGCTTGTGTATTTCCTACATACCCTTCTCAGTCACAAGGGAAACAATTGACAACCATACTCCACTCACCAACACAACAGGGCGTTTCAACAATAGATTCCTCAATTCATGCACCAACATCGTCTGAATTATTGAAAGACGCTATCAACTTTTCCACAATGTCCCCTATGTCACCATCCTCGCAACAATCAAACATTTCAGTAGGTTCAGATGATTTTCAAGACTACGTTTAGGTGATCAATCTGCCTGTTATATACGTTAATTTCAATTTGTCTCAATACGTTTTCAGTTCGATTAAAATATGTAATACAAAATATAAATGATTAATGATTTGTTCATATATTACCTTTATATATTCTCCTAGTTCTTTAACAAGTGATGCACAGACCTCTGGAATTATTTTCCCGATGGATTGCTTTGAGATTCGAAACAGGTACTGTAAGCTTGTGTATGAATCTCCTGTGGCAAGAAATCGTAGAGTTACCGCTAATCTGAAATTTCAGATACAAATACTATAATGGACAGATCGTACATACATACTTAATTAAAAAAAAAGTAATAATAAATTTAACCACTATGGCAAACCGTTTGACATATTCGTTTCACTGGATATCTTTCACATAAAAATAATTGAAGTAAATATTTATAATATACTGACTGGAGTTTTAACCCAACAAAACTCCAGTATATTCATTACAACGCCAAAGGTTCCAAACAGTGAAGTGGTTGTAAATATTTACAAGTATTGAGAAATAATCAATCATAAAAAACTAACCTGTCCTGGGCCGAAATAGGAGAACGAAGATACGTTTCCTGTTTTGATATATTGTGTGCTATTTTTCCCAGTACATTTTCAAAATCAGTAGGCGTCATTCTTGTAAAATTTTTATATTGTCCAGCAACGCTTTGGAACTTCAGGTCCAACATCAACTCAGCTCCATTCCGTTTTTTATATAGGTCAGTGCGCCAACACCGGCGAGTTTTTTTTTTATTCAAATTGGCCATTAACATACATGCACCACCTGCTACCATCGCAGCAAACATAGTTTCTTGTTCCAACATCTTCAATAAACTGAAAATTCGCGCTGTAGATTTGCTCGCGAGCACTGTCGGCTCACATTGTGCTCGCACGAAGCTCGGGCATCCAGTTCTTCCGCGAGCGGCTCATGAGCCGCTCAGCTCGCAGGTCTATACGCGCCCCTGCGGCGGGCGCGCTTTGTAAAATCCCATGAGCGGGCGCGTTGCGGCACTGAGGACCGCAAGCAGAAAAACATCGAAGTGTTCGGTTAACTCAACTATATTGCAAAAATAAGTTCGAAAAGATAAAATATGTTGGTTTTCATAACATATATTTGGCTTACAACTTTTTAACTCAAAAAATAATTGTATAAAAATATTTTCGAAAATAAATTGAATTCTTGTTACTAATCTATATCCCGATTCCTAAACATAATTATAAGTCTTCTTCTACTGGCGGGAACAGACAGTTATTACATTGGACAGTGTTCGTACTATGTCCTTTACAAACGAAATTCTGACACGTAGAACAGGTAACCGTAGTTTTATTATTTTTATGAGAACTGCATATGTGGCATCTTCCTTTACGATTTGGAGTAACTGGTGCAGGAACTTCTAATACGCGATATCGGGAAAGAAACTCATTGACGTCTTTTGGCAGTGTTCTCAATTGAGCACGCTCTTTCAGGTGGTCTTCCATCAGAGAAATGCCTAATTTGTACAAAAAACTTCGTCTTCTGGGTTTTTTTTCTTCCTGCTTCGTATTATTATAAATGATTTCAGAATTGATTCCTCCAATATCGAGAATTCGAAAAAAAAAAGCAAGAGGCCATCTCCGTGTTGTCCTTTGTGTCGAATATGAAGCACATTTTTGATCCACCGTATCTACGCCACTTTTTGTTCGATTATACTCTAAAATGATTTCGGGCTTGTTAGTTTCACCATCTACTTCTCCTGTTTGGTCCATAGTGGAAAGTAAAAGCACAGCCTTATTCCTTTTGGGAACATAGGAAACCAGCGTCATGTCATATTGGAATCCAAATAGACTTGAACCAACAGTGCGTACTTTATTTGGAAGAAATTCTAATGGAATTTCTTTTTTATTTTTTTTTAGTGTACCAATCAAAGTGAGACCATTTTGAAGGAGATATTCTGCCAAAGGGTAACTAGTATAATAGTTATCGGTTGTCAAATTCCTTTTCGTTCGTTTTATAGGGTCTACTAATCTCGTCACTATATCGAATGGTTTATTGGAAGTCTTATAGAGTCCTTCTCGTTGCGTTCCACAGTATAATTCGAAATTCCATGTGTAGCATGTCTTGCTATCACAGAGGGCATAAATTTTTAGACCGTATTTGGCCGGTTTTAGGGGCATATATTGCACGAATCCGCAACGACCTCGGAAAGGATGAAGCATTTCGTCGATGGTTACAAATTCTCCCAAGCTATAGTTATTCATACAGTTGTTCACAAAAGATTTGTGGATTTCCCTTATAGCGGCTATTCTGTCAGTTTTCTCGCGATCTTTGCGAGTCCCAATGTCGTCAAAACGCAATGAACGAAGAAGAAAAAGAAATCGTTTGTAACTGAAGGCAGCTCTAAGTATTATCATACCAGTCCCATCTTTAGCCCAGAGCTCTTGAACGTTTGCACGATTTCCTTTTTTTATTGATATGAGAAACAGAGCTCCTAGCATGGCGATTATTTCGTTACTAAACGTTAATTTACAGTCTCTATCTCTTTTGTATGAAATGTTCTCTTTTTTATTCTCAATGTATATATTGGTGCAGGTAACCATTTGATCAATTATATCTGGAGTTATAAACAAAAAAAAAGCTTCTTTTTCATTTGATACACTTTTTGCAGCACCTTTAGATCCAGGGAGTACTTTTATAATATTTTTTGCTCGCGTTTTCCCAGGTGGAACCACTGGAGTACTTTTCCAAATATTTTCAAAATCTTTAGCTATGTAAAAGTATTCTTCTGTTTCATCTTCCGCTCTAACCTCTAAGTTTTGCCCATCGTCATCTCCTGATTGTTCTGATTCACTATCATACATTTGTGTTTCAATAACCTCCTCCTCTTCTTGGCTGTCATCATCAAAATCAATTTCATCTTCGTCAAAATCGGATAAATTATTTGCAATATCTTCTAATTCCCTGGCATTAAGTGCTTTTTTCGTAATTTTCTTATCCCTAAAATTGAAATAAAGTATAGTATAGTATCAGATAAAATTATAATTCCATTGAATTCCACACTCGCAGAATAAAAAAAAATATTAATTTATACAATAATGAGATTGTTTACTTACATGACCGGGCGCGCTGCGGACCGGAGTACCGCAATTGTGAACTTCCTACTTTGACGCTTCGCTGTCGACTGTTAGGTACCAGTGAACAATTACAGTCAATGGATACACGTTGGCAGATGTATTCAAGATTGCATATCTAAGGGGGCAGCGGTATACACCAAACACAAATACAAACAAATACAGTTTTTGATAAATTGCGGCACTGAGTGCCGCTACGCGCCCGCCGGAGAGTTAACTTTTGCTTAAAATTTTCGAGCAAGTTTTGAAATATATAATAATACTAATAAAACCATTGCAGTAACACTTTTTACACCTTTTCCTTGTAGTTTAATAAATAGAAAAAATTTCGAATTTTATCATGCAGAAGACTTACTACTAAAAACTAGTTCTTCCAGAAAAAATAATATATCTGAAAAAATACGAACAGATCACATGAATACAGAAGAAAGAGACGCTATATTGAAATTATGTAATAAATACAGTGACATTTTTCATGATGAAAATAAAATTCTCAAATTTACTAATGTTATTAAACACGAAATTAAAACGACAGATGAAATTCCTACTCATACAAAATCTTATAGATTTCCACATTGCCATAAGCAAGAAGTACAGACACAAATTAACAAAATGTTGAACGATGGAATTATTAGACCTTCTATATCTCCATGGAGCTCACCAATTTGGATAGTTCCTAAGAAATTAGACGCTTCAGGAAAAAGTAAGTGGAGAATTGTTGTAGACTATCGAAAATTGAACGAAAAAACTATAGACGATAGATATCCCATACCAAATATAGACGACATACTTGATAAATTAGGTAAATGCTAATATTTTTCAACTCTGGACTTAGCGTCTGGATTTCATCAAATTGAGATGAATCCAAATTCGATCGAAAAAACGGCTTTTAATGTTGAAAATGGACATTATGAATATCTTCGTATGCCATTTGGTTTAAAGAATGCCCCTGCCACATTCCAAAGAGTTATGGACCATGTATTACGAGATTTGCAAAATAAGATCTGTCTTGTATATATTGACGACATTATAATTTTTTCTACGTCACTTCAAGAACATAATTTTAACTTAACTAAAGTTTTTCAAAAGATACGTGATGCTAAATTGACTATCCAGTTAGACAAATCAGAATTTCTAAAGAAAAATGTTGAATTTTTAGGACATATAATAACCCCTGAAGGAATAAAACCAAATCCTAATAAAATAAAAGCTATACAAAATTTCCCATTGCCATCAACAGCTAAGGAAATTAAATCATTTTTGGGACTCCTAGGTTATTATAGGAAATTTATAAAAAACTTTGCAGATATAACAAAGCCTTTTACCAAATGTTTAAAGAAAGGAGAAAAAATTATACACAATGACGAATTTATTAAAACATTTGAAAAATGTAAAGACCTTTTAACTAATGAACCGATTTTACAATTTCCTGATTTTTCTAAACCATTTTTATTAACCACAGATGCTTCAAACATAGCCATTGGTGCTGTGCTTTCTCAAGGAACCATAGGCAATGACAAACCTTTGCTTCACGTACCCTAAATAGTTCAGAACAAAACTATTCAACGATCGAGAAAGAACTTTTATCCATTGTAAACTTTACAAAATATTTTAGACCCTATTTATTCGGACGCAAATTTACCATTATTACTGATCACAAACCACTTGAATGGTTATTCCACTTAAAAGACCCAAGTTCGAGACTTGTAAGATGGAGACTCAGATTAGAAGAATACGATTATAAAACTCTCTATAGAAAAGGTAAACGAAATAAAGTTGCAGACGCTTTATCTCGCATAGAAATCAACCCCATTGAAACACAATCATTAGCAGTCAATATTGACCCACAAGAACATAGAATCGAAGATGACTTCCCTGAATTATTTGATGAAAACTATGAACTTCCTCAACTTACTGACATTGATTTAGACGATGTTAATGACCTTATTGAAAAAGATAAGAATAAGAAAATACAAATTATTTCAGACATTCAAGTTCGATCACCACAAGAAAAACAAAATGACGAAGAATCTCTAGAAACCCAACACTCAAGTGAAGAAAACCCAATTCTTGAAATACCTATTACAGAACAAGAATTAAATAAATTCCAAAACCAAATTTTCCTTCGTTGTAGTCAAGATACTAAAACACCACGTAACAATACAAAAAATATTTGATAAGACTAGGCTCAATATAGTATTACCTTATCAAAACCTAGATAAAAACTTGGTAGAGACAATAAAAAATTATCTACAACCAAAACATACATATGGTATAATAATTCAAGAAGAATTAAAACCCACTGTAATTTCGACGATTCAAAAATTCTTCAAAAACGCAACATTTAAATTTATTCAAAGTAATATCTTACCTACTTAAAGACATTACAAATAGAGATGAACAACAAGAAAAAATAAAATATCACCATGAAACTAAGACCACACATAGAGGAATTACTGAAACAAAATCAGCCCTCTCTAGAACATATTACTGGCCTAATATGATAACTGATATACGAGATTATATCAATACATGTGAGTTTTGTCAAAAATCAAAATATGAAAGACACCCTAATGTAATAAAGTTCAAACCAACCCCTATTGGAGAATATCCTTTCGAACATATTTATATGGACCTTTTGTCAATTAATAATACGAAATTCTTAACAATAATAGATAGCTTTTCACGTTTTGCTCAAGCATACCTTATTCAACCTAACGCATTGAATATTATTGACGGAATTTTAGTATTTTTCTCACATTACGGAATACCTACAAAAATAACAAGTGACTCTGTCAGCGAATTCAAAATAAGATTGTCGAAGAATTTGTGAAAAACATAATATAAAACTTCATTATGTAACACCTAAAAATCCAAATAGTAATAGTCCGATTGAACGACTTCATTCGACATTACTAGAAGAAATCAGAATATTGAAGCAAGAATTTCCACAAAGATCAATATCAAACCATATGGTTTATGCTATTTTAGCATATAATAATACAATCCATTCAGCAACTAAATATACTCCTTTTCAAATATTTAAAGGAAATTTAAATTATACTACCCCATTTGATATAACAACGGAAAAAATAATGTCCGATTATTTAGAAAAACATAATCGAAATATAAGAATTATAAATGATATAATAAAAACAAATAACAACAAAGCAAAAGCAACCTTAGAAAAAATTAATACACAAAGAAATGAACCCCCGGAAATTAAACTTGATCAACAGGTTTATTTATATGACAAACAAAGAAGTAAAACAACACCCCTCTATCGTGAAGTAGAGCCATTAGAAAACAAAGGTATTAAATTGAAAACACGCAAATCAACATACCATAAACAACAACTGAAACCTCAACGTATTGTTTCAGATGTTAATACAAATAATACTTCTACTAGGAGTAGTCATGACAAGAGGACAACAAATCAGGCTGAAGACACTAACTAACCCCATTCTTCCCTTTTCCCTGGGACAAACAAGAATTACAATACAAAAACATACTTTCATCAAGTATTTGAATTTGACGAAATTTGACGAACCTTTACAAAATATTAAAGAGAACTCAAAGACAATTGAACAATTAATTTCAGTAAAGGATGAATTATATCCTTCCCTTCGACATATGCACGAACATTTAAACTACCTTCTTGAACAAAATATGAATAAACTCAAAAATATTAAACCTCAAAAATATAAACGAACTAAAAGAGGACTCATAAATGTAGGAGGTAGAGTTCATAAATGGCTGTTTGGTACCTTAGATGATGAAGACGGTGAAAGGTGTGATAAAGCCCTTGCAACACTGTCTGTAAACCAAAATAGTTTACATCATGATTTAAAAAACTATTTAACTATAACTCAAGATTTCATGAAAGAAACAGTACAAAATTTGAAGAAAATAACAAGCAATCAAGAAAAAGTCCAAAAACAATTTGAAACTATTGTTAATAGCTTAAATAAATATACATTATTTATGCGTTTACAAAATTCATTAGATACAATGATTATTGACAGTCAAAATATATTATCCCTTTTAAATAATATTGAAAATTCTATATTATTTGCTGAACTCAATATAGTTCATAGTGCCATATTACCAATTAGTGAACTAGAAAAACTCATTAATATAATGTTCACTTTATATAAAAATGGACTACCAATATTCGAAAATATTCAATCATATTATAAATTAATAAAAACAGAAATTAGATATAATAATGACAGAATTCTGTTTCTTGTCCATTTTCCGGCACTCCAAGAAAACGTTTATGTGACATTCCATCTCAACCCTATTCCTATCAATAATAAAACTATTTTACCCTTGAAACCCTATATTCTCCTGAACTCGACATTTCACCATTATGCTGAAGAAACATGCATAAAAATAGAAGATAGTTGCATCCAATATGTTGCAAATCAAATTTCAAGCAACGACTGTATTCCTGAGATTCTTATGGGACAACTCACTAGTCAATGCCAAACGACGGAAATCCAAATTCAACAAGATATCGTTGAACCAATAACAAATGCATACATAATTGCTATTCCATTCAAGCAAATTCATATCGAGAAGATTTGCCACGAAAATGGTTATGAAGAAATAACTCAACCTCAATTAATATACATCCCATATCAATGCAAATTGAAAATTAATGGTGATGTATATAGTAATGACGCCCCTACTATTGAAGAAACACCACTTCAACTACCACAATTGGACACTCTTGAAATTCCTTCAAGAGAAAAGCAACCGCAGCAGATACTAGAGAAAATCAACCTGAACGACCTTAGTCACCTTCAGAAGCTGGATGAAAAAACGCAATTACACAATCTGCAGCGATTAGAAGAAAACAGTTCTTCGCATTATATTCTATATTCTTTATGTATAATCTTTATTGTTCTATTGTTACTGGTTATTTTCAGACGTTGGATATTTACTTCCAAAACAAGCCTATTTGCTTATTTGTTTTCACGTAAGCAAAATGAAACTCCATTAGAAACAATTAATTGTTCTGAAAATAACACAGACGTATTATTTTCCTCTTAAGGATGGAGGAGTTATAGATAAGTTATGAATTGTTTATTATAAGCAGTATTGCTGATTCTGCACTTATGTATCTATATAAATCAGATGATGCTTTGTTTACGAGTTCTTATGTTTGATACAGCGTGCTCATCTGTAGCAATTGTATTCATTTTAAAAATAAAAAAAATTTTAAAAAACCAAATCGTTGACCAGCAACCTTAACTGTATTCACAACTTTTTCCTGAATATATTTCAGTGTCTCCCGTGGGGAACGTCAAAAGAAACTCGTGGTCAGATTTAGAAAGTAGCCTGGTGATGGAAACATTCCAGGAAAATGTAGATAATGGAACTTTACCATCATCAGAAGTCCTAGCAAATTTCATACAAAAATCTCCTATCTTGAAGAACAGGAATGAGATTCAGTTGAAATCATGGATATCAAACCAAATCAAAAAGAGAAAAAGTGGAAGAGGGAAAAAGGATGAGAAAGCGTAAAAGTGAACAAATCCACTCACCAATATTCCACTCTCTTAGTCAGTTTACACAAAGAATTAGTACTCGATGAAATTGAGTCGTGAATATATATTTTTATTTATAAGAAATGAGTGAGTCAACAGAAAAAATATCCTGATATTTTTGAAAATAGTGACAAATTTTTCAAAACTTTCGTTTAGATTTTTCAGATCAGTCAAATGAACTTTCAGAACATAGTAATTCCTCTTATGAAAAAATAACATATGAAGTTTTCAATTACAGTTAATTTAAACTTGACAAAACGGGATATGTTTTAGGTTACAGTAAATTTAATTGGTTCAGGGGCAGTTATGTATTGGACTACTCCCGAAAAGAATATTTTGAGGAAAGCGTTTTCGTCACATTTTAAGAATAAAACTCTTCCAAGTTTTGATGAATGTGAGGAAGTTATAGGAAAGTACTCCAGATTAAATTTACGTACTCGAGAAACTGTGAAGGCATGGGTGAATAATCAAATAAAGAAACTAAAATAGTATGGTATACAGTGAGGTCCTAAAGTAACGGATAAATTCATTTTCTACGTTAAAACCCTGAAACACTTCGATTTATGTTTTTGAAAAGACACTGTGAATTTAAAAAAATCGCCGCTATTCCACCCCCGTCAAAGTGACAGCTACACCCTCAGTTTTTTTAAATGGAATAGGGGGTCAAGTGATACCTCATTTTAAAGGGTATTCAACTGTATATACAGCCATGTCTATTTTTTTGAATTTTGTTCATGGGTCTTAAAAAAAATTATTTTCAAAATGTTAAAAAGTATCAGATATACTATTAAATTCCTTGTATATTCAATGTACCTCGTTTTTTTTCATGCTATGACTATCACGTATGACAAACAACAGTTGGTAAATGAACAAAAAAAAAATGTTTTTTAAATGAACCAACTGTTGTTTGTCATATGTGACAGTAGGTAGAGTTAAAAATAGCATGAAAAAAAATTGAGGTGCATTTAATATACAGGAAAAATATTTTTTTTATGACCCATGAAAAAAATCAAAAAAAATAGACATGGCTGACCTCCTATTTAATTTAAAAAAATTGGGAGGGTGGCTGTCACTTTGAGGGGGGTGAAGAAGGAGCGATTTTATTATGACACGTGTCTTTTGGAAAATATAAATCGACGTGTTTTCAGGGTTTTTCTTAAAAATGGCTAATAATGTAGAAAATGAATTTATCCGTTACTTAAGGGCCGCACTGTATGGTCTCCATTTAACCTTCAGACTGGAAGCCATATTCTGATGTATTTTTAAAGGCTCCGAACATTATAGTATTTCGGAAGGAAGCTTCTGCCAAATAAATATTTATGTGAAATAACAAACTAACAATAAAAGTGTTCATATGTTATATTATACTGATATTGAAACTTGACAAAACAAAAATAATATTCATTTAACCTTTAAACTGGAAGCCATATTCTAAATGTATTGCTGATGTATTTTTAAAAGATCCGAACATTATAGTATTTGGGAAGGAAGCTTCTACCAAATAAATATTTATGTGAAATAACAAACTAACAATAAAAGTGTGTTGTTCGTATGTTATATTGTACTTGACAAAACAAAAATAATATCCATTTAACCTTTAGACTGGTAACCATATTCTAAATGTATACCTGATTTATTTCTAAAAGCTCCTAACATTATAGTATTTCGAAAGGAAGCTTCTGCCAAATATATATTTATGTGAAATAATAATCTAACAATAAAAGTGTGTTGTTCATATGTTATATTATACTTGACAAAACAAAAAGAATAAAATTGTTTTTCATGTATGTACTTGTTGTTTAATTTTGGAATGGTACGTTTATCATTCATCTATAACAGCCTCCTCAGCTCTAGTTGATTCCTGAACAGTACCGCTATGAAATTTGTTGTAATCCACTCAGAATTCCTCAGAATCATTATATGTACAGTTAGATATATTTAAAATGGAAGCACCCATATAAAACAACATATTTCAACTGATAGGAATGATGATTTTTTTTATCAATTAGGTAGGCATTCAAAAAGTTCACTAGGACTCCATATTTCATAAACGAGTCTTCGTTTTTAGGGCCAACTATCCTTATTTTTCTAGGTAAAAAAAATCTAAAAAAATTTGCAATTTTTTTTCAGAAGAAATCTTTTTTCATAGTTTCAAATTGGTGTATGTCAACCAAAACTAAAAATTTGTTTCAAAAGCCTACTAAGGGAAAATTTTATTTCGATTCTATCATGTATCTGCCTACTATTTTCTTCCCGAGATGTTGCATTAGTCTTGTGCTTAAAATCACGAACGAAAGTCTTTTGAATATTTATGAAACTGTAGCTTTCATTTAACTTTCTTTATTGTCTACGCGGTTGTCTATCTGTCTGCTAAAAGATTACAAAGTTGTGTTTGTTAAAAAACAGGATCTGTTTTTGAAGTTACACAATTTTTTTTTTGAAATTATGAAAAAAATGTTTAGAGAAATGAGAGTTTTGAAAGAAAACAACGGAGATGTTACCAATAGAATAAAGTTTGCAAAGGGATGGCAAATCACGATTCCAGCATTCCTTAGTTTGTGGCCAATTTTAAAAAATAATAAGGGATTGAATAAGTTGTTCACCAGGCGTTTAAATCAAGATTGTTAGGAAAATTTCTTTGGAAAGATTAGGCAAAAGAGTGGTAATTGCAGGAATCAAACACCAATACAATTCCAAAGGAGTTTCAAAAATCTGTTTGCATTGGGTTACTTTGTGCAAACTGAAGGAACCAACTGGTTAGAGGAATTTGATGAAATTCTGACCCATATCACACCTGATGGAATCAAGGTTTTTGGTCAAACAGAGTTTGTTTAGTCATGGTCATGCACAACTTTTGTAAGTACCTGTGTGGTCCAGTGGTTAGGACTGGTTAGGACCCGCGGAATAGTTAAAGTTTTGTTACAAGAGCGTGAGTTCGAAACCTGCTCTTGGAAGCTTTTTTTTTATTTTGCTTATATTGCTTTGTGATTTATACTACTTTTTGGTAATAAAGGCAATAATTTCGATAGATACCTATAAGTATCACAAACGGAGTTTTCGTCATAAACTAAATTTTCGTGTAGTCGTAGAGAAAGTATAGTCTTCTACTAGCGTATAATGAGCATTATAGGCTCGTTGAAGAATATACTATTACTTATTTGTAGCAGGTGCAAATTGTATATTTTCACTTTTAAGTTCCTTCTGCTTAATCTTCAAGCCAGGGCTTGAATATATGTCTTATATTACCTCAGTGGGCGCAAACGGTGTCCTGCACCGGGTATTCAATTTGCTCTGTCGTTTTCTAAAGTAACGCACTCTGTGACAAGAACTGAATAACTGACCATAAAACGGGAAGGTACACGGACGCACAATACCGGACTCTCCCGATTACTTCCGATACGTCGTTTTATAACTCCGCCCGGTGTCCTAGACCGGCTGCGCCTACTGAAGGGTTAAGGGATTTTTCACCTAAACCTCATATAAACAATGCGGAGGGCTAACTCTTATTGCGGAGGCAAAGGTCGTGGTACGTTTGTTGGTGAATTAACCGAAAGATATTCTTAGAAATCCAATGTATGGCAGTGAGAATAAAATAGCTAATTGAAAGGTGTTATTTGGACGCCATCTACAGGAATTCTGATATAGTATTTCATTCTCAAAGCCAGTCTCTGTAGAAAGTCTTTATCACACTGAAAGAGAAAACACTCCAGACATACAAGTAAAACAATTATTAAAAAATAGTATTTAATCAAATAAATGTTAAGCCAAATTCAGGGCTTGACGATCTTGAGACAATCAATAAACAATGATGAGAGTAATCAGGTTGCATAAAAATAGTATTTAATGAATTGAAAGTTTGTTAAACTGAGTTCAGGGCTTGATGAGATCTAGAAAATTCTGGAAGTAATGATCGAATCAGGCTGAAGGGAAGAAATTTGGTTCTTTGGACTATTGTATGTTATTCAAATGGTCATACCAACTTACTTGGAATATTGGGTTAAATGCATTTAAACCTTACATATTTCCTTGACCAATCATCAGTTATAAGAAAGAATCAACCAAACTCCTCTCCTGTTAATATTTCAAGCTCTTCGATTCAAATATACTGTAACAGCAGCTCTGGAACACTCCTGAATTCCCCACCTGGTTCTGGACACCTGATCGAGTGTGTAATTCAGCCAGTCAGCTATCATAGGTAGCTATAGTTGTTATTATATATTGTGGTAATTTGGCAATCGGCCACTAACATCGCCGCTCATTCAATGGCGAGAAATAAGCTTTTAACTAAGCTTTTTTGAAATTAAATTTAAAACAATTTTTGAAATTGAATCTAGTCTTGAAATTAAATCAAATTTTGAAATTAAATATCGTCTTGAAATTTAATCTGGTCGAACTACACACATAAAAAAAGGAGAAATTGTTGTAAAACATGTCCATTGACGCCATTTGAAAAATCATGAAAATTCATTGGAAATAAAATTATTTTAAAAGCATTAAAAACGACAAAAATATTTATTCCAATGAATTCCACTTTGAATTTTAAATAGATAGTTACCTCTTTATAAATGTTATTAATATACACTGATTGGATGATTTTCAAAATAAAAATTTAAATCATC
The DNA here is from genome assembly GCA_958298965.1 of Chrysolina haemoptera. Lineage (NCBI taxonomy): Eukaryota > Metazoa > Arthropoda > Insecta > Coleoptera > Chrysomelidae > Chrysolina > Chrysolina haemoptera. The sequence goes on along the minus strand of OY282593.1, from coordinate 14,303,842 downwards.
AGCGAGTTCTTCAAGTGAGACCAAACGCAGAAATGGACGAAATGGAGGAAATGGAAGATAACGGAAATTCAAAATTTAATCCCCTCCTCAATTTCTACAAACAGTGTTACCAATTGTCACACTATCAAAGAACAGCTTACTAACTGTTGGCTCATGTTAAGATCACAGAACTCATAGATAGAATGAAACCAACATCTTGCCTACGCATGAAAGCTTCAATTTACTATCGCTCTCTGCATGATCATTACAAATAACATCCATGGTTTGGACGGAACACGGAACTCACACTTTGTCGGAACTGGCTAATTGATATAATTTTGAATCCAAATAAAAACGAGAAGAAGAAGAACTAACTATCTTTAAAATGCTGAGAAGAATAAGACTTCAATTCAAATAATTCAAACATTTTTCAACTGATTTTATTAAATAATTTAGCATTCAGTCTTGGTGGAGCATTCAGCAGCGTTCTTCGGGCTGTAAAATAAAGATTAATCAACAGAAACATTGTAAGTCATATTCTGAAACTTATAAACTCAGTTGGTGCCTCGTTCACACTGCCATGATTCACGGTAAAAATGATGAAATTGAACGTTTGTAGAAATACAACCGTTATAAAATCAAATTGTCAAACGTCAAAAAGTAACAAACGAATACTCTGTGAAGGTCAATGCGGTCAAGCCAACGGAAAAAGGAATTAGTGCACTGTTGCCATTTGGTGTACGTCTGATATATTTTTTCACATTCGTTTACAAAATAACAACTGATAAATTATAAAATAATAGTTATTTGTACTAATTGGCAATAATAAGAATTGACCTACTTATTATATGTCATATATTTAAGACATCACAACGAATAAAAAATGATCGACGTGAGAAAACGGTATTTGATTAATTGTTATCAGCTTATCCACTTCTTTTTCTATACACCTACCTAGGTATCAAAGAGAAGAATAATAATAAATTTACTCCTAGTTATTATTTTTCTTTATAATTATAATTTCCTTACGACTCTCAATAAGATTTCTGGTTATCATTCGTACATTAATCTGGGCTAGTTCAAATAGGTATATAGGTAGAAATAATACAGACTATTTTATAGTTTCAATAATTATAGAGAATGTTATACTGGAAAATTGGCAACCATGTCAATCTGGCATTTCTACTGCAAGCTGGGTCATTCCATTTCTTAGTTGAAGGGTATGTCGGAGGTAGTAAAAAACAATACAGTGGTTTATTCCATTTCTTAATTGAAGGGTAGTACGGTCTATTTCAAAATGCAACGTCTGGAATGCTCGTTAGGCTGCGCGAATGGATTTCTCATGGACGGCGCCATGTTTGTTTTCTGCCTCCTAGCAGTGGCGTAGGAATTGGGGTTTAGGTGATTGTTAAAGTTCAAATATTATTCAATGAAAATTGAAGAAGTTCGCAAGTTGAATTTTGTTGCACATTATAAACTACCAACATCTATTTTCATAACTTGAAACCATTGAAAATTATTCAAAGCCCACAAGCATAGCACAAAATATTACTAAAATTCAAAATTTGAAATTGTTTTGAATAGGGTGAATGACCAGTTGTCGGCCAGTTAGTGTCGCTGAGAGGAGATTTTCTAACTATAGATCTAGACAACAAATATTTTTCGGCGAATAGAGAAAAATAATGAAAATAAGTGATTATAAAGTTCATTATCTCCATATTTAAGGAAAAAAATCAGTATAAATCAAAAAAATCACGATTTTGCACTAGGTATAGGTATTAAGTATCAACTTGCATATCTGAAATATGATTATAACCTAACGTAGATAGATATTTGTAAAAAATAACTTCGGTCTACTGGCAAATCGTGTGTTTCGTACCCGATTACATAAAAGAGCAAGTTAAATAATTCGAACGGAAAAATGTCTTTTTAAAAAACAATTTATTACTATACAAGTTGACGGACTATCTCTTACAAGAGTTACAATAAGAATAAAAAATGTTTTATGAAAAGTGTTCTCGCAGAGATCTTAGATGAGACGATTCCGGGAATACTGCATGGTCAGCGCAGCTTCATCAGCATAATCCATGGGAACTGACTACATAACTCCTCCCTCCTTAGGACGAGAAAATAAGGGAGTTATTTTGTCGGGTTGGAACCATTTCCGATTCTTGGCCATCTTCTTTTTTGACTTCTTTGGGGCTGCACCACTTGGTTATGTTCCATTTCTGGTTCAGTTTGATTGCCAATACTAGAAATGCTATTGATATAATAAATCCGAGAAGAGTGCCAAATATCAAAGTGTTATTGTTGTTCAAAGAGTTGGAGTTGCTTATCGGCTTCAATCGATCCATCATGCTGTTAATTTTATAAAGGACCCCGCACGGTTCTTATGGAAAATGGGTCCCAGTCGAATTGGCTGAAAATTTAGTATAATGAGGTTTATGATGTCCTGATCAAATGTCTCCATGGGCACAACAAGATCTAATGTATAGTTTTTGAGATACAGGGTGTCAAACATGCAGAGAGAGGGATGTTACTTACCTTTAGAAAATCAATAATGTGGCGATTATTTTGTTACAAAAAATTAGGGAGAATAATTGCAATCTTAATATTGTCGACACGAGTTGTAATAAGAAGTTATAAGACTCCGTATACAGGGTTATTAATAATTACATAATTTTTATGTAATTCTTTAAACAAACTCAGTCAAACGCAAAAGCTCGTAGACTTGCAGAATAAGTAAAAAACATTTGATTTTAATATTGGGCGATCTGAGGTTACTATTATACGGGGTCTTCCACTTTTTTAGTTGTAGTAATTTAATTTTTTTCAGGAACATATAGAAAAATTAAACATAAAAGTAGAAAACTAAATATAATATGATCAATATTTTGTGGCACTTGTCTATTTGTTGCATCTTGTACGGATCCTGGTCGACCGCATGATGATGCAGCAATCAAATGGGAGACTAGTGCATTAAAAATATTTCTTACCAGTTCATACCATGTATGTTAAGACATTGTAATTATGATTATGTACGGATTCTATTATTTGTTGATGGCTTGCATCCGATATTAGCGTTATGTGGAACGTACCGACACTTTCGAGCACCTGATTTACAATTGGAATAATAATGATCTCTTATCTTTTATGTGTGTATAAACATTCAAATTCAATATCACTCAAACTACTTTCGTGGTGGTCTCGTCAGATTTTTTGTTACATCTCTGTAAGAATGACAAGATCTCTCATCTTATGATCGGTTAATGTAACGTAATCCGATAATTATTACTGAATGAAAGGTTCTAAAAAAAACCCTTGCCTATCTAAATGATGTGAACATGATTTAATCCTTTCCGAAATAAAGCCCCATATTCGACAGATAATGAAGATCTTCATCGCCGGTACATACCGTGTGATTCACAAATTATACGGCATTTTGGGCATTTACACCATCTTGTACAGCATTTACTTTTGTACCAATGCTTGTCCCAATTCCGTTACCCCAAGTTTTGCTGATTTAACAGTTTCAATCCTAGCATCTATTATTATTCTAAATGCTTCAAGAGTTTGTTTCAGATAATTGCCAAAATTCCAAATCAACATAAGTGAACAGGGTGTTGTAGTATAATAAATAATTTATATTCATCTTGTAATTATGAACCCCCCTATATGTGTGATCTGTATACTTATATTATTTTAATATATTAAGTTTGAAGGTCAATATGTTATGATTATTTGATTTAACTATTATTGATAACTTTTATTAAAGCTAATAATAAAGCCGGTCGTCGCATTTAATGAATCGCCCTGTATATTATAACGAATCAATGTATCGCTGGTGTCCAACCTTAATCCAATACCCTGCACAAAAAATGAAAATATGAAGCGCACGGTGTTACTGGATACAGTGTTACATAAGATTGAATCAAAGATTCCCTTGGAAATAATTGTTTTGACAGTTAATGTTGATTCTGACACTAATTTAGTATCTGCTAATTGTAAGTGATTGTAACTAGTTTATTGTTTGATTTGATACAGCAGACTTATGAAAACAGACTACCTTCTTCAATATAGAATAAGATGGCCCTAAGGAATAGAAATCTCTTAACTTGTTTTGTTTGTGATGGACGATTTCAACCACGTTTGATGACGAGAATAAATGGGGAAGAGAATGCTGCAAAATCTGAAATAGCTATTCGTAGAAGACAAGAATTTTTCAGGCCGTCTCTTAATGTAAATGCTGATACGAGAATATGTACCAATTGCAATCAGTCGATCCGCAATGAAATATCTGCTATTGAAGAAGACCCTGCTTGTTTAAAGATAAATGTATTAACGCAAACTAGAAGTAGTACGTGCTTGATATGTAACAGCGATGAAGATCTTCGTAAGTTATCTGTCGAATGTAGGGCTCATGTTTTCATTTTGAAAGATATCTATATTCCCGAATATGTTAAATCATGTGCTCATCATTTAGATGAGCAAGGATATATTTTACAACCTTTGGTAATTGGATTGCGTTACATCAACCGACCCTATGTTATAAGAGGAGAAATTCTTCAGTCATTTTTACAAGGAGTTCGTCATGTAGCAAAAAATCTGACGAGAATATACGACGAGAATAGTTTAAGTGACAGTGAATTTGAATACTTATACCCAGTTAATAAACAGCAGTTTTCAGAACTATTTACCTACTGCGATGGAGTACGCCAAGAAGATTATTACAGATATGTGAATAAAAAAGATCTCTTGATGTTCTTGTGCAAAATGCGTCATGGACTTTCTGATGATTTTGTACGTTTAATGTTTGGCTATTCAAGTAGACAGGCAGTAAGTCTAGCCGTTACTCTTGTTAGACAATCTTTGATGCAACGTTTTGTGACTACCAACATAGGCTTTAATGCTATTACTAGAGAAAATTATATTGAGAGACATGTTACGGACTTTGCTAATGTACTATATAATCCAGAGCCACAAATTCCTCGAGCAATCACTTTCATTGATGGTACTTACAGCTACATTCAAAAGAGTAGCAATTTCAGAGTTTTACGGCAGTCGTATTGTGTACACAAAGGCCGACACTTATTAAAACCTATTTTAATAGTAGCACCTGACGGTTATATAGTCGACATTCAAGGGCCATACTTCTCTGATAGTAAAAATAATGACGCTGCTATTTTGCAAAATGAACTTGAACTAGACGGTAATATAATGAGAAGATGGTTTCAGGAAAATGATATTGTAGTAGTGGATAGGGGGTACCGTGATGCTAGTGAAATACTTGGACACCTAGGCATTGTGCATAAAATGCCAGCACTTATGCTTCCTAACCAACACCAACTCTCAACCGAAGATGCTAACGACTCTCGTTTGATCACAAAGTCGAGGTGGATAGTAGAATCACGAAACGGCCACATAAAATCAATGTTTAAGTTTCTACAACAAAATATTCAAATACAACATCTTTCCCATCTAGGGGACTTTTTTCGGATAGCTGGAGCTATTATTAATAGATATCACCCTCCTATCCTGATGGAAGGAGCCGATGCACAATTGGCTCAAAGATTACTTGAAAAGGCTAGTGAACCAAATGTCGTTCAAGCACTAGTTGAGGAAGAGAATCTGAATACTAGAAATGCTCAAAGATGGGTACGTTTAGATGCTGAACAGTTGCAAGATTTTCCAATTCTGACGCTTGATTTTATAAAAACGCTAACAATTGGAGTTTATCAAGTAAAGTTGGCACCGTCCTATGTCCAAGACAAATTACAGAGGGACGACGAAGAATTTCAGTTTGAAACTTTGAGAGATATCAACAGACTACCATGGCCAGGGCTTCTACGGGTTAGAGTATTTTCTCGTTTTAGAAGTGCAGCTAAATATCAACTGTGGATTTCATATCGACCAACAAATAACGAAGAAATAAATAATGAAGAAGAATCTATAGATGGTTATTACTGCACCTGTAAATCTGGTGCTCGAACTGTCGGTACCTGTGCACATATTGCTAGTGTAATATGGTATTTGGGGTACGCACGCCATCAACCAAACATTCGCTACCCCTTAACCCAATTGATAGGATCTGTTCACGATGCAGGAAACAGACCCCAACCACAAAATAATATTGTTCGTTAGGTTTAGTTTTTTATTTTATATCTACGTACGATACTAGTCTGATTTCGTAAAAAAAGAATCACCCTATGTAAATAGCCTTAGAACTTTTCCATACAAAACGTATCGACATCCCCATTACGTTTTAAATATGAGACCCTCAACACCGGTCTGTCGATGGTTTTAGCTTTGAATGCACCTGAAATTGCCATGTTGTTTTGAGATGAAGTCAGTTACAGTTATTGTTTACTGATGGCCGCGTTGAGTTGTTACAGTTTTACTGTTCCCTTAGTTATTCATTATTCTCATACAGAATATACATTCTCTAAATATGTATACCCTACATACAACACCAAAGTGTATAATATATTTGAGCAAAGATCCTTGTACTTCCAGAGCTAACGCAAAGCGACACTGATGATGGAGGTAGACCTCCGAAACCGGTCCTATTCCAAGCTACTGTGTTAATTTGAGATGAGACCACGTGCCAATTGTCTGTATTAAGGTTTACTGTTTCCTTAATGATTTCAAGTTTTCAGACAAAAAATACATCTTTGTAGGCCACATAATATATAATAGTCATAGCTTTTTGTAATAATGTCAGCCACATTTCTCATAATATGAAGTGTATGCAAGATGAAAAAAAAAGAAAATGCTCTATTATTCTGTAATAAGTCTTGTCCTATGGTTTTTGGGACATGCTTCGCAGGCCATCACCCAAACATTCGCTGGGCCTATCCCCTAACCGAATTATATGATCCGTACAAGATGCAACAAATAGGCATGAGCCACAAAATATTGATCATATTATATTTAGTTTTCTACTTTTATGTTTAATTTTTCTATATGTTCCTGAAAAAAATTAAATTACTACAACTAAAAAAGTGGAAGACCCCGTATAATAGTAACCTCAGATCCCCAATATTAAAATCAAATGTTTTTTACTTATTCTGCAAGTCTACGAGCTTTTGCGTTTGACTGAGTTTGTTTAAAGAATTACATAAAAATTATGTAATTATTAATAACCCTGTATACGGAGTCTTATAACTTCTTATTACAACTCGTGTCGACAATATTAAGATTGCAATTATTCTCCCTAATTTTTTGTAACAAAATAATCGCCACATTATTGATTTTCTAAATGTTAGTAAGCAACCCTCTCTCTGCATGTTTGACACCCTGTATCTCAAAAACTGTCCAATAGATCTCGTTGTGACCGTGGAGACATTCGATCAGGACACCATAAACTACATTATACTGAATTTTCAGCCAATTCGACTGGGACCCATTTTCCATAAGAACCGTGCGGGGTCCTTTCATCTAGGTTGAGCTTGGTGAAGTTTGGTGTTTCATATAATTTTGGTGTCCTTATATTTTCGAATTGGAATTTGGGTAGTATTAGTGGTTTACCCTGTTGAATTCTCACGTCGTTGAAGAATCTCTTGCGATTCACTTGAATTTCACAAGTGTCTGGAATTTTGACGAGAGTTGGGAGATTTATTTCTATATATCGATCTGATTTGCATTTCGAAAATATTCTTTCCTCTTCGATTGGGATAATCAATACTTCTTCTTGAGTGACTTGCTCGGTGATTGATTCAGCTAGATTGATTTGGAGTGGTATACAGTTTGCCGTGAGGTTTCCTTCGATCAGCTGGGCTGTGCAATGGTCCTCGGGATAATAGTCCTCGGTGCAGTAGAACGATTTTTCAAGCAGTGGACATGGACTCGACTCGAATTGAATTTTCGAAGCTGCTCGTGCCAAATAGGGGTATTTGGGGATGAAAATATGGTGGTTTTGTATGATAGGGTATAGGTGATAGAATGTGAAGACCTCGTTTCTGATGATAGGGACATGAATTGCAAAAATCAATTTGGTTTCCGAAAATGTTACCTGTGTTCCGAAGAACTGATAATAGGTCAATATATTTTCGAATTTAGGTATTTCTGAATATTCATAGATTTTTCCCAAATAGTTTAACATTTTTTTCAAGTCAGAACTAGAAATTATTGAATTATGTAAGGCATTCAGTTTTGCAAATGTAATGGCATCTTCTAGATTGTCAATAAATGTTATTATATTTTGGCAATCCAAAATTATTTGTGAAAGTATACCTTGAAAGCTGATATAGTCTACTAGGTCACCGATGGTTTTCTGAACTGTCACCTGGAATATTTTCAATCCATTTTCAAGTTTCTCTTGATTTGCATTGAGTATTTGAATAGTTTTATTGTAATTATTGATTAGTTCCTTTGATAACGAGATTTGCATGTTCACTTCATGAATTATACTGTCTTGGTTTCGTTCTAAAATCGCGATGCTTTCGTCATAACGTTTTCCGTCATCAGCATCAAGGGTTCCGAAAAGCCATTTATCTATTTTTCCGATACCATTTATCAGACCTCTTTTTATGCGAATATGGGGCTGAAGGTTTTCTAATTTATTTTTGGTTGTACCTATGAGGTACTCAGTTCTCATTAGCATGTTTGCTGATAGACCGTGGTAGGATATTGGATTAGTGATATTTTCTTTATTGAAATTATTTTTGATTGACCTAAAATATTCATCTAAATTATTCAATTGATTGATTATTGGATCCAGATCAAGATAGTGTAAAAATGTATGTTTACTATAGACAATTTTAGCATCTCCTAATTTTATGGGTAGGATAGGGTTATTTATGGTGGTGATTTGAATGTCTTCAAAATTACAAAGTACTCGGAGTGCGTGAAGAAGAAGGTACAGGGTCAGTAACTTCATTTTCATTATTTTCCTGTAACAAAGGTTTTTCATTAGTCTTGGGTTTTCTAGCTATACTTTTGTGGTATGTTCCTTTGTCGGTTTTCAGTTTGGTTCCCAAATCTTTGAGAATTTTTGTTTTTTTGAACTTGGGTTTGTCTTTGGGTCGTGCTTTTGTCCGAATGTATGCTATATTTTGTTTGGCAAAGTCTGGGGGCTCATTTCGGTTTTCATTTCTTTCAGTTATGATTTTTTCTTTTGTCTGTTCGTTCGTCTGTTTTATTGACTGATACAGTTTTTGGGCGGTTTCTGTGTGGTTTTGAACATAATCAGAGACGATAATATGGTCATTCAAGTCGAAAGGGTTCGTGCTATTTATGTGACCTTTGACTACCTCGAATGGGGTGTATTTAGTGACACTATGAATTGAGTTATTATAGCCTAGAACAGCGCGTTTCATCAATTGATCGGGTGTGTAGTGATTTCCTTCGTCCTTCAAACATCTATAGTGTTCAATCAATGTCGAGTGAAATCTTTCGACTGGGGAATTGGAATTGCTATTTTTTGGTGTTGTGAAATGGAGTTCGATTTTATAGATTTTGCAGAAGTTTTCTAGATCCTGATTTTTGAACTCTGTGCCTGAGTCGGCGGTTATTTTTAGGGGTAATCCATGATGGGTGATGAAATTCATGAGATTTTTCTACCACTAATACTCCGGTTAGGGCTTTAAGAGGGTATGCTTAGCCATATCGAGAAAAAGAATCAATAATTGTCGAAAAACTGTGATTCGAAATTTTGAACGTGTCAATGTGAATATTTTCGAATGGTTTCGAAGTGGTAGGGGTGAGATTGAATTTAACTATCGGTGGGTTCCGATCATACTTGTTTTTTTGACAAGTTTCACAATTATTGATATAGTTTTGAATGTCGTCTGCCATTTTTGGCCAATAGAATCTTGAACTTAGGGCTGATTTCATTTCATTGATACCTCTGTGACTTGTTTTTGTAGCGTGGTAAAGTTCGAGTTTCTCATTTTGTTCATTTAGGGTTTCTACATCGGTAAGGAATGTAGGGCAATGAACTATTTTGAAGGATGAGTTTTTGAATAAATTTTGGACAGTGGTACTGAAGATTTCCAAAAGGGCAGGGTTTTTGAAATGTATGGCGTATGTTTGTTTTGGGTTTATGTGGTCTTTGAGAAATTTGACGATGTTTTCGGTCATGTTTCTGTTGGGCAGTGTAACGTATGATCGAAAATGTTCAAAAATTCTTTCCATTCTATACTGGGTCTCATTAAAGTCCCCAATGGCAATAATTACTTGATTTTTATAAGTATTGACTGAACGTTCCGAAATAGGAATGGTACATACAGGGTCTTCAAGAGAAGTGTGAACTGTTTCTAGGTCGGAATTGTTTTCATTCGCTATTTGTGGTTCAATACGGATATCGGATAGTACTTTGACTTTGGGTTGAGTTACTGGAGGATCTAAAATTTCTTGAAGAACATTTTCGTCAAGATCTAGTAGTGCTTCGGGGTTTGTCAAAAAATCTTCAATTTGTTCATTGACATCGCCGGGGTTGTTTTGGGTCGATAGAGTCTCGAGGGCGTTCAAGTCAATATCGTGAGGATTCCTAGAAAGAGCGTCGGCCGCTTGATTGCATTTTCCTTTTTTATATTTTATTATGTAGTCAAATTCTTCGAGTTTTAGGCGCCATCGCACTAATCTCGAATTTGGTTCCTTCAACGAAAAAAGCCACTGAAGGGGTTTATGGTCTGAAAATATCGTGAACTTTTGTCCAAATAAATATGGTCTGAAGTACTTGCAACTCCAGACTACTGCCAGAAGTTCTTTTTCGATAGTCGAATAGTTGACTTCTGCTGGGTTCAGTGTTCTCGAGGCGTAACATATGGGGTGGTCATTTTGGGACAATATGGCACCAATGGCATAATTTGACGAATCGGTGGTCAATTCGAATGGTTTTTCAAAATCGGGATAAGCTAGGACAGGTTCTGAAGTGAGAATAGATTTACAAATGTTGAAACATTCAATAAATTCGGTGGTGTGTTCTACTTTCTCGTTTTTCTTCAGACACTTTGTCAATGGTTTTGTCACCTTGGTAAAAATTTTTATAAATTTCCTATAGTATCCCAATAACCCCAAGAAGGATTTTATGTCCTTTTGAGTTTTCGGAATTGGGAATTTTTTGATAGCGATTATTTTTCTGGGGTTCGGTTTAATGCCCTCGGGTGTTATCACGTGGCCTAAAAATTCCACCTCTTTCCGAAGAAACTCGGATTTATCCAGCTGAATTTTCAGGCGGGCTTCGCGTAATTTGGAAAATACCAATTTGAGGTTTTGGATGTGTTCTTGGAGTCCGGTACTGAAAATGATGATGTCATCCATATATACCATGCAGATTTTATTTTGCAGGTCTTTCAGGACCTCATCCATTGTCCGCTGAAAACTACAGGGAGCGTTTCTGAGTCCAAATGGCATTCTCAGGTATTCGTAATGCCCTTGCTCCACATTGAAGGCGGTTTTTTCAATTGAATTTGGGGCCATCTCGATTTGGTGAAAACCACTGGCCAAATCGAGGGTAGTAAAATACTGTGCTCTTCTGAGCTTGTCCAAAATGTCATTGATATTGGGAAGTGGATATCGGTCACCAATAGTTTTTTCATTTAATTTCCGATAATCCACAACTATGCGCCATTTCGATTTCCCGGAAGAATCTAATTTTTTTGGGACAATCCAAATGGGGGAGGACCACGGGCTACAACTGGGTCTTATAATATTTTTTTCGAGCATTTCGTTTATTTGACGTTGTACCTCTTGTTTGTGTACATAAGGGTACCTATAAGATTTTGTGTGTACCGGTATTTCGTCCGTTGTCCTTATTTCGTGTTTTATTTTGGAAGTAAATGTCAAGTCGTCACCTGGTTTGTAGAAAATTTCAGAAAATTCGTTGCAGACCTTCAATATAGCAGATTTTTCTTCCGAATTCATGTGACCTGTCCGAATCAAGTCCGAAATTTGGGGATTTTTTGTATTGGAGTTCGATTTGTTAGAGTCTGTTTGTCTATCGGAATTAAGGAACGAATCTAGGGTGAATATTTCGTGGGTTGATGGTCCGAATGGTTTGACAGGGATAGGCTCTCGTAACGTTACGGAAATCGTTTCATCCGTTGGATTTTGGATTTCTATAGGGGCGTAACCATTTTTTGAAATGGTCACTATTTGGGGAATAAAAAGCTTATTGATTGAACCTTCGATTGTCAAAATTTCTCCCTCGTATAAAGTAACAGGTATATTTTTCACCGTTCTCTCCGGTGGGTTAACTGAGAACGAAAAGCTAAACTCTGTGGGTTGTCTGAATTTAAATGGTATCTCAATGTGATTTCCAATCAATTTTTTATTGATTAAATCGATATTCAAATTCATGTTTATCAAATCCGTTAATCCCAATACTCCGTCAAAATAATCATGGAAATCGAACAAAATGAAATTGATTTCATACTTTGTATTGAATTCTGAAAATGCCGGTATTGAGGCTTGATATCTTACATTTTGACTTCCCAAAGCAGTTTTGATTATTGTTTCAGATTGATATATTCTGTTCGGGTACAATTTTTCGATAATCGACGGTTTAATAACTGATCTAGAACTACCTGTATCGATAAGTAATTTAATTTTTGGATGCCTGATTTCAACATAAGGAAGGGCATTGTTACACGAAAGATTTATTTCTGCTAAGTGTATTGATCTTCTTGGCTGGTTGGCTGAAAATTTTGTGTTTCATTATAGTCAAAGTCGTCGTTATATTGGTTTTGGGGAAACAATTCCTGAATATTCGTGTTTTGTTTATCATATGGGTTTAGGTCGGGGTAGCATTCATTTCCGTCCTGATTGGGACTTTCGCTATACATTTCGTCTTGATCGGGAATTGGTTCCTCGTATTCATTTGAAATTAATTCTTCTGATACAAAATTGGGTTTTTGATTTGATTGGAAAAATCGCTGATTGTTTTGGAAATTATTCTGATATTGATTTCTAAAATTTGGCCTGGGTTGTTGAACTTGTGAAAAAGGTCGATAAGATATCTTGGTGGGGTTTCTAGAAGTCGTTGACATGGGTTCTGGTTTGGGTAACTGATTTGCAGGAATTTGTTTAGGTTTGAAAACATTTTGGGGAGGTCCAAAAACCTCTCGATTAGTCGGATACCTCTGAGGGGGTTGTTGTCTTGGCTGTACATTCAGAGGTTGGCTGGGCCAAATGGGCTTAGTAGAGAAATTGGGGAATGAAAAATTTGGGTTATTTTGGAAAGGGGGTCTCTGCATATGATTTGGTCTTTGAATTTGGGCGTTGTTTGTATGTACGTTAGGTGTATAAGTCTGTCTGATGTTTGGATTATTGAATTTTGACTTGAAATTTTCTTGTAAATTACCGTACATTTTTTCGAAATTTTCATATTCGTTCACATACGCCATTGCGTCTTCTAAGCAAGTGGGTTTCTTGAGATGCATATTATTTCTCAATACACCTGTGCACCCTGCAATGAATGTACTGAGTGCGACTTTATCATAGTGTGAAATTTGATAGACTTTTTCGTCTTGTTTCAAATTTGAATCATTACTCACTCTTTGTACAACACTACTTCTTAATAATTGTAGCCTACTTCCAAAGCTCAGTGAGTCTTCTCCTTTGTGGGGGCGACTTCTGGTTAATTCTAATACTAAGCAATCTAAATCCCTACGATCTGAGAAGCATTGAATAAGTGCGTTTTTCAGGGAGGCCCAAGTATTGAGTTTGGCCCTGTTCCCTACCATGAATTCTGCTTTTCCTATCAATTTTTCTTGAATACATTCAAGAACATGATCATTTAGAGTTTGATCATTATAAGTTATATAGTTATTGATCAAATTATCACACCTATCAATAAATCTATTCAATGTATTGTTATCACCATCGAATGGTTTGATATTATTTAATCTAGATTTGAAAAGATTCCAGTTTACAATTTGGGGTTGTGGTTGTTCTACTGGTGGAACCATATTGGATGCTATTAAATTTCCAATACAAGAATTTGGTTCACTAAAAGTTGAATTTTCTCCAAATGATAATTTATTAAATCTACTCAAAATTTCATCAAGATCATTCATAAAAAATATTTTCTGTTTTAAATTATTAAAATTAATCGTCTAGAATAGACAGCAATTCGTTCGCAATGAACAGCCCTAAATATCTTCACCGAAGTCCTTATTCAGAGGGTTCAGTAAAGGCAAGAAGGAAAATTTGGCACTTACAGGTTTGATTTTTTGGTATCCAAATCCGTGTAGTTTCCGGTTCCTTCCTCGTTGATTCTGTGTAGCCTTGCAGGGGTTGAGTCGTCAGCTTGTCCGCTCGTTCGGGGTATCCTCGATGGATGGATGGTTCGAATTGTGCTCAAGGGTTGAAACTCCACGACGCGAAAAAGTTCTTTTTGCACGCTGCACAAATCCTTACACGACTGCGCCAGTTAAATAATTCGAACGGAAAAATGTCTTTTTAAAAAACAATTTATTACTATACAAGTTGACGGACTATCTCTTACAAGAGTTACAATAAGAATAAAAAATGTTTTATGAAAAGTGTTCTCGCAGAGATCTTAGATGAGACGATTCCGGGAATACTGCATGGTCAGCGCAGCTTCATCAGCATAATCCATGGGAACTGACTACATAACTAGCATGATGACTGAATAATTTCTGGCTCGAATTCGAGCGAAGGTCTTCTTACGACTAATAAAATAGACATGGATTTCCTGGCCGAAAAGAAATCTTACAATGATTTCGGATTCGAACGAAATTCTGGAAAAAGGGGTTTTTCGGTGAGGAAATTCCATTGGTGATATATAGAAAAAGATCCGAGTTCGTTAAATCGAATTGCGACCTAAAAATGCGAATAATTTCTTAAAAACTTCTTTTCGCGAACCCCCGGTATATCGTAGACTTCGGAAAATTGAACTATAGTAATGTTCGAACGATTTTAAGTAATTTTTGTAGTATGACTTGTTTCGGCTAGACGCTCGGTTTCCGAGATACAACGCTTCATTCGCGATCAGGCCAAATTTTCTCGAGTTTTAGTGACTTTTTGGCTAATTTCGAGTAGATAGAGCAATTTTACGGCCGCCATCGTGTTTTTCGTACCCGATTACATAAAAGAGCATGATGACTGAAAAATTTCTGGCTCGAATTCGAGCGAAGGTCTTCTTTCGACTAATAAAATAGACATGAATTTCCTGGCCGAAAAGAAATCTGAATATTTTTCATCTTGATCTCAAAATAAGATGTTACTTAAATGGCTGACTATTTTCTCTTCTCTGTGATTTTTATCACTGAAAATTATGTCAGTGTGCTAGGCATATGAAAAAAAAATCCCAAAATTTTTCAGCCGGAAAATTTACTTAAACTGCTGACCGGCTTTTGGGAATTTTTTTTTCGGGTTCCTAACGATACCAAATTTCAAATTTGATTCTGTCGATTGCCATAAGCGAGAAAATGTGTCAGCAACCGACCTATTCTTTTACAAGATGGCATGGCGCCCTTATTTCAACCGTTTAAGAACGTGCAAACCTTATGGCTTTGGTTTTTCACTATTAGGTAGATTGTTCCTACCTGTTAATGTGTTGAAATGCCATGAATGAGAGATTGAAAAAAAAACAATGAATTTTCCATAAGTATACCTAGCACACGTCCGATCGCTAAATTTTCATTTTCTTGAGTTCAACACTGACATCATTTTCAGTGTTTAAAATCCCGGAAGAGAGAAAATAGTAAAATACCTATGTCATTATCTGACTGTCTATTTGTGTAGGTTAGGTTCATTCGAATTGGCACATAAGAATGTGGGAATAATAAAGAAAAACAAAAAATTAAATAAAGATTGTTCACGGTTGTCCAACGAATTGTGTGTGATTCTGGATCACAAACTTTGGTATGTCGTATACTTCCCTCCGACATTGCTATAAATATTCATCTGGATACTATTATCACTCCTGATGATGCTAGTTTTATTAGCGAAACGTAAGTCGAGTATAATGAAGGGCTTTGGTGACGAGGAGACAAATTTCTCAAATTAATGGATACATCGATGGGGTATTGAATAATAATTTTTTTTTAACGTATACAATGAAACAATATACAGTGAGGCCCTAAAGAAAGGGCTAAAGAAATTTTCTACGTTATTAGCCATTTTTAAGAAAAACCCTTACACACATCAATTTATGTTTTCGAAAAGACTCTGTAACATAAAAAAAAAATCGCCACTCTCCAAGTGACAGCCACCCCCCAATTCTTTTAAATGAAATAGGGGATCAAGTGATACCTCGTTTCGAAGGGTACTCAATGGTCTAAGCCATGCCTATTTTTTTGAATTTCGTTGATGCGTCATGAAAAAAATTACTTTCAAAATGTTTAAGAATTATATATCACATATGCTACGAAATTCGCTATATATTCAATCCACATTAATTTTTTCCACATACATTTTTCAACTCTACTGTCACGTATGACAAACAACAGTAAATGAACCAAACAAAATTAAGGTGCATTGAATATACAGCAAATTTATTAGTTTTCGTGATATACTTTGAAATTCAAAAAAATAGACATGACTATATAGACAATTGAATAACCTTAGAAATGAGGTATCACTTGACCCCCTATTTCATTTAAAAAAATTGGTGGGGTCACTTTGAGGAAGGTGGATGCCGGGCAATTTTTTTTATGTCGCAGAATGTCTTTTCGAAAACATAAATCGAAATGTTTCAGGGTTTTTCTTGAAAATGGCTGGTAAGGTGGAAAATTAATTCATCCGTTACTTTATGATCTCACTGTATGAATTCATGATGATGTAATCCCACATTATGAAATTCCACAGTAAATTCACATCGGAGTGTATTTTTCAAATTAAAAAATCAAACCGTAATATTGCAATGTGAAATTCCAGTGCAAATTATTTACGTTAGAAAATTACACCGTAATATTACAATGTTAAATTCCATTGCAAATTTTTGATGTGGAGTAATATAGCAATGTGAAGTTCCATCGTAAAATTATGTCACAATATAAAGTTCCATCTTAAAATTATATTACAACGTAAAGTTACATCGAAAAAGTGCAGTCAGTTATTCAGAGTAAATCTCCAAGGTGATAACACGTGATATGCTAAATTCCTCTCGAATGAAAATTCCCGCCAAAACAGGCGGTAATTAAATTGCTGCTACTGGGAGCGAAAAAAATTATCCCAGTGTTTGACTAGGCTGTTTATCTTCAAGAGAAGCTCTGATTCCGCCAGTAAGAGATAATCCTATGTTAGTGCTGAAAAAAGCTGCACGGTAAGTATTAAAAGTTGTTATATAATATGTATATGATTCATGTTCTAAGGATCTAAGCAAACATACGGAGATAGTGCCATTGGATATGTGCAAGTGAAACAGGAACGATCATTTTGTACCGTTCTTGCTCAGGTTACTCCTGAGTACAAGGTGTCTAAAAAATCATACAGAACAAGAATTATACTTAATGAAAACCAAAATGCAATTCGAAGTATCACTTGTGAAAGTTTTTCAGCTTCACTTGGAGGTTGTATTCGTGGTGTGGCATCATTATTTTGGATACATCGAAGAAATGAAGAACCATCTGTAACAGATACTATATGCTCCTGGAAAAAATCAGATTTATCAAAAGTAGGTACCAGCAAAAAATGTATTACACTTGAAATGGATTCATCAGCAAATGTTCCAGTATCTGATAAAACAGATTTTTTTAATTATATTATTAATTCACCTAATAAAGTTGATTCTTTATTAATAAATATACACCAAGTCCCAAGCACAGATCGTGTTTCACTATATCTATCGCGTTTCCGCTCAGCTTTCTTTGTTATTGTGTTCGTCTTTAATTATAATAAGTTTAATAATATTACACTCCTGCAAATCAACATGTCAATCAGCCATTTATTTGCTCACGGTGTAAGCAGTATATTTCATTGCGCGAGCAGAAACCCTTTAAGTCTGCTTCCGTTCGAGCCGCGATCGATAGTAGTCGAACAAAAAAACTCAGTAACAATCAACGAGAGAACGCCTTTTTGAACTCTCAAGTGTGTGAGCGATTTTCACAACGATACACCGGTTCTCAGTACTTTTATTTCGACGAATTCTTGGGCAGTGCCACATTGTCTTCGTTTCATCAAAGAAGAGATCCTTCCACGTCACCCCCCAGCGACTGGCCAGTCAGGACCACCCCCTCGGATAAGGATTTTAAGGTAAGATTCTTAAAGGGCTCGCAACATTCTTTCCAATTTATTCAGCTACCGTCCATTTTTCTCTCCTGCAGTTATCGAAGAATATAACATATTTTTCTTTCAAAACTATACAATATCATTTATTTATACAGTGTACTGAAGAAAAAAGCAATGCCAAATCTGCAGATGATTTTTTTTTTTAAATTTGCTTCTGATAAAATGTCAGATGAAGATTGTATCGCTGCAAATGAAGCAACAGTTCATCAGTCGAAATCACCTGTTTGGTATGAACTGAAATATGGGAGAGTTACTGCATCCCGAGTTTATGAAGCAAGCAGGTGTTCTGTTGAAGATGGAAGTTTAGTAGAGGTAATATTTGGTGCAACTAAGTTTCCTGAAACATCCGTGCTTTCGAAGCAGACTAGTTAAATTTGAACGTAGTGAGTTAGTTTTAAATAGAAGATATCCAGCCCTTGGGGCTTCTCCAGATGCTGTTTCAAAAGACTATGTTATAGAAAGATAATGTCCGTTTAAAGAAACAACTGTAAAAAACTATGTCGAAGATGATAAAATCTCTTCCAAACGTTATTCACAAATTCAGCTGCAAATACATTTTTGTTATAAACGTTAAGGCCTGTTTGTTGTAGCTGACTATAAATTTGAAGAAAACTCTCAATTTAGTGTATATAATGGAGATCACAATTAAGAATTTTGTGATAACTTGATTGAAAAAGCAATGGAATTTTGGCAAAAATGTATATATACAAAATTATGGAATAAAAATAATATTTAAGTAGTAAAACAGGGTTTTATTTATTCATAACAGATATTTATGGTATATAAGATTTTCTTCGAGTATTAAAGTGTACTTACTTTATGATTTGGCCAACATACATAATTAAAACATATCAAAATAAAACTGAACGTTTAGTTAGTATCAGAAAGTACAACTTTATTTGGTTCAAAAATTTCAACTTCTTGTTTTGAGTTATGGTTCATTATAGCATGAGAAACACACATTTGAAAGGAAAGTCGTAAGGTTGCTTCCTATTCACCATACAAAAGTATACCTAGTCTATCCAGCACTTTTTTTTATTTGACAATCTCACAGATATACATTGCTTACTTTTTAATTATCAAAAGACTAAATTTTCAACAGTATCTAAATAATAAGGAATTCATTCCAGCAATGTGTTATGCAAAGTTATGATCACGGTAAGTATATGCTAGCAAAAAGTTCAAAGATTGGAGTTCGTTGAATTTAAATATGTAATGGTTTATTAGAAACACGAATAAAACACTAGTATTTTCTAAAAATATTTTAATGTAAATCTTTATGCCTACCACCTAATCAAAGTAGGCTAGAGGTTTACAATACTAGCAGCAATAATAACATCAGCATCTAGAGTCCCTAGACTATGTATATCAATATTTGCATGAGGACTCTGAGAAACTCTCGAATTCGACTAATCACTCGTCCACCTGAATTCGTATACTTGTAATACGTTTTCCTTCGAGAGCTTCTTCTTTTGTTAAAATTTGGCCTTCTGGTACACTTAAAACCTCTATCTGCCATTACATCTACATTTTGAGGAATTTTTTCTGAATATCCAGAGTGCTGAACGATAATTAAGTCACTGGCACGTCCACCAAATCATTTTGAAATAACCCTACTACCCATATGGAGTACAAGAAATTAAATATTTGATTGTATTTCCATTCTTGTAACTAGACCAAGTCAGTGCCTGATGCTCAGGATTTGATGGTTTCTCAATAGAAATTTCAAAAATTTTATTGAATTTATGTTAGCGTTGCGTTTACGAAAGGCACTATTAATTGGTGAAACACTTCTGCCAATATCTTAAGTGAATTCCTAAAATAAGAACCTACATAACTCCGACTGATTCCAAAATCTATTGCAACTCGGAAATATGGATCATTTAAACGAATTTTTTTAAGTGTTATCAATATTTCTATAACCCGAAGAGGTCTAATTTCTGATGTGTATTTCTCATCAAAGTAGATGTCTTGCAGCAGTCCTAAGAAGAACATACTATTTTTTGTAAGACTACAAAAATTCTTTTTTTACTATTTTCTGAAGATATCTCTGTAGATTCTGCAGGCATATACTCTCGAGAAAGAGACAGATAAATTTGTCGAAGTCGATGACATTTCTGTGATTGTTGATTTTGCTGAAGAGGTTATAATGTCTTTAAAATGCCTCCTAACGGGAGTCACAAAAACTTCTTCTGTAGAAGAAATATCTGCCACTTCTCTATGTGACGTACTGGGGCATTCAATATTTATTTTCTTCTTAGGTATCCTTAGACTCTTCAGGCGTAATATATTTCTGGCGACTTTTGGAACTAGGTGACACCTGGCTAAAATCTACCTTACTAGAAGGTCTTTCTATATTTAAAACAGGTACTGTACTGGTCTTCTACCTGATATTTTGTACTCCAAAAAATTATTAATCTGTATTTAACTGCAAATGAATATTGAATAAATAGATGCACAATATTTTATTTATATATCGAAAACTTACATTAAAATGATCTTCACAACAATGAAGTATAGACTTTGGAACATTCGTTCCAACAGCTTCACATCATTTCTTTCTTAAAGCAAATGTTGTTTTGCTACATATGACGTCACAATTTGATTTTTCGCATTTTTTAACAAAGATCATGAAAAAACTGATAAAATGAAAAATAAAAAATGTAGTGGTATTCCCCATTACGTATATTAATATTCTTCTGAATGTCACAGTGAGATTTGAGTTATTTGATAGATGATTGATTGTTCATTTATCCGCACCCTATCATTCATATCGTTCAGACTGGCTTGCAGTTTTTCAAGCTTATTGTTTAAGCTTGTTTCGAGGGATTCTAGTTTTTATTAATTTTGTCTTCAATTTTGTTGTTAAAATTAACACTGACTTTATTTATGAGTGATTCCATTTCGTTACTTGACCTGGACTGGTTACGTTGAGAAGACCTACTCGTACTTGTAGCTACTATGTCAAAGTGGTAGGACTCTTGAACTAACTAGGAATTAACCTTGATAGTTTTCTTATCCCTGAATATTAATGCACTTTTTTGTTATGGATATCCTTCACAATCATTCATAAGTAGGAGAATGGACATCATCGGTGGTAATCTTCATTAGCTCCTCACGACAAGCTCCAGCTAATCTAAAGATAGTGGCTACTTTGGTCATTAAATATATGTTATCTGGAGCATTAAAGATGAAATTTTCGGCTTCTTTTTGCCCCAAAAGCAATGTATTTTTCGGTTTGTATGTATCCATCGTTCACTCGCTTTAACTAAATTGTTAATTTATAATATTTACTGATGTCGATATCCTTCTTCAGTTTTAGGACATGGTTTAGCATGGAGTATTTAGACCATAGAGCCGACGGAGCGTATGTTTTTGATAATTCGTGGAAATACGCAAATATTACTTCTTCTTTTATGGTGGATACTTTTGTTTGGTTGCACCAGTCTTCGAATACTCCAAAATCTTGTTTGTACCTCTCTTCTGACTTCTGCGGAACTAAGGCATTGGAATTAGAATTACGTACACAAAAAAGGACGCTTGAAATGCTTCTTTATTGACTGTCAGTTTATAGCGACTGGTGCTATGGGTACGTTTTGGTGCCAACAATTATCACCACATGTCTCCTGTCAAGCCCATTATTATTGTCAATGTATTTGATAGTTTTTTAGTAGGGTGCCTGTCTTTTTAAGTTTGACAGTGGTATGAATTTTCGAAGTAGTAGTAAGTATAATAAATTTTAATACACAGATATAGGTGTTCTATAGAATAGATAGTAATTTGATTTGAGGTAAAAAATAGTATATCCAGAATTAAAATATTGTGCTTCAAAGAGAAAATCGTGCGTAAAAATAAAAATCGCGCGTAAAAATAAAAATCGCGCGGAAAAGTAAAAATCCTACAAAAAAGTAAAATCGTACAGAAAAGTACAACTTTGAAAACGAGAAATTTCGGAAAAGCAACTTTTCCGCACGCTATTAGGAAAACAAATAATCCGATTAATTTAATGAAATGCCAATGGAAATTAACAAATTTCAATTAAAACTAGTGCAGGGTTCGATTCGGGTTGAAGATCAGTCTAAAGCTCGTGTTAAAGCTCTACTAGCCTACACAAGCGATCTTTCAATTTACCTTTAGGCACGAGATATTCAACCTGCTTTCAAATCTGCTTTTCAACTTAAATATGATATCTGGGAGTAAAGTTCCCTGCAATGCCAAGTTCAAGCTGATGCAACAAACAGAGACACCCGGGAGCAAATCTCCCTGATATAATCACTATGACAACCAGTCTGTTGAACTTGACTAGTGAACCTCTCTTAGTGCCGGAACAACAGTGAGCTTAGCGGACAAAACTCCGGATTTTCTAGCAATGCGACAAACTGCTTTTTAACTTGAATTTGATATCTGGGGGAGTAAAGCTTCCTGTAATGCCACGTTCAAGCTGATGCAACGCATATCACAGTCATCCGGGGGTAAAGCTCCTGATATAATTAATAGTAAATCTTCCTGTAATACCCTGATATAATTAATAATTACTACCGGTCTTCTATTGCTCGACGGCCAGCTCAACAAATACGACTATGGCTCTTATTCGGTACTGCACCCGGGAGTAAGCCTATCTATAGTGCGAAGGACGGAACTGCTTTTTTTAACTTGAATGTGATAACCGGGAGTAATTGTTCTTACTGATGCAACAAACGGAGACACCTGGGAGTAAATCTCCCTGTAATGTCCTGATATAATTACTGTAAGAGCCGATCTGTTAAGCTGAACCATTCCGAAAATGAAAAGTTCAAAATGTATGAAAAAACAACTCAAATGTTACGGTATAAAAATATATTTCTCGAGCCTGACAAGACTTACTCTACAAAATAATGTACCTTATACCCTTGCTCGGATAACCTGTTGAATCGGTAGCGCTTACTTCGGGTTCAATCGGGCGGTGTTCGGTTAGCCGGGAGGCTCTAATCGATTGCTTTACTACTGAAGGCTGCTCTGCTGCTGTAGGCTGGCCTCGCTCGAGCTGGCTGGCTGGAAACTGGCGATCTGTCGTAGTTTCATAAGTTTTATATGTTCGAGCTGACGTCACACCTTCCATCCATTGCTACGTTTATCGAGTAAGAGCTCGCGCCTATCCTCAGGCTGTCTTCGTTACATATTTTTGATTTCAATAAATTGGCAGAGGGTCTCCCAAATAAGGTCGACCTTCACTCATCTGCTTGTCCGATGAAAATTAAATTTTATCAAATAATATATGTTTCTGGACATATACCAATGAGGTTACATGTAGCCACATTGAATTAACATAAAAATTGCTTAAAATTTTTTGTGTTAGTGATGTCTAGTGACATCGTGTTCAAGTCAAAACTTCAAATTTTTGCAGAATAATTGAAAAAAAAAGTCTGATATCTGGCGTCATTTACTTTGGTACAGTGTTTTATACTATACATAGCCACTGTTAATTCCTGAAAAACGTCATTTCTTTCGCTAATAAAAACGCCAGCTTCATCAGTTAAAAAAGGAAAACATTTTTGGCAAGTCTCGTTCTTAGAAAACATTTTGAACGGTCCAACTTCTTGATTATAAAAAGCTGCTGTATAATCGGTACCTGTGTATACATGAAAAGCAGGTAGACTCAAGCACAAAATGAATCCCAATTATACTGCCCATTCCGTGCAATTTAAGTCATTATTTTTTTTTGTCATTGAAGTTGCAACCCAATTTCGAGAATCTGAATTTTTATGTTTATTGCCAAGCAAAATCAACAAAACATCTGTATCAGCTGATAAACTTAAAATTATTGAACTTGGTGCCTTTTTATAAAAGTGAATTTTTTTTCTTGTTTCGGCCTCTTCGTGATGACATTGATAATCATTTTCTTCAGTTTTTATTAGGGTAAATCCGGAATAGATGGTCCACGATTTTTTTTAATTCCGTGTAATGTAAAGCCATTTGTGATCTTATAGTTTTGCTTCCTCAAAAATTATACATTTATATACATTATTGTACTTTTATTTAGTGATTCGTTGAAATGTAAATTAGGAAAAATGTTTTAAAAAAGGATACTTGGTCCATCTAAACCAGATGGTTGGATGGAAGAGCAAGATGTGGCTGTGCTCTTCTTAGCACAGTCAAAAATTGAAACCTGTCTTTTGATAGGACTCATTATCTAATCGCCATAGAAATTTTATTATTTATGTTTTTTTTTCTATTAATAAATATCTATTATAATTTTGTCCACATGGATTGTTCTAGTCACGTCCTGTCTCCGGAGGGCGCGCTGATGTCACTTACCCATATAGTCATTCCCTACGTCCGTGGGGTGAGTGATTACTGGGTCCTTGAGCAGACCTAGAAAATCAGGGATGATTATTATTATCATTATTATTTATCGATATTTAGTCCGTTTTTCTTCTCTTTCCGGACGATGTTCGTTTAGCCATGAGACGAAAACTCTATGACGAAATTCATCCTACTTTGATGATCTAGGAGGACTACATCAGGCTCATTTGCTGGTATTATCATGATTAGATTCAATAAAGTCGACACGTCTCACTCTCCACAACGGACTCAATATCTCCCTAATCATAAGGCAACACCAGTGTCTCGTCTATACCGTACGATTCTCGTAGATGGTAGAACAACACTCGAAGCTCTGCGTTATGTCTGTTAATATAGGCTGAGACTGCACCATACGCTCTGCATCTAGTGTCGGGGACCTCTATACCATAATGCGTAGTCATCATCAGGGTGCTGACGACACCATTCTGGCAGGCCATTATGAATCCCTCGGTCCCCGACTTGCAGCTCTCTTGTCCTGAGGAATGCGTAGGTCAAATTTTTGGATGAGCCAAGCTCTTCAATGTTCCTAAAGAAGACCCCATGAATTGCCTCATCCATATGAAGCTGCAGGAAAACCTCAGTCTCTGCAGCTTTGATAGGAGCTTTTTGCTGAACGGGCTCCAACTTGGTGACAGAGTTTGTATCACCCCGTTCAGTGTCGAAAACGAGACTAAGTTCATCGGCCGCCCGTGCTGATGCCTTGAAAAAGAACGCTCCAATCTTTTTCATGGTCACGGACCATGCAGAGGAGGGGATTTGAACTCCAGATAACTTTACAGGCTCTACCCAATCAAGTCCA
The DNA here is from genome assembly GCA_958298965.1 of Chrysolina haemoptera. Taxonomy (NCBI): domain Eukaryota; kingdom Metazoa; phylum Arthropoda; class Insecta; order Coleoptera; family Chrysomelidae; genus Chrysolina; species Chrysolina haemoptera. The sequence goes on along the minus strand of OY282593.1, from coordinate 14,278,524 downwards.
CGGCCTCTCTGTTGTCGAGGAAAGTACAATCGTGGAACGGACGATTTAGGATGCGAGCTTCTATGGAAATGCATCATTATACGAGTTTTTACGTCTAGTTATCGCAGCTCCTCTTGAGTCCATTTCATCACTCAAAAGGAGTAGAGTAGTATCGGATCGGCAAGCATATTAGTTGCAGCAACTTTGTTCTTCCCCGCCTGTTCTGATGACCAGCTCTGTCGAAGTTTATGTTGATACTTGCCGCGGAGAGGGTTTTTCACTGTGGTTACCTCTTGGCAATTGGCACCGTTTAGATTTTCAGTATCCTAAACGGTGCCCATCTCAATTTAATCCACCGTGCAAAAGAAATGAGGCGCACCGTTTGAGTTTTTGTACCCATCTAACGATACACCTGATTCGGTTCAGTAGTCGTTCGAACTCAACTTGAATATATATGAAATCGTGGAGAGGAAACCTACCGAATTTAATTTTAATTTTAATTCAGTGTCTAGTCATCTTTATTTTTGTTTTATTGCTGTGTTGTAGTGTGACGGAAAAAAAACCCAAATCATTCATGTAAGTCTACCAAAAAAACATATTTTAGAGCCCTGAGGATGGCAAAATATATTGCCGAAACGTTGGCTTATTGAAAAATAGTGGTTTTTCTATAGAGACCTAACCCCAACAACATATTGTCAATATAGTTCTGTTTACTCTTAATAAAGTGTATTTGTTGCCACAGAAGATTTGCAAAAAAATTCAATTCTGTAATTTCCATTGAATGCTGCCCATCTAAATTCAACGTATGCGTGAAACATGGCATATGGCGTACTTGCAGTAAAGTGCATTTTCAGCAGTATGCGACGCTGGAACAGATATAGTGCTTGAAACACATTTTCTCTCAAAGTGTTGGAATGTGCAGTACTGTTGAAAAAGATTCAGTTTTTCTGCTGCTCCATAAATCTGAGATACATATTCTGTATTACTTAGAATGTCTCTTAGTACTATTCTTTCACTGATTCCCGGATGACTTTTAATAAATAACTTTTACCAGTAATGACCTGATCTTCCATGTGTGAAACTATAAATATGTTTTAAATTTTTACCAGAAGAAATACACTGTCGAGCAGTTGATCTTTGGTTACAGGAAAACCCTTGCGCCCCGTATCAGTTATCCATTACACATATAGGTTTTCTTCCTTATCAGTTACTATCGAAGGTGGCTTCACTGCGACAGTCTTCTGAATGAATGTCCTGGATCTTCCCAATATTCCAAAATATTCGTTTCCTGTTTTTTTCTATATATTGTAGAAATATGAAATATATTTGCTATGTACAGTAATATTTTACATCTTCCGCTTGAAGTGTAAACCATCCAAGTCACATTTGACCAATTTTTAACGAGACTCCAAAAATCACCCTGAAATGTCAATCACTAAAACATTAAAAACTTAAAAAAATATGTGAAATATGAAATTTGATAGGTGGTTTTTCAAGTCTTCTTAAAAATTGGTCAAAAGTGACCAGGCAGGTCACGGGACACCTTATATAGTTTTAGTCTTCTGAAACATAGCAAAAGACGGTGTTAAGGTATTGAAAAATCGGTTTGTTGTAGGGTAGAACTGTAATCATATCGTGACCAGATCAATTCAATTGAAAATACCTATAGTAATACCTTCACATGGGAATACATCAACTTGACATTCTTCCTAATAGAGGTGAGTGTTGCAGGAATGAGGACATAAAAATTTATTTGAACTTATGAAATTTTCAATAGACGTTTCGGCGTTTATTGACGTCTTCTTCAGGGCTAAAAATACATATGTTTACATGTGGGATCCAAACTTTCGATACAGATGGATAATACTGAAATCAATAATGTGTCAGGTATCTAACCAACAATACACCAATTCGTAAGTATAAGCTGAAATTAATCAAATGGATAAAATGAAAAAAAAAATTAATTTCATCCATTTTATGAATTTGTGTAATGTAGTTCAGATGCCCGTCATATTATTGATTTTAGTATTATTTTTCTGTATTAATATAAAAGTTTAGAACCCACATCTAAACATTATTATATATATATATATATATATATATATATATATATATATATATATAATAATGGTCTCTCTCTCTCAGATAATATTAATAATACAGGTGGTTTGGATGTTGCAGTTGGTGATAATGCGGACCATGTAGTTAATACTTTTTATGCATCTCTTCCTTATATAACTAATATGACTCCAAAACTTACTAGAATCTTCAAATCTTTCAATAATATTAAAATTGCAAACAAAACTAGTTCAACTATTAACTCTCTTTTTACAAAAGTGAAGGACAGAACTCCTTTAACTCATCAATCTCATGTAGTTTATTGTATTCCTTGCTCCAATTGCTCAAATGAATATATAGGACAAACCAATAGGTTGTTGAAGGACAGAATTTGTTCACATAAGAGTGATTGTAGATTGCACCCAGAGAGATGTGCACTTAGTAATCATGTACAAAAAGAAGGTCACAATATGAACTTTGAGGCTGCAAAAATCTTAGCCAAAGAATCAAACAAATATAAAAGAACCTTTCTGGAGATGACCTTCATCTTACAATCATCCTCATGTTTGAACAAGAAAACTGACATAAAACATTTAAGTGAAATATTTTCATTTTTACTGCACTTGGATAAACAGAAACATAATGTCAGAGAGCTTAACTCTCAATCCATGTTATAAATAAAAAAACTTTAATAAACGTTTTTCAATTTGAATATTGATCTGATAATTTTGTAATAGTCATGTGTCATTTTCATGAAACAATGTCTATTCTTTTTGTTCCAAGCTTGATGTACATTTTTCTCGTTCTGAGTGGTTCAATCTGTCTAATTTCAGATTCTAGTACAGTTCCATGCAGGAACGTACCTTAACAAACTTCAATTTGTATACATAACCTCAAATGAATTTTCTTTCTTTTCCACGCTTTCCGATCAACCGGTGTGACATCGGTATGATATCCATTTTAATAAAATTGAATAGAACTAGATTTTATGCACAACTGAGTTTTTAATAATGTGTGACGATTACCTTTAAGATTATCTCATAACTTGTTTTTTAATATGTTTAATAATTACTGTACACGTCTTTTTATATCATCTATTGCAATCAATCTCATCAACACGTAAGTAGTTTAGAATCCACAGTTGTCAATTGTTTTCACTATAGTTTTAACATTATTGTAGCTTTCCCTGATGATGACAATAATACTTGTCGAAATATTGGAATAAAGTGTTATAAGAGTATACTTCCTGCATGCTGCTTACCCAACAAGTTTTCCTAGCTTGATCTTAACGAGTCAGCAAAGACTACCTCTCTCCTATATATATATATATATATATATATATATATTTATATACTTTCTGAAGAAGACGTCCATAAACGCCGAAACGTTGGCACTTTCATAAGTTCAAATTAATTTTTTTGTCCTCGTTCCTGCGAATCTAACCTCTACTTGTAGTGAACGACCGACGTGAATTCTACATAATTCCCCATATTCATTGACCAATATTTTTTTTTTCTCCCTCTTTTTCCGTTGGGCACAGTGCCTCAGCCAATCTTGGGAAAACACTTCGAATTCTTCAGTACATCTACACAAAAACAAAGAACTAGTGATTAGTCGGCAAATACTTCCAGAGTGGTAATGCATCAATTGAAACAATGCAATTAAATATTGTTAAGTTGTTTTCCGTTAGAATACAAATTGGCTGAATAGAAATTTTGAAGAACTGACAATTGCAACATTCTCAAGAATGATATTAATGAAAGATAAAATTGAAAGGAAATGGGATATCATTTCGAACAATGTGTTAACTTTCAAATGAATCACAATAATTCTTATGGGCCGTTCCATCATCATGACAAAAAACAATATTCATTTACAACATATACCTATTTACAATTTGAATAATTTCAATGAAATCTTTCCTCTCTGAATTTCATGATACTTTATAAATGAACAAATCAACAGTGAAATGGTTATATCAGACAAGATAAATGGGATGAACGATTACAAAGAATCCTGTACCACTGAACAAATAATAAGCCAGTCCAAAATTTCACTTACACATACAGGTCCCAATGAATATTTTCCAATTTTAAGTTTCATTTTTGCTCCTTCCACGAACATTTCACTCCTAGTTCGTTTGTAAACATGGACATGGGATTTCTATTAGTGATAAAGATATTTGGGTACATTTTTTCATAGAAAAAGTATCTAATTTATAAGCAAAATACAAGACTAGTACCATACAAAATAATTGAAGTGAATTTTAAGTAAAATGTAATCAGGGATTAATGACGTAAACAGAGAGAGTTCTCCGACAGAATTGGCATTTGCCCAAATTTGGAAAACTTCATCCATAACGTACCACGCCCACACCCACCAATAAGAAGCTGCCAGGCGCCCGAATCAATTAATAACAGTGTTAAGGCAGACTGGTTAGGTTTTTTTAATTGTTTTATAAATTACAGCTAGTTTTTTGTCAGTTTGTTGTTTCGATGAAACAAGTAAACAAAATGAGAGTCTACCACCCCAATGGTGTTAGCTTCATACACAGTGAGTTTCAAAAAGTTTGCACCATTTGGGAACTTTTTTATTATCGATTTGTCAGAAAATTGGTGCATTGCAGAATAATTGCATGTGAGATATTTTAAATTTCCAAACAGTGTACAGGGGAGAACCTTAGTCACATTATCAAAAGAGTTTATTCAAAGAAGCTATAGAATATTGAAAACAACATTAAAATTTGGGATCACAGCCAGGGTAGTGATAACTCAAATACAAGTATTCCGCAATGAACCAATTTTTATGAAGAATAAAATTTTCTGGCAAATCGATAATAAAAAAGTTTCCCGAATAGTGCAAACTTTTTTAACTCACTGTATATGAACGCAGCATCATTGGTGTGGTAGACTCTCATTTTGTTTACTTACTAATTCTCAAAAATATCTGGGTCATTTTCTATCCTTCACAATATCTTTCTTTCTCACATATTATATGGGAAAAACTTTCATTAATAATTGATTATGAAATACGGCTTAGGTATTGAGTCGTGCTTTGAAAAAGATGAAAAATTGCCTACTCGGACAGGGTCATGTAATTTTCGCTATCTGTCAAAAGTTAAATTTTTTGAATTGTTTGAATTTCAAGAAATGTTAAAGAAAAAAGTCGTTTCTATTTATATTCTACACATCTGTGCCAAATTTAAATCTGTTTCAACTTTTTTTTTACATTTTTTTTATATTTACGAAATTTCTTATATTTTAATTTAACCAGTTTCATCATCTATGAAGTTTTAATCACTGAATATTTGAAACGTTGATGTATCTTCAAGCATATACGATAGAAAGGACCCCGCACCAAATACATGGGAAAATGGCGTTCAGCCAATTTTGATAATTTTTTGGGATATTGTAGTACAAGTCACTAGAAGTTACCCATGCAAGTTTAAATTAGTTTCTATGTCCAGTTTCGGAGATACGAATTTTTGAAAATCATAAAAATTGATGTTTTACCAAAACATAGCAAGGTTCACTCATCCAAAAGTATTACTTTTTAGATGATTAGTAACAAAATAGTAGCATTGTTGGTTTGAAGAAAGTCGAATAGCATGTCAGTCAGTCGGTCGTTGCGATAGAAGAAGCCACCTATTATACAGGGTGGTTAAAAAATAGCGACAATTTAGGATATTTTGCCAACCTTTATCAACGGTCCCATAAGTGAGACTGAGTATTTTTCATTAGGAAAATACCTATTGGGATTCTTTTCTTATGACAAGAAGATTTTCTGTAAAAGTTTCGACTTTTTCACAACACAGTAATTTTTTCTTCAAATGTTTGTTTTTTATACTACATGTTTTTAACAATAGACACACAAAATAGTCTTTTTGAGTCAATAAATCCGCTTTGGAGCCAAAACTATTTGAGAAAGACTTATGGTAATTGCTCGACATGATCAGCTTCGAAAAGATACGATCACATTTTATACGGGGGCTGTTTACAAATATTAGTTGAAATCGGTTTTGTACGTAATATATATGTTTGTTAATTATTTTTGAAAGGATCTCCCAATTTGAATCATATTTTTCAGTTATACTTCCAAGTAAATTACCCTACACTCGGGTAAGTTTCATTCATTTCCTATGTCTGGTTTTTGAACTATAAATTAAAATTGATATTTTATAGAAGATATTATCCAATCTTATTTCTTGATGAAATAAATATGATCTTGCAGCGCAAAACAATTGCACCGTTAAAAACCGCAAGACCATAAACTGTGTGACTCTTAACGGCGTGGCTATTGACACGTTGGTATGCGGTTTTCCACCAGCTTCGCGAAAATTCAGTATCAATATCTCTACGCTTCGTAACGATTCCACGAATATCTACAAATAGTAATCATTGTTTATAACCAAAGGATTAATTGGTTATTTTCTTTGAAATATGATTTTTTATTTAAAGTTTTTGCAAAATTGCCTGTAAGGTTTTTTATTTTCGAATTCAACAGTTTCTATGTATATAATAATATTGTCGATTGTTCTAACGAAAAAATGTCCAAGTGACATTGACAAATTGAATCATTTATAGTTCAGAAAATATAAAAACACTGATAGTCCAGTAACTCTTCATAACATAAGCCCCCATTTTGAAGGCTTCAACTTCAACACAAATAAACATCTTCTTCGTCAAGATCGGAAGTTTTTCTAGAAGGAACGGAAGTTTCTCTAGAAGGGACGGAAGTTTCTCTAGGGGGAATGGAAGTTTCTCTAGGAGGAACGGGGAGTGGACATATTTTGCTAAATGCTCGTCGAACTGTCCCGGCTTTCGTGAGAATGGTGGCAACTCTGCTAACTCCATCTTTTCCAGGATGCAATTCGACTATGGTACCTAATCGCCATTGCAGTGCTTGTAAGTTATCTTCTTTGATGATCACGATTTGATCCTTCTTCAGCTGATCACCGATCGTTTTCCATTTAACTCTTTCTTGTAGCCGGGAAATATATTCTTTATTCCATCTTTCCAAAAAATGCTGCTTCAGTTTTTGAATTCTCTCGAATTGGGATAATCGATTGTCAGGAATGTTTTGGAAGTCATGCTCAGGAACAGAAGTCAATGGTTTTCCAATTAGGAAGTGGGCAGGGGTGAGTGGAAGTGGATCGTTGGGTTCAGATGATAAAAGGAAAAGAGGACGGGAATTCATCACTGCCTCCACCTGTGTCAGCAACGCATAAAAATCCTCAAAAGTGAGATGAGCTTGTCCCATTACCCTCGCCAAATGATATTTGATAGATTTTACCCCTGCTTCCCACAGTCCTCCAAAATGAGGAGCACTTGGTGAAATGAAGTTCCATTGAATCGATTCGTTTGCTACCAATTCGGATATTTCGTTTTTATTTTCTAAAGTGAATTTTCCCAAATCATTTAGTTTTAACCGAGTACCCACGAAGTTCGTACCATTATCAGAAAAAATTGTGAATGGTTTTCCACGACGTGATACAAATCTTCGCAAAGCCTGCATGAATGACTCTGTTGTTAGTTCCGAAACTAATTCTAAATGGATTACTTTGGTAGAAAAACAAATAAATAAAGAAATCCAACATTTCGATACCTTGTCTCCTCGCCCCTTTTTGTTTTTGATCAGATATGGACCCGCATAGTCCACACCAGTGGTTTGAAAAACTGAACCTGTTTGGAAATGTTGAGCAGGTAAATTTCCCATTCGGAGATTTATTGGTTTGGGATTTCTTCGAAAACACCGTACGCAAACACGCACAGTTTGCTTGGCTAAATTACGACCGCGAATTGGCCAAAATAATTCTCGAATTGAGAATAGCAATAACTGTGGACCAGCGTGCAACAATCGAAGATGTTCGGAAGAAAATATCAATTTGGTTAGATGGTGCGAAGAAGAAAGTATTATAGGATGTTTCTTTTCGTAATCATAATCCGAATTTTCTAATCGACCACCAACGCGCATTAGCCCATTTTCATCGATAAATGGGTTCAAATTACATATGCTACTCTTTGAATTCAGTTCTTTTTTATTAAGTAAAATTAATATTTCGTGTGTGAAAGAAAGATTCATTTTGAGAGATTTTGAGTAATCGATAGAAAGCATTTTCAATGTCATGTGATGACAGAGAAATTTTCCTTTCTGAAATGGGCTTTTTGCAATTAAATGAAAATTTGAAAATTTGAGCAACTACTCTTTTTAATCTGATCAAACTTGAGAAACTCTCAAATGGAAATGAAAGTTTGACATGTGCTACAGATAATGAAATAGTTTCAATATCGCGCATTTCTGGTAATTGTTCAACTTTACACATGAATGCCGGCCAGCATGAGTCTTTCTCTGATAACCAGGAAGGTCCATGCCACCACAAGTTCAATTCTCCCAATTGAGATGGGTACACACCTCTCGATAATAAGTCATCAGGGTTACTGCTAGTTGGCACATGTTTCCACTCATATAACCCAGTTATTTCTTGTATTTCCGATACACGGTTGCCCACAAAAGTCTTCAAAAGATTAGGGGCAGTTTTAACCCATCCTAATACTATTGTGGAATCTGACCACAATACACAACGATCAAATTTTAGTTTTATTGAGCTAATAACCTTTTTTTGCCAATCTAGTAATGCTCCACATAATTCCAGTCGTGGAATGGTTAGTCTTCAATGGTGCAACTTTACTTTTAGCGCACACTAGATATACAAAACATCCGGGTTTTGCGTTTGTAGATTTTATATAGACGCAACCACCGAACACAAATTGACATGCATCCGAGAATGAATGTAATTCTAAATTCACAGCGTCATGGCACAAGACCTGTCTTGGAATTGACAATCGATTTAGTAAATGAAGGTCATTCCTGAATTTCAACCAACTGGAGTGAATGTCTTCTGGAAGATATTCATCCCATGCCAGTTTTTGGAGCCATATATTTTGCAATAACATTTTTGCAATAATAGTACAAGGAGCTAATAAACCAAGAGGATCGAATATTTGTCCAATACCTGAGAGGATGACCCGCTTGGTAACTCGTTTGTGTTCGTATTCTGAACTTATATTATACTGAATTGTATCAGATTTTGGGTATTCTGTTTTCAAATGTTCGATGATTCTTTTCTCATTAGAATACCATTTGCGAAGTGGAAAACAAGCACTATCGAGAATGGCTGATAATTTATCACAAATATATACAGCTTCTTTTAATGTACTCGCTCCAGTCAACAAATCATCAACATAAAAATCGCGTTTTATAATTCTTGAAATAATTGGTTCTTGTTTCTCATAATCGATTGCTATTTGGTGGACACTTCGAATAGCTAAAAATGGAGAAGATGCCATTCCAAATGTCACAGTATTCAAATTAAAGATATTTATAGGTTCAGATGGATCTGATCTCCAGAAAATTCTTTGATAACGCCTTTGACTCGGTTTAATAGACACCTGCAAGTACATTTTTTCAATGTCAGCTGTCAAAACAAAATTATGTTTTCGAAAACGTATGATGATGGAAATAAGATCATCTTGTATCGTTGCACCTATCAGTAGATATGCTAGGAGACCACGTTGGCCAGGATAGGGCAAACCGTGTGTATGAGAGAGAGAGACTCCGAGCGTGTGTGGGTTGAAAAGAGTGCGAGCTAGTTGGCTGATCGCGTAACGCAGTGGCGTAACAGATCTATGTTGAACCGTCAGTCGAGGGCGTGAAATGGATATATGATAAATTACGAATCATTGGGGATGCTGATATGGGCGAGTTCAATATTAGCCATTTATGCACCCTGGTTGGAAAAATGTATCGGAGAAAAGTTAAAAAGATGCGTGCAGACATTTCAAGCGTTTTGTGGGACGTTCCGACTGTTTTTGTCTTTGTCTGCGTTTCACTCTGCTAATGGAGGGGTTGTAGAAGTAAGTGACATCCATCGGTTGGAATAATTAGTTATAGAATGACACCTGACGAGTATAGACTTAAGCTCAAGGATTTTTGTAGACGTGTGCGAGAATTGAATAAAGACATTCAAATCTACGAGGATACTAAAAACATCTTGGGTCTACTGGATAATTTAACTATTTGGGATAAGGTATTTGAACGTAAGATACCACAAACAAGGTACCCCTTGCGTAGAATACATCCCTACCAACATGCCGTTGTTGACAGCACACGCCATACTTTTGACTGCAATCATCAATAAATTTCTATATGTTAACGTACCGAATGGGGTGAAGGATATGGCAATATGTTTTGATACTGGAGAATTGGTTGGATGCAATCGAACTAATTGGAAGATTATGCGATTCGATACAGTGAATGATGGAAAACTGCCGGTATTCGTCTCAGATTTACCAAAAAATGGGACGTTCAAGTACAAACTGAAGCTCATATTCCAAGATCGCAGTGAAAGAGATACTGAATATTGTGAAATATTATCAACAACCATGGAAAGTCAAGCAGGACCTTTGATTCACGTGGAAAATGAAATACATAGAATTTTTGTTATAGCATGTTTCATATTAACATGTCATTTGATGTTATTATTGAAAAATATTGTCAAAAGCATATATATATACGGAATTTATTTTCCAAATAATAAATAGAAATGAATGTTTTCGGTTTCATTTTACTTTTCCAACTGTATAGATTATGCTCTGAATGAATATTTGAGCTGGCTATAAATGCGTTGAATAACAATAAAGTTGACCTCAAAGGTCATGAACAATTCTTATTGAAGTCATGAGAAAAAAAAATATGTATCATATCAACATATCCTTTGCGGCTATTATTGAAAAAATACTGTCGAAAGCAGATATATACGGAATATTCGACTTGAATAATAAATTCAAATGGATATTCATGTGAAACAAGGCTGATTGCTGTGTAGGTCACAGACATATTTATTACACAAATTTAAACAATGAATAACATCAATTACTTCGTGAGGAAACGAAATTGCGAAATGCGAAAACAAATTGATGATTAAACCGTTGAATATCAACAAGATTGACCTCAGGGTCATGATCAATTTATACAAATTAAAATGCTGATTAACATCAATTACTTCGTGTGGCAACAAGAGCGTGAAACGCGAAAATAAAATAATGATTAAAACGTTGAATAGACTAACCTCAAAGGTCATGATCAATTTATATCAAAGCCACGAAGGAAATACTGCTGATAAATTTGTAACAAACACTTTCGTGGAGTTTAGTTAAATGCTAATTAACGCCAATT